>BLSH010206778.1:395159-407329 GCA_018402905.1 Glandirana rugosa
GACGGGGGTCGACACAGTGACCGACGTTTGACGGGTGTGGACACGGTAACCGACGTTTGACGGGTGTGGCCACAGTGACCGATGTATTGACGGGGGTGGACACAGTGACCGACGTTTGACGGGTGTGGACACAACACAGGTGGGGGCAGTTATGTAGCCAGTGACACCGGTGTGGGCAGTTTGCAGCCAATGGCACAGGTGTGGGCAGTTTGCAGCCAGTGACACAGCTGGGGGCAGTTTGCAGGCAGTGACACAGGTGGGAGCAGTTTGCAGCCAGTGACACAGGTGGGGTACACTGCAGAGATCCCCTCATACTTACCCCAGCCAATAGCAGGATTGTTGCAGAGATTCGGCATGCGGAGAAGCGGGCTGAGGCTGTAGAGATTGGGCATACAGAGAGCGTGCTGTCCCCCCTCGTCGGTCCCCGGTCGGTCATGGTCTCTGTGGAGCGGGAGTCACATCCGCTGCCACAGTGACCCGCCCCCAGCCACCACATCCAATCACACTGAGCGGAGGCCCAGGGCAGCCAATCAAGCTATGCGTGTGCAGCTGTTCAGCGCACCCACATAGCTTTTAATGGCTGACCAATAGGCTCACTACTTGGCTGTCATGTGACAGCCAAGGAGCCGAAAAAAAAAGTCAATGCATCGGCGCCACCTGCAGGGAGGCGGGGCTGACTTTTTTTTTCTTCTTCTTTGGCTGGCGGGGAGGCGGCACCCAAGCACCCCTCATACACCAGAAGACACTGTTATTAAGAGTGAATATGTATGCACTTGTGTGGTCAGCAATATAAGCAGGCTAGACTGCTCTAGCCAGTGTGACCCAAGCAATATTGTAGAGACTCCTCCTAAGGCAGCCCCACTATTATGACATGATTGTTCTTGCTTTGTAATTCTTTTACAGACGTGAAATATGTACAAATGTTTTGGCACAACATATTTGAATCTTTACCATATATACAGTATATATGTATTTACATATTTACCATTTACCATATATACCATACCCTGTCTTGGGACCAATTTTTTTGAATTTATTTATAAAGGATTTAGAGTATGAGATAAATAGCTCAGTCTCAGTTTTTGCGGATGACACACAAATAAGTAGAGCAATAAACTCACATCAGGACATGGAAATTTTGCAGAGATGGTCTCATATTCTTCAACAGCCCATCTTTTTGGGTGAATGGGGGCAAATATGGGACTCAACATCTAACATTTCGCACTGCGTGGCACAGAGAGAGACTGCTTACAAATTACTTTAATTTTGTAATAAGACACCAGACTTTTTGCACGCTCGAAACCTGACAACCTCTCGTGATGCTGGAGATGGGATGACACTATAGGCACGCAGTATCATATTTTTTTGGGAATGCTCTGGTATTAAACCCTTCTGGATAAAGTTCAAAACCTTTTGCAAAAGGTCCCGGATACCTCTATCCCTTTAAACCCCATACATTTTCTATTAGGGCTTCCTTTTCCAGGCATTACTAGGTCTGCTAGAAGATTGATGACTTACATGTAGACATGTGCAGAGCAAAAAAAATAGTTTAGTTTAGTTTAGTTTCGTTCCTTTAATTTTTGGAATAAGTTTCATTCATTCGTTTTCAAATCTATTTGGAAAGCTTTTGAATCAATTTTGAATAGTAAAGCAGAACAAAATAGGACAGAAAATAAAAGAACAGAATTGAACGGAATAGACTAGAAAGGAATAGAATATAATAAAAAAAGAATAGAATAAAATAGAGTATACCCATCTTCTGAAATTCAAATAGAAAAGAATATAAAAAAACAATAGAATAGAACAGAAATAATATAACCATTTTCCAAAATGCAAATAGAATCAATTTGAATTTGAATAGAATAGAAAAGAATAGAGTAGAATATAATAGAAAATAGCACAATAGTATAGAAAAAAACAACAGAATAGAACAGAATAAAATGAATATAACCATTTCCTATTCTAATCTATCATTTTTTATTCTATTCAAATTCGAATTGATTCTATTTGAAATTTGAGAAATGGTTATATTCTTTCTAATCTATTCTATTCTGTTGTTTTTTTAATTCTTTTCTATTCCATGATAGGCTATTCTAGTATATTCTTTTTTTTCAAATTCAAATGTATTCTATTTGAAATTTAAATTTCAGAAGATGGTTATATTCTTTCTATGTTATTCTGTTCTATTCTATTTGTTTCTATTATATTCTAGTCTATTCTGTTCTTTTATTTTCTATTCTATTTTGTTCTGTTTTACTCTATTATATTATATTCTTTTATTTTCTGTTATATTCTTTTCTAGTCTATTTTTTATATTCCATTGCTTTATTTTCTATTCTATTTTATTCTCTTTGGAAATTGGAAAACTATTCAAATTTGAAAACTTTTCAAATGTGAAAACTATTTGAATTTGAAAACCTTTCAAATTCAAAAAGTATTCAAAAACTATTTGAAAAGTAATTGAATTAGAATTTCATCCAAATTTTTTTTTTCGTCATTTCGGATTCATTAAAATTCGGTACTATTGTAATTCATAAATTTGGATACATCTGGATTTCTGAAAAATGAAAACTCATCTGAATTTTAATTTGGAACGAAACAAACTGCACATGTCTACTTACATTTTATCAGCAGCTAAACATGCTATACCTCAGTGCTGGCTGTCTACATCCCCCCTACTTTCATGCAATTTCTCCTGGCCATTGTTGATATATGTAGGATGGAACACCTGACTGCAATGATAGACAGCTTTATGTCAAGGTTCAACAAAGTATGGTAGTCCTGGGACGCCTCTAAATACAGCAATGTCATGGTTCCCCCAGTTACATAGACCAATACCTCTTGCCTATAAAAAAAAGTCTGGCCTGTATCAGATGTTCTTTATTCAGTCTCTTTATGTATCTATATCTCAAGTTTAGAAAACTAAACCATGATGTATTAACATATTATTATGTCCAGTCATATCTTGTTTTGAATCTCATATCTGAATCATACTCTTCTGTTTTTAATGCTTTATAAAACTTAATAAACATACAATTAAAAAAAAAGACATTTTGAAGAATGACCTGAAAAAAAATAACAGAGTGGGCATACAAATGGCAAATGAGGTTTAATGTGGACAAATGTAAAGTAATGCACTTGGGGAAAAAAACGTAAATGCAAATTATTCACTAGGTGGAAAATGTCTGGGAGAATCAAGGATGGAGAAGGATCTGGGGGTCCAAGTAGATGACAGATTGAGTAATAACATGCAATGTCAAACTGCAACTACCAAAGCAGGCAGAATATTAGCATGCATGAAAAAAGGGATATACTCCAGGGATAAAACTATAATTCTGCCACTTTATAACACCCTGGTTATGCCACATCTGGAGTATTCTATCCAGTTCTGGTCACCGGTCCTCAGAAGGGATGTGCTGGAGCTGGAGAGAGTCCAAAGAAGGGCAACAAAACTAATAAGAGGACCGGAGGACCTCAATTACGAGGAACGGTTGCAAAACATTATGTTTATTCTCGCTGGAGATGCGCCACTTGAGGGGGACATGATAGTGATCTACAAATAACTCAATGGGAATCCCAGCATAGGAAAAAAAATATCCCAGGGAGTGTAAGAGGACACGGGGCCACACAATGAGACTTTAGGAGAAGCAGTTTAACCTTAAAATGCGCAGTGGATTCTTCACTGTCAGGGCAATAAGGATGTGGAATTCTCTCCCACAATTGGTGGTGTACGGGGAGTATGGATATTTTTAAAAGGCTCTTGGATGTATGTCTTAAAAAATACAGCATGCAGCGATATGCAAAAGTATTATAGACACTGACACACGTACACCTACACAGGTTGAACTGGATGGACTAGTGGTTTTTTTTCAGCCTTACTTACTGTAACTATGTAACTACACTGAGCAAAACTATAAACGCAACACTTTTGTGTTTGCCCCTATTTATCATGATCTGAACGCAAAGCTGCAATGTGAGGTGATGGTTATGGATGAATGGCACAACAATGGGCCTCAGGATCTCGTCACGGTATCTCTGTGCATTCAAAATGGCATCAATAAAATGCACCTGTGTTCATTGTCCATAGCATACGCCTGCCCATACCATAATGCCACCATGGGCCACTCGATCCACAACATTGACATCAGCAAACTGCTCACCCACATGACGCCATACATGCTGTCTGTCATCTGCCCTATACAGTGAAAACTGAGATTAATTTGTGAAGAGAACACCTCTTCAAAGTGCCAGGCACCATTGAATGTGAGAATTTGCCCACTCAAGTTGGTTACAATAACGAACTGCAGTCAGGTCGAGACCCTGATGAGGACAGCAAGCATGCAGATGAGCTTCCCTGAGACGGTTTCTGGCAGCTTGTGCAGAAATTCTTTGGTTATGCAAAATGTATTGTTGCAGCAGCTGTCTGGTTGGTACTGCCAAATTCTCTGAAATGCCTTTGGAGATGGCTTAAGGTAGAGAAATGAACATTCAATTCAAGGGCAACATCGCTGGTGGACGTTCCTGCAGTCAGCATGCCAATTGCATGCTCCCTCAAAACTTGCAAAATCTTTGGCATTGTGCTGTGTGATAAAACTGCTCATTTTAGAGTGGCCTTTTATTGTGGCCAGCCTAAGGCACACCTGTGCAATAATCATGCTGTGTAATCAGTATCTTGATATGTCACACCTGTGAGGTGGATGGATTACCTTGGCAAAGGAGAAGTCATAGATCTTTGCGTTCAGCTCATGGTAAATAGGGGCAAACACAAAAGTGTTGCATTTATAATTTTGCTTAGTGTATGTAACTATATATAATCTGAGCTGTATTTCCATCACTGGAATTTGTAGGCATGCCACTTTTGCCAACAAGCCTCTGCTAGGATCACTTTTTTTTTACCCATAACGTGTATGCTTTATTGGTTCCACCTTAAATAAAATTTAGAAATAATTAAAAAATTAAGATATATGAGATAATTTGGAAAACTATTTGTACCATATAACAATACAAAACCATATTTTTGTCTCTGCTGCCTATAGGCACACACCTATTGTGCCTATTGGTAAATTCAGCCTTTTATATAAAGCATGTTTTCAATAAAACAAATACATTGTATTTGATGTTTTTCTATTTAACTGAAATAAAGACAGTATAAAATGTAGTAGAGAAACAGTAAAACCTGCCTTAAAACATGTTCACTATAAAAGAGTGTTTTATTCTGCTTTTGATTGTTCTTTAGAAATGTACAACATATTATGCATGTTTATGAAGAGTATTTCCTGCTAAGCAATTTAGATATAGTAGTCTTTATGCAAAATGCAAGCAATGCACAATAATAGCACACATGCAATTATCTGGTAGCCAAGGGTTGATTCCCAAGCATTTATAGCCTTAATGTCTGAAATAGCTTAATTGTGATATTTGCTCCAGTTTGACAATGTGGATAGTGTTGGCTGAAGGTGTGACCCCATCATTAACCTGCACAATGAAATATTGGAGGAACATTCAGTGCATTCTCAAAAAGTGTTGTCTATTAAATATGATTAGAAGCAAGAGGTGAGATACTGGAACAAATAAATATGGTCAGAATTAAAGCAGAACTAAAACAGCATCCAGGTAATTATCTGCTAAAATGGATTTCTATTAAAACTGAAAACTTCCCAAATGTATCTGACTTTTTCATGCAGTAACAGAAGAGACACATATGTGACTGCTCTTTATTTTTCTTGGCAACATTCAGATATACTATGTATGACTGGAATTTAGACTTAACAGCGGGTTATGTTGCAAATAGCATTTGTGATTTGTTTAGATAGTTACAATCATTATGGATTTAGATCACATGAGTGGAATTTCACTTGACTGAAGTTTCAAAGCAAGTCAAGTCAATGCTTTGCTATGTTGCTAAAAGGCATTAGAGTCAATGTAGTAAGTAAAAATTATGTGGTTTTGGGTTTTTTAGGGGTGCAACTAGCTTTATGTGACTAGTGGGGTTTTGCCTTATTAGTGTATTTTGCAATTTGACATTTTTTTTGTTTTCTTGGAGAGAAAGAGGCTGCAAAGAAGTACAATACAATATATCCATTTGTATGCTATTCCCTGCACCAGCTTTATTTTTGTGAAAAAAGTAAAATAATAAAATACACAAAATTTTTTTTCAAATGGTATACTTCATTATTTGCCTAAGCAAAACATCTGGTGACATTGCAGGCTAAAATTACAGGACAAAAAATCAACATAGGACAAACTCAGTTTTACAGAAATCATTTCTAACCACAAGCTAGACTGAAGAAACATGTTTAAGGTCTGTTTAAAAGCTTACAAATTTTGAGATTGTCTTGTGACGTGAATGGAAGGAATTCCACAGCAGGATACAGTAGAAGGAAACACCTTAATCAGTGTTTGAGAAAAGATGTTAAGAAAGGGAAGGATAAGTAGCTCTTTTAAAAAATGAAAGCTTTCAAGATGTATCTCTAGGCAAAACCTTTTTTTTTCCTTGGATAGGGTGTGAAAGGTTTTTTTTCAGTCTGTGTCCCCATCAAGGAAATTCATTATACATTTGTACTGGTGACCTTTGTCATTGAGAATGAAAGTGAAGGAACAATTTTAGAGTTATCTTCACAATAAGAGGTGAGAGGAAATCTTCCAACTAGAGCACCTGTTCCCAAGAGAGCTGTCTAAGAGGGGAACTCCCTCTCACTTTGCAAGATTTTCTCTAGCTTCCAATTGCATCTCTGGGACAGAAAGTGAAGGGAAAGTTGGTACACAGACAGCTAAAAAAACTGGCATGGGTTTCAACTCTTCCCTACTTCATCCAAAGCTAAACAGGTTTGGTTATACTCATTAAAACTGTAGTAGGACTTCTCAGGTGGTCAAAGAAAGTAAACATTATACCAAATTAAACTGGAACTGCAGTCAACTTTTTGATATAGTGGAGAGTGGTTAAAATTTGCGTTGCTGTCTATGTATTTTGGGAAATTTTCTCTCACCTCCTATCGTGACAAGTGGGAAAACTTCCAAAAAAATTTGAGACAAATTTGGCAGAAGTTCTAACACTTCCTTACTGTCACTAAAACTAAAAGGAAAAAAGTTTTGCCTGAGGCTTGATTATAAATATGAAGCTGTGTTACTGACCACAGCTAACTAGGCTGAATGAGTTTACCATAAAATGTAATTTCTGTAGCTGAATGTCTCCAAGTTTAAGCTCCTTCCCATTTGCCTTTACTGCAGAACATGACCAGAGATAATAAACCTATGGGGCTTTATGCAAAATGGCCAAGTATAATAGAGGCACACAGCCACACAGTAGATTTATACAGGCTGGTATTCCTTTCCATTTAGTATGTTATTCATTAGGATTTCCCAACTGAGAAAAAATGTTCTCTTATTCTTCAAATGTAAAATTCCTTACCTATTTATATTCAAGAACATATTTTATTCAGCATGCAATTTTAAGTCTTTACAGTCAGCTTACACACTTGTGAATGGTTATAAATATTTAAATTATTGTAATGGTAGACAAAAGGCATTGCATTATGCATGTTAACGTAAATGATAATGATGCGTGAAGCAAGCTATATGCCAGTAAATATAGAGCAATATGTCTCTGATTGTATAATGGTTGGCTTCTTGAGCAAGATGGGATGGGTATTTTTAATTTATCTAATTTATTCATATTTTTTTAACATTTGTGTTTACAACGTTGTTACAATATGGAAAAGAGATTGGTCAGCATTTCAATGTTATTTTTCACATATAAAAAATGTATAATCAGCAAATCTAGGGAATCATTTTGGTAGTAATGATTAAGAGCATATATAAGCAGGCAATATCACAGTGACAGCTTTGCTCTGTTGTCCCTAAAAAGTTGGAGTAAATATCACCACTGCTCACTGTACTTGTTCTTACCTTACCCCATGTGCTTCTGAAATGATAAGGATCTGTAAATATGGTCATTTCCTAAAACATAAATGGCAAGATTTACTAAAAGTGAAATAAATAATAGCGGGCATAAATTGCTATGGTATTGTAAAAACATATAATCATGCATTCTCTTGCACATTGAGTGCTATCCCTCATCTTAGCACATTGTACATTTAGTTTTAATACATATAGTGTGGTCCCAAATTGCAATGTATGTTAAACAACATTCACGTAAGGTGACTTGTGTGCCTTCTGTTGCTATTAAGGGGCATGTGTCACCATTTTTACCTGAACTTAAAAAAAATTCAAAATATAAACAAATGTAACAATACTACAATTGCCTACTAAGGAATGAAATGTGCACTTGTCCAGCAAACCATCAGTCAAAAAGAACCATACACAGTGCTGTTGACAGCTAAAAATACCTTGTATATACAGGTACTGGTGTCACTTTTGGCTACAGGCGTACATGCATACTATAATGTTTACTGCAGAGCATGAGATGTGTGTTGTTTACTGTTAGTGTTATTTAACTGTTACCCTTAACTGATTTTGTTCTTAATTGAGAAACACATATAAAAGCCTTAATAATGGCTAGATGAAAACATAAATGAAAATTGCAGTTATAATTTAGGTATGAAACTATTTGCTGCTCTATGTTCAGATACTGGAGTGTACACTCCATAACCCATCTGATCGATGTGTCTGCAATGAAGATTTAATAAATCAGGCCCATTAACTGAGTCACAGATGTATGGCCTGTGTGGTATTACTGAGCACAGTGACTTACTTCATGTATTATTAAGCTTTAAAATAAACATATACTGCAGCATTTGTAGATTAAATTCTGTAGAGTTCTAGTTTCTGTTGCTCATTCCAGTAGGGCACCCCAGTATCCAAATGTGCATATTACATCTGTCATCTTTATGTACATAGCTTAAACAAAAGCCACACAAAATTATATGCAGGGACCTTGGCTTTCTAGCAACAGAAGCACATACAATTAAAACAAATAATAAATGTGTGTTCACATCACAGGCCACCGTTTTTTTCTCAGTGGCTTGTTCAGATTTTAACAGAAACAGTTTTGTAGCATGCCTGTGGGTACATTTCCCATATCCACATAATTAAACTTGTTTAGAGGGTGCTCTCCGCAGTTTTTGACATAATGAATAAAAAAACAACTACAAGACTGTTGAATGCTTTATGAGCTCGAAATTTTGCCAGAAAAATTTGCCAGGGACAGGATCTCAAGAAAATGCAAGGAGGACACATATCTGCTTTTTATGTGTCACCTTCTTGCCTAAGTTACCAGTTAAAGTCCTCTGTCTTGCTTCTCCAGACAGTGAGGGTATGACACATGCAAGCAGCTGACATTCCAACCATGACCACATAAGTCAGAGAGTTTAGGTAATTCAATTTAATATGATTTTGCTGCAATCCCCCAGCAAAACGTACTTCACAGGGTCACTGGGAGTGTTCCCCCTGAAGTCTGTAATGTGTAATTCCTCTCACTTTCTTCATCCTGTATCACCCATTCACACTTCCAAGGCAGGTCTGTGAGAAAATAACATTTTTTATTACAATAGAATTCAAGTATGTAAGAAGCAGTAAGCATAGCTTTTCATTTTCTCTCATTGCTTTCCATTTTCCACCCCAGTTGACGTTAACTTTTAAATGTTTTATTTATTTATTTATTTTTACCTGAAAATACACGTGACATTCTGATTTTGCAAATTCATTCTTTATTTATTTCAAATGGTTGCTTACTTAAAATGAACAGTAGCAAAATATATATTCTGTGCTGTATAACTTTATTAATCATTTCACAGTTCTTGCTTGAATTCTGGGTAATCTTTTCCTCTCGAAAAAAAAAGCTACAATTTATATCCCAGCTTCCCTAAGTTAAGTTCCAAAGAATACTCTAGTTATGTAAGACTGATGAGAAGGTGCATCAATTGGCTCCAGAACAGCAGGGTGCAATTTAAGAGGTATTGAGTACATTCTCATTGAATTCGCTCAATCATACTTGATAGAGGCATTAATAGTTAGTCATGTTTTACTTTTATCTGGGCTCATTTCTGTCCCTCTACAGGGAAGACTATGCACAGCTTTATGGTACCTTTTTTAATTGTACAGCTTTGTAAAAACACATAAAATAACAGCTACATGAGAAATGAATATTATTGTATGTTCTACAACGAGAACATTTGCATAAACGCATGCAAGAGACTACTTGATTTCAAATATTTTACATTTATTTACACTCCAATCTGCCTATTTTAAGCAGTGAACAGAAAATTGCTTCTGACTTAATAGCATGCTGATTTGCCTATGATAAATGATTGCTGACTTGGAAAAATGAGACAGAAATGACCAAAAATTCTCTTTAATCAACAGAAGTTAAGAATATTCTCGGGTGAATTATTCAGTCCTTGTTTCTCTTGTTTCTCTCAGACTTGTCAGAGACAAGATATATAAATGAGAAACAAATTATTGCAGTTTGCACATGATTTAACCTTACTTCTCCTCAACTCCATAATTCTTAATTTCCAAGGTGAATTGCTTTATTACTGAAAAGAAGAAAAAAGTATAACAAATAACCTCAGTTCTTTTTATTTAACAATAAATACACATATACTACGCCATCTGTCATATCCAATGATTTATATGGCTAATTAAAATTGATGAACTGTGCACTGTTAACCTGGACCCATGCTTTCATTCTAATAGGTTTGTGGATATACTAAATGGCAGAACAAGTCTCATAGATCCATATGGCTATAAAATTGGTATTGCTTAATCAATTAACCCTCTGTCATAGCAATTTGGACAACCTGCAGGCAATAGATCTACTTTTTAGGCATTAGGGAACCCTAACTAATGAATAATCCTTAAACTGGGTATATATTTCCTTTGATGTTTATGCCCATGGATTTGCTGCAGTCATACACCTATGCCTATGCACAACAAGGAAACTAAGCTGTGTATATTGCAATACATGTTGATTTAAGTTTAGTTCCCTAGACATAAGGAGAAGCAGGAGGCGAGGGAGGTGTGAAAGGAGTAAGATTTGCATCAGGGCATATGATCCTGTGGCCTGGAGGTTATGTCAGCATGTGGGTTCAGAATGAGCAAGCCGTGATAAGTGAATAATAGGGATAGGGCAGGAGGGAGAATGATTTAGAGTATATAAGCTGTAGGGTGGATAAGGAAAGGTGGCTAAGGAGAGAGGACACTATTGTCAGAAGGTAAGGTAAATGTTACATGGTGAAGATAGTAGAAATCAGAATTAGAAAGAAAAAGCTTGTTGGGTTCAAATGCAGTCTGGCTGGTGTAGGGCCTTGTTGTTTGTCATTTCTTTCTTGTTTGTGCCATACTTGAAATGCAATGTTAAAGTGCCAGGATATTTCTGGTCCTTGCTTGTTAAGCAGAGATTCTAAGCCTCAACTTTTATTAATTTCAGGCAATGGTCCCCAATAAAAGAGTTAACTAGCAAAGATGACCCCTATGGCTCCTACTTATGGAATGTCTTACAACCACTCTGCTTTCATTAGCATGTTTCCAACAATGGCCAACTCCATTTTAGCAACACTGCTTTAATTCAGACCTCTTTGATACTTCCTTTCTATAATTTATTCACACATATCAGCTCCCAAACTATACTGATGTCCTTTACATTTTAATGATGCCAGTAAATCTTGCACTTCTTGCTCAAATCTTTGATTTGTACTAAAAACCAAGACACTAACTTCCAAAGTTTAACCAAATCATACAGAGCAGAAGCTGTCCTTCATAAATTGTATTCATTCATGTCTGAAAGCTGTTGGAGATGTAATACAATTAAGGGTAACACAAGCCATTTTTTGGTCTTGAACAGATTTGATGTCCTTCTGGTAAGACGGCATCCTTCCTAATAGAGTTGAGCGGACACCTGGATGTTCGGGTTCGGCCGAACTTCGCGAAAAAGTTCGAGTTCGGCCCCAAACTTGACCTGAACTTGACCCCGTACCCTGAACCCCATTGAAGTTAATTGTGACCCGAACTTTTGGGCACTTAAATGGCTCTAAAAGAGTCCTGGAAAGGGCTAGAGGGCTGCAAAAGGAAGCAAAATTGGGGTAAGAGTAGGACAAGTGCCCTGCAAACAAATGTGGATAGGGAAATAACTTAAAATCACATAAAAAAATAAAGAGACTGCTGCATGACTTGGGGCTCAGACTGCTTGGCTGATTTACAAGGGGCTGAGGTGA
>BLSH010206778.1:462235-477718 GCA_018402905.1 Glandirana rugosa
GGCATCAAAGTCCACGACGTGTAGAGCATCGAAGTGTCGTATACAAAAAAAATACCAAAAATACCAATCATTTTTGGTTATGGCCCACTCGACGAGGAAGGTCCTCCATGACGGTAAGGAGGTTTCGACTGAACTACCGGTGCACATCTCGTATCTTCACAGCATAGACAATTGCCTTCAGATGACCCCAAAGATAAAAGTCTAAGGGGGTCAGATTGGGTGACCTTGGGGGCCATTCAACTGGCCCACGATGACCAATCCACTTTCCAGGAAACTGTTCATCTAGGAATGCTCGGACCTGACACCCATAATGTGGTGGTGCACCATCTTGCTGGAACTATGATGTTGGTGATAGGGAATTGCTGGCCATCAAGTCAGCTTTGGAGGAATGGCGGTACCTCCTGGAAGGAGCAGCTCACCCGGTATTGGTTTTTACTAACCATAAAAACCATAAAAAAAATATGCTGTGAAGCTACGAGATGTGCAGCACCTGAAACTACGGATACTGAAAGCCTGTGCTAGCATTTCTCCTGCGGCGTTGCTATCAGTGTGTGAAGAGTGGGAGAAGAGGGTTGCATTGACAATCCAACACAATGGGCAGCACATTGGACACATTTTATAAGTGGTCAGAAACTTGTAAATAACTCATAAAAGAATAAAGTTACGTTAAAACCAAGCACACCATTGTTTTCCTTGTGAAATTCCCAATAGGTTTGATGTGTCACATGACCCTTTTCCTATTGAAAAAACAAAAGTTGGATTCAAAATGGCCAACTTCAAAATGGCCGCCATGGTCACCACCCATCTTGAAAAGTTTCCCCCCTCACATATACTAATGTGCCACAAACAGGAAGTTAATATCACCAACCATTCCCATTTTATTAAGGTGTATCCATATAAATGGCCCACCCTGTACTATTGATTCATAGACTGTAAGGGTTATGCAGTGTTAAGGAGGTTTCCTGGTACTAGGACTTCAGAAAACTGGAGAGTGCACAATCTAGTGCAGCTCTGCATATAAATCCAGTTTTTTTTGTCAGAGCTCAATTGAATAAACTGAAGTTAGAAGCTGATTGGGTACCATGCACAGCTGCACCAGATTTTGCACTTTCCAGTTGTAAATCAACCCTAAGGTTTCTATAAGTTGGCAATGTCTATTTAGAAGTTGACTTTTGGTGAAAACAGTTAGAAAAAATTGCCAGAACTGCTGTATAAGGAATTGCACCAATTAGGAACACCCCCCCCCCCCAAAAAAAATACAAAATGGTAATTTTTATGAACAGCTTACCAAATATTCTGACCTTGATAAAATACTTTTAAATTCTATTATCATATATTCTTTGTTCTCTTCTTTATATATTTAGATTTGTTGACATGATACTATAGACAGTAGTTAACTTGGCTCATAATGCATGCAAGTACATGAATCCATTGCTTTGTTTGCAAGAGGATGATTTTTTAATGCATACTAATGCTTGTTTAATCGAGTAATCCAGCGGCTTTCATTACCTGTGGCTACTAAGTGCACTTTCATTTTTTTCCTCTCAACAGATTATGCTAAATGACTGCTCCTAAAACAGGATGCAATAAAGCACTCTATTTTATAATTGGATTGTGTATACTTTGCATTTTCTTGCAAATTTGCACCATTATTTAAAAAATTGCAAACATTGAGTAGGCCTGTTACTTTGTACTTGTAAACTGACTGACCAACTTCCCTAAACTGACTGACCAACTTACTTAAACTAACTGACCAGTTTGTTTGCTAAAGCTGGCTATACACCAGTAAAATATAATTCAATTTTTTTTTTGTCATAAGAATGTTCCTATAATTTTCTAATTGTTAATGGGGTCAAATCAATGTTCATTTTCAACCACAGTGAACCACAGAAAACCACAGTTTTCGTTTGGCTAATTACATTAATTCCAAAATCGAATGTTAAAAGCAAAACCATTAATGAAGTAATGTCAACTGAAATATATCAAGTCACTTACAACTGTAAAATATACTGAGAATATTTGTACGAATGTTCACGCAAAAATCTCCTTGTTTATGGCTAGCTTTATTCTAATCAGTGTCAACCTCACACTGGACTAGTGTCAGTTTTTTTCTATTATTCTATTTGCACCTTTGAATTGGGTGTATATCAGAGACCTAGCATTTATTTTCAGACAACAGCTAAAGACATAGTGAAAATACATAACTGAATGTGTTTTACCTGCTTGAAGCAGTATTAAACCCAAATGGAAACATGTATTATATTGCAGCTTACCAATTCTTAGATGTTATGGCCACATTATTTTTCTTTTTTAGGCTTTCCGTCTTCTATTTTTTTCTAGTGATCTAGCCAGTAAGTATGTTGTTTTTCAAAAGAACAAGCTCTCTGGCAGATGTGTCAGTTACGGAGTTGAGACAAACCATTTAACTATGACAGGGGTGCTTACACTGATCAGCTCTTATTTATGTTTGTAAAATCTTTATCCCAAAAGTAACTGTTTGCTATAACTGCTTATTAGTGGGAGTTTGACTTCAATGTGTTAGTATACAGGAGGTGTATTACTGGTCAGATCATATGTTAAAAACAGAGGGAAAAAAAACCTTACAAAAGAAAACGAATGCAGCCACCACATGATTGATAAGCTGCATAATATTAGATTTTGGTTTTGGGTTTAATACCAATTTAATGATTTTTTATTCTCTGCAGTTATCCTAATGATCCAGGCACCCCTGTCTGACAACATAGCCAAGTTTGGGACCTTCTGTATCTACAATATGAAAACTGAATCTTGTATTTTTTTGCCATTTTTCATGGGGGGGGGGGGGGGCTGATCGGATAAATGGCTACTCCCATATCTTAAAGGGAGCTCCAAGATCCTAATAAGTTCCCTCTGTGGTCCCACATCCACAGATGTTGGAATGAGGCCACCAAAGAGCCCAACTGCCATTTTTGTTTGCATGGGGTCCCCCTTAAAAAATCATGCTAGACTCATATCCAAGCATGCAGCCTGGATATCCAGTCAGTAGGGGGCAGTAAATGTGCACCCCCCTTCTTAAACTTATAAGGCAATGTGCCCTGCAGAAAAACAATGGTGTAAAGTCCCCCTTAAAATTCTTACCAGACTCTTGTCCCAAATAGGAGTCTGCTATGAATGTTTAAGGGCAGCTCATTGCAATAAAAAAAACATTGTTGGGTTGCCCTAATAATTTCATAGAAGACAGCCTGGATGACCAGGAAGGGAAGGGGTTGCAAGTGAGCACCCCCAAACCTTACTGGGCCACGTGCCCTCAACAATGGTATCAACCCCAGGTCCCTGTCTTGGTCAATGGGTGGGTTTGTGGAGGGATCTAATTGAAATCTGGAAGTCCTATTTAAAATAAGGGGGCCTCCAGACATCCACCCTCCTGCCTGAATAAGGGGTACATAGTAAATAAACACACTTCCAGACCACGTATGACTATAAGCGGCAACAGCATGGCTCTGTCTCGCGAATCGCCGCATATAGTCGTCACTCCCTCGCACGATGCTAGGGGGTGAGCACGCGGCTGGCAGTGTGCACTCATGCCCGCCGCTGGCAGCGCACGCTGAGCAGGGCCGCGGGTCGAGCGGACTTGATGACCGGCAGCGAACCGCGATCGCCTGTGACAGAGCCAGAACGGGAAACTGCCGATGTAAACACGGCCTATCAGAGATCTACTGATCCCTGTACTTGGGATCAATTAGATCTTGGGTGCCCCTGCCAGCCCAGCCCCTATACAGTTAGAACACACACAGGGAACACAGTTAACCCCTTCCCTGCCAATGACATTTATACAGCAATCAGTGGATATTTCAATTTCTGATCGCTGTATAAATGTCATTGGTCCCAAAAAAGTGTAAAAAATGTCCGACATGTCCGCCCCAATATCACAGTCCCGATAAAAATCGCAGATCGCCGCCATTACTAGTAAAAAAATGTAAAAACGCCACAAATTAATTCTCTTGGCTTTTAAATGCAGCAATTTTTGCGCAAACCAATCAATAAACGCTGATTGCGATTTTTTTTAACCAAAAATATGAGGAAGAGTATAAATCAGCCAAAACCAATAAATACATTTGTTTTACATATATTTTTTTTGTTGGATATGTATTTTAGCAAAAAGTAAGAAATATAGTTTTTTTGTAAAATTGTCACTCTTTTTTGTTTATATTGGTGAGCAGAAATGACGGAGAGGTGATCAAATACCACCAAAAGAAAGCTCTATCTGTGGGGAAAAGAAGGACGTAAATTTTGTTTGGGTACAATGTTGCACAACCACGCAATTGTCAGTTAAAGTGGCGCAGTGCTGAATCGCAAAAAGTGCTCTGGTCCTGAGGTGGGAAATCGTTCTTAAGTGGTTAAAAAAAAGCTAAAAAATGCACCATTATGTGAAATCAATATCAATCATTTCATCTAGCAAAGTAGATCCATAATCATGAGTGATCCCCTGATGACCCACCTACACAATTGCAATGACCTGCACCCTAATGATCTTCTCCTGATACATTTACATTGTTGGAGCACCACTCCATTTGTTGACATACAGCAGCCAGCCGGGAATCCCAAGTAATGTAATTGACCAAATATGGTTATGACAATAGTTGATTAATGAGGTAACCTGGTATGCCTGTTGGCTTGTTTACAGTTTGAAACAAGCTAGCGCAGCAGGTGCCCAACATCTGTTTTTTGTGGTGATAGTAACTGCTGGCACTAAAAAATATGACTTGTGGCTGCAGCAGCCAGTGACTTGGGCAAATGGATGGGTTGGCCAAATTTGGTTATTTAACTTGCCAATTTGGAGAATGGCGAAAAGCTTGGGTTCACGTTAAACTCAGGGCTGACTCAAACCTGAAGTTCATTCCTAAACTTAAAGTGGGAGTAAACTCCTTTGGTTGATTTTTACCTATAGGAAAGCCTATAATAAGGCTTACCTATAGATACAGTAAATATCTCCTAAACGTGCACCATTAAGGAGATATTTACTTGTGAAGCCACCCGTGATGTCACTGGCGCATGGATTCTGAAGGAACCCTGTGCCGTGAACAGTGACCGGAACCTGCAAACCTGGAAGGAAGACCTAATGAAGATAGAAGCCCTGTCAGCGGTGACAGCACACTGCTGGAAGGCTTCATTTCACATAATGTGCTAGTATGTAATGCATACTAGCACATTATAACATTGCCTTGCAGGAGGATATTTTGTTTTTTAATGAGTTTACTACTTTATGAAACCCCCAGCTTGCTGATTGGACAGTAAAGTAGAAGCATTATATTGAAATGGGTCTAAGCAATTTGTATAGCTGACTTAGTGTCAGTAAATTTAGGATAGCCAGGCTGTGTTTTAGCATGCATCCTACACACTTGGGGAGGATTCACTAAAACTGGAGCGTGCAAAATCTGGTGCAGCTCTGCAAAGAAATCAATCAGCATCCAGGTTTTATTGTCAAAGTTTAATTGAAGAAACTGAAGTTAGAAGCTGATCGGCTACCATGTACAGTTGCACGAGATTGCATAGCATGCACAGTGCTCCAGTTTTAGTAAATCTCCCCCTTTGTCTGAATGTGGTGACGTGGTAGATGGGAAAAAGCTGAGGGTGTGGCGGCACCTGGAGCAGGCATGAATCTTAAAGTGATTGCAAAGTCTCAAGGTTTCTGTGCTGCAGCTGCCCCCCCAGAACCCCCCTTTTCCTTACCTGAGCCCGATCTGATCCAGCAATGTGCACAAGCCCAGCGGCTCCAGCCACTGTCAGTCTCCTTATTGGACAGGTTGATAGCAGTGGGAGCCATTGGCCTTTATATTTTTGTATACTTCTGCTGGAGAGAAAATGGGACCCTCCTCTAGATTGGACTCTAGATTGTCTCAACTAATACACAAATTAATCAATAAAGAACAAGTGGGTTATGTACCATCTAGACATGCTGGGAACAACACAAGATGTACTATAGGCCTCATAAATCTTTTAAATAAGTTTCCCTGTCCAGCCCTTACTGTATATTGAGCTTAGATGCTCAAAAAGCATATTGATAGGTTGAGTTGGTCCTACATGTTTGCTACCCTCTCTCACTATGGTTTTCAAAGGCCCTTCCTTACTTTATGCTCCCATCCTAAAGCACAAGTTCAGGTGTCCCCTTCCTGTCTCCTCTGTTCCCATATAACCAATGGCTCCAGGTAGGGGTGCCCCTTATCTCCCTTGCCTTTTATTCTTTGTCTGGAATGCCTGGCTGAGGCCATATGATCCCAGGGAATACAAACTAATGTCTCTTTTTTGCAGACAACATTCTGCTAACATTAACTAACCCTTTCATATCCCTTCCCTTGCTACATGACCTGTTAACTGATGCATTTCGTCATACGTCCTATACATTTTTCCTTTAAAAAAGTCACAGGACGTGTGATGAAATGTGCTAGGGGCAGGGTCTAGTGATGTCAGCATGCAAATCTAGGAAAATATCATCCTGTGTGTCCGTTGCTACCACAACCAAACTATCCTTAAGTGGGCTGCACACCCTGAATGTCCTCTGCGTATGATCTGCGTGCACCGGATTTAGTGCACCAACAAATGTGAGTTTTTATATTTTATATGTTTTATTAAAGTTTTTTTTTTTTTTTAAAGATTCAGCACTATGTTAGTCCTCTCAATCGCCTGTTGAGCATTCTGGCTCAGGACCATTATAGGATATATTGCAAGCACCTGTCAGGATTCACTTTCCAGAGGATAAATATATATATATATATATACCCCTTAAAGGGAAAGGTGCAAGGTGACCTGTATTAGATCCAATGTGGAGGTGAGCGCATATGAGTGAAAGTGGAGGGACACTGAAGGTGGTTGCATGCTAGCACATTACCCACAGATTTCCCTTAAACCTTCTGGACTATATTTTGTCATGCCACAGATATTTGTTTATACTTTTTTTTTCTACTGAACTACACACAAGATGTTTTTCACCTATGGACACTGATTTCACAGTGGTGGTTTATTGCATTTGTTTATTGCTATTACGTTTATTTGTTTGAAGGGGCACTGTAAGATTGCTCTTATAGGTCATTGTTCATCTTTATTATTTACTATTCACAATTATTTGCAATAGAGGATTGAGAATATTTTTTCACTTCCATGATCCAGTCGGGCCGCCCTGTACCATCACTATTATAGCTTTATTATCTTGCAGATCCTGTAACTCATAGGTTAAAAACTTTTGAAAATCTGAGGGGAAAATTTTCATATTCCTAACAATATGTTTTATTTTTATTTAGAAGTTAAACACTTTTTTTCATTTTATGTCTGCATCCCTCCCTTTGGATAGACCCACTAAATTTGAATATGTGTGTGCACAAGGCCCCTATCAATTGCATTTTGTGTCCTCTATTTATCACATTCTTCACAAAGCAACTCCTCCCACAGGGAATACTCATTCTTATATGCATAAATGGGCACATTTACTCCAGCGACCTATCCCCCGCAACTTTGAGAAAAAATGCGGACTTCTGCTTTTAAGTCCTCTAAGTGCATGGTACAGAGAGAGACCACTCTTAAAATATTGATGTTCTGGTACAGGACTCCAGAGGTAGTACATCACCGGGCCTTTTTGGACTGATGTGATGTTGCTATTTCAAAAGGTCTGTCTCTCCTGGATCCTGTCCATTATTTATTGGGTCTTCT
Organism: Glandirana rugosa; assembly: GCA_018402905.1. NCBI lineage: Eukaryota > Metazoa > Chordata > Amphibia > Anura > Ranidae > Glandirana > Glandirana rugosa. The sequence continues at coordinate 469,916 of BLSH010206778.1, forward strand.
CTTTCTCCGGTTACATAACTCATTAAATGGTTGCTTTCCTATATCCTTCATCCCTCTATGTTAGCTGTCAACTGCTCCAGGATGGAATACCTAACTGCTACTGTTAATGATGCTATTTTGCATTTTAACCACTTCAGCCCCGGAAGGATTTCCCCCTTTAGGACCAGAGCCCTTTTTGCGATTCGGCACTGCGACGCTTTAACTGAAAATTGCGCGGTCATGCGGCGTTGTACCCAAACGAAATTTGCGTCCTTTTTTTCCCACAAATAGAGCTTTCTTTTGGTGATATTTGACCACCGCTGTGTCATTTCTGATCGCCGCTATAAACAAAAGAAGAGCGACAATTTTGCAAAAAAACCCAAATTTCTTACTTTTTGCTAAAATACAAATCCAAAAAAAAAAACGTTTTCTTTCATCGGTTTTGGCTGATTTATATTCTTCCTCATATTTTTGATTAAAAAAAATCGCAATTGGCGTTTATTGATTGGTTTGAACAAAAGTGGTCGCGTTTACGGATGATGAGAATTCATTTCTGGGGTTTTTAATTTTTTTTTATTTTTTACTAGTAATGGCGGCGATCTGTGATTTTTAGCGGTCCTGTGACATGTCGGAACATTTTTACACTTTTTTGGGACCATTGGCATTTATACAGCGATCAGTGCTATGCCATTGGCAGTGAAGGGGTTAACCTGCAGGGGGCGCTCTAAGGTTTAACAGTGTTCCCTGGGCGTGTTCTAACTGTGGGGGGACTGCCCTAGCTGGGGAAGGGAAGCGATCACAGCTTCCATGTAGAGGAAGGCTGTGATCACAGCCCTTCCCCCTCTCACAGAACGGAAGTCCGTGTTTACTTACTCCGTTCTTTCACTCCGGGGGGGCATCGCGGGTGGCCGGCGGAGATCGAATCCGCCGCACCCGCTCCCAGGCCCTCCCCGGACACAGTGAGCGTGCGGGCGCGCCTCCGGCGGCGCGCGCGTGCTCACTGGGCGCGATTTTGCAGCCGCCGTCATATGACGGCCATTTGCGCAGGAGCGCCACACTGACGCCGTCAATTGCCGATCAGCGGTATAAATATGGTGACTCATTACCTTGACTTCTGTCACATTTATTCATCTCATCTCCTACAGAAATATTTCATTGTACCTCTGGTGTGTATACTTTCCTTATGAGTAAACCCCCTGCACTTTATATAGGTTAAAGCGGAGCTCCAAGCTCCTTCAGAAAAAAATGAAATACTATAGCTGCTAACTTTTAATATTAGGACACTTACCTGTCCACAAATCCAGCGGTGTCTTCACCCAAGTCAATTTTTCAATTGTCTCTTGGGTGTTTCAGCCGCCATATCAGCTAAGGGAAACCACCAGTGAAGCCTTGCGGCTTCACAGCTGGTTCCCTGCTGCACATGCATGAAGTGCGCTGCACTTTTGAATGGCCCGGCAGTGGAGGCAGGAGGAGAGGGGCCAAACTTCCTGATCAGTTTGCCATGGTGACATCAGCCAAAAGTGGAAGCGGGTACCTGTCAAAACCAGTTACCTGCTCCCCCCCGAAAGGTGCCAAATGTAGCAGCAGAGGCAAACAAGCAGAGCTTCCCCTTTTGGGTGGAGCTTTGCTTTAAGTTTTTTTGTCAACTGCTACCTCTATCTGCTAGTGTTGTTCTTTGGATTCTGGACCATACAACTTCGTAGCGCTTATGGAGATTTTACTCTCCCTTTCTGTATATGGCACAGTTACTTTGACTGTTCCTTTTTTCTTGTGTTGTAAATTTTCTTGTTTTTTTATACTGAAACTAGAGTTGATCGAACACCTGGATGTTCGGGTTCGGTGGGTTCAGCCGAACTTCGGGAAAAATTCCGGATTCGGTACCAAACTTGACCCGAACTTTACCCCGAACCCCATTGAATTCAATGGGGACCCAAACTTTTCGGCACAAAAATGACTGTAAAAAAGTCCTGGAAAGTGCTAGAGGGCTGCAAAATGATATTAGAACAATAATCTGTCCCTTACAGCAACAGCAGGAACCTGACCCTATAGAACTAGAAGATGATTTTAGAACAATAATCTGTCCCTCCAAGCAGTAGACTCTACCTAGTCCAGTCAGATCGTTCTGTAATGCAGGATGAGATCTGCAATCTGTCCCTAAAAGCAGTAGTAGTAGTAATCTCTACCTATCTATATATCTGCAATCTGTCCCTCACAGCACTGGCAGCATCCTCTCCCTATACTACCCAGAGAGCATGTGACATGCAGCACTAAGTGACTCCAGCTTATAAAGAGGCTGGGTCACATGATGCACTGGCCAATCACAGCCATGCCATTAGTAGGCATGGCTGTGATGGCTTCTAAGGGCAAACCAGTGAAACGCTTGTTGATTGGCTGCCCTGCAGCTATTGAACATGCGTGATGAAATACCCGAACCCAAAACTCAAACCCAAACTTTTTTTCAAATGTCCGGGTTCGGGTCCGGGTCACGGACACCCCAAAGTTCGGTACGAGGCCGCACTTTACAGTTCGGGTTCGCTCAACTCTAACTGAAACTCAATAAAAATACAATTATTGAAAAAAAAAGTAAATCATTACTCAACTCAAGAAATTGTACTGATTTAAAAGTTAATCATGAAACAGAATTAATGAACAAAATGTACTTTTGTCTTCAAGTTGACAACATTAAAATAAACAATGAACCTTATTTGATTAGTTCTGCTTTACAGCCATTACTTACTTTTGTTTGCTCACTAAAATAGCAATATTAACTTTCCAGCAGATATACCAAAGCTGCATTATGAGGAGAATTATCCTATCATTATCATTTTAACTTAATTACATATCTAAATCCAAAACCCAATCCTTGTTATTATTGTTATTTCCTTTTGGAATATCAAACTGTACAGTTTAACGACAGAGCAATGTGCAATGTGCAATGAACAGCAACTGATCAGAAATTATATTTTAACTGCATTGACCTGAAATCTGGTTGTTGCTATGGTTTACTACACTTTGTACTTTGGAAGAGCCCAAAATACTCTGAAACACAGATCTATTTTTGTTGCCATCAACACTGCATATAACGTTCAGCTCCATCTGTTGCTTGTATTGCCATCTACTGGTCTCTGGTAGGAAAAGTCTGTCTTTTACAGCTTTAATTCTTCTAGTATAGTGTCATGCGTATACAGCTATGTTTATGTAGTAATAAAACTTTGGTACACGTGTGCAGAAGATAAATGCAAAACAATGGAAGATGTTATCATTTTTTAAATGGACAATATTTTTACTTTTAATTTTAAATTATGAATTTTGGTCAGAAAAATGTCAGGCTGTTATTATATTTATCCAGTAGTATTTTAATTATTTTAATTTAAACACCACCTAAAAGTGAAATCTTAGCTTTGAATGGGCACCAGTTAGTTAAATCACTTGCCATAATCCTGTAGATCACTTGCTATATTAACAAGATGTCCTTGTTTTAGATTGTGTTCTCACCCCTTGCACGAGGCCATAATTAGGTCTTGTGTAGTCCAGCTTTGTGTGAAATGCAGCATTTTGTGTTCAAAAGGTGTGAATTTTTCCACCATTTGTGGACCTCTTTGAAGCAGCAGAAATGCATCCAAATAGAACAACCTATGTCCACAAAAGCACAAGGCAAATTGGTTTTAATGCAGTCCGTAAAAGCTGATTGAGGCCACACAGCTTAACATACATAACTTGCATTTGAGGGCCATTTCACGTCAAGTGAAATGCTGAAAAACAGTTCCTAGAAATGTTGTTCTTCTGCAGGTGGGTTGCTTATTTATTTTTTCTGCATTGTAGAGAAACCAATTCACAGAGGCTTGCTTCAGTATTTAAGTCTGTGATGGTCATGATGGTTGTGCCAGACTGGATATTTTCTGGCACAAATCCCCCCCCCCCCACGGAGTCCCAAAAAAATATAAAAGCTGGATTTGATATAGCTTAACACAGTGTTTCGGATATGATAACTATAATTGCTTTCAATATTGCAACTTCACAAAATGCATATATTTATGTTATAAATATAGACCTTCACCCTAAACTCTGAGTTTTCTATTAAATTGAAACTACTATTGACTATGCAAGAATACATCTATCTGCACTCACATTTTCCGTTATATATTACCCACTACCTCTGCTTTCTAATATCCATGCAGGTAGCTAGATTAAAATGCATACCTTGGCTTGTGCACTTTAATAAAGTGATTTTGCAGGGGTTTTTTTTGAAGAAAGGGATCCATTTCTATGCATCACTCCATGTCAAATCTAAATTCCTTCAACAACCATTGTTAAATAAATGGTTTGGAGCTCTACTCAAAAATATTTCACTTGAAGGATTAAGGAGCGGCTTAATTGCCAAGTACGAATCACAGTATTTATAATTTGGATACTTATCTTGATTGTCAAGCAGACTGAAGTTATCATAGCAGAGTACATAGCAATGTAAAATTGAAAGCTGGAAAATAGATTTAATTGAAGCAGTATTAAAATGTATGTCCAGTTAGAACATCATTTTGCATAGAGTGGGGAAAATAAAAACTCCTGTTAGAATTCAACTGCTATCTGGGGCTCCATTAGGGAAATTAACCCTCACTGTCATGGTGACAACACTTTCAGCAGACAGGAAAAGAGGGAAAATCTGCAACAAGGACACAGACAGCAATAACCTACAATAAGATTGAAAAGGTTTCTAATCTTCTGCGGCTCTACTGAAAAATAATTACATTTTTTAATAATTATTTTATTTAAAATTTATGAGTTGCAATATCTATCAGTATTGCTTTTTAGAAATTTTCCTTCACTTCCTGTTTAAGGGAAACCTTTCTCAGCAGGACAGGAAGTGAGGTGAAACCTTTCTAATGGAGCCCTGGGTATACCTTTAGTGATTGTGCATGTGGATACATGCTACATACCATTTCATGTCCATTACATGAAAGTTTATCTCATCATAGAGTAGGTATAATGTTGCTTGTCAATGTATCAATTGCATTGTTTGAAAATGTAATAGTTTATTTTTGATTACTGTTTTTTTGGCAATTAAAAAAATCATGATCTTGTTTTACAATATCTATATTATGCTTACAATGCATCTAAGCATTGTAAAATACTCCAAAGTCCATTAAAACTATCAAAAGCTGTAATAACTTTAAAAAGTCTAATTTATATCATGCTAATCATATTCAAGCACGTGCAGAATTACATTTATAGCAATTACTGTGAGAAACAAATGCCTCATTGGTACCGATTAGTTAAATTAATTGGCTTATGGTGGAAGTCATATGTGACAGCCTGTAAAAGAAGGTCACACATGATACATATACCTTTCATTTTTTATCAGGATTAAAATGACTTATTGTTTAAAAGTCATTAAGTGATAAATGTATTGTTCATGTTAACTAAAACAGTTACCAAGCTCATTTGCTTTATAGTGGCTTATGTAATATTCCGTAGACATTATCAGGTTATATAGAATGCCAAGTCAGACAGCTATGGCCCAATTTCAGCTGCATATTGCATGAGTCTTTCAGTATGATTCACTTTTATACATGAGTTAGGAAAGGAATGAATTCTAATTAGCAAAACAAAACAGTGATTACCATTCTATTTTAAACTAAGATGCTTCCCCACTTTAAAAGTGTCATATTAAAATTCATATTCATGAATTAGAGGGCATTCTGCAGTAGGCAGGTAACATTATAAAACCCAGGTAGTAAGTGCTTTCTATGAATAGTTAACATTAGGCAGGCACAGCTAAGCATATGTATTCTTTGTTATAGCTCTCCTGCACTTATATCTGTTTAGACCTAAGATGACTTTCCATACCTATTTTATATTCAAGTTCTTCGAGCCAGATATAGCTTACTTATCCTTTACGTGTTTTACTTTCAATATATACTGAAAAAAGGAATGTATAAGGTTCCTACTCAAAGTAAACTTGCAGCGTAGGAATATTGCTGATATGTTTTTAGAAGGTGCAGGGCCCTTGTTTCTAGCTTCAGTGACCTGGAACAAAAATGCAAACTTTGATTTCTGACTTATCATACTTGAGTACAGTGATTGAGAAGGTAAAGAATTAATGCAATAAAAGTAAAAAAAAAAAAGAACACTTACCTGCTCTGTGCAACAATGTTGTGCAAAAACATTGCTTTCCTCCTTTTCTCACAGTCTCTGCCAGTGCTGTAGTTCCTCCCCTCCTTTGTGAGTCTTCTGTAGCAAGCCAGGTGCTAAAGACGCACCATTAAATGCATGCATCTGTCAGGTTCCTTGGTGAGCGATGTGCATCCAAAGAAATACACAGTGCCGGTAAGCCATGCTCCCACTCCCTCCTCACGGGAGTTTGACTGATGGTAGCAGGAGCCTATGGCACCACTGCTCTCAGGTTCTTCTGTTAAACCAGGAAGTCTGGAGCTGGAGAGGTGATAGGTAACAGGGCATTTATATTAAGGTGAAAAACATTTAGAATTGAGTACTATTTTAAGTATTGGGGTGTCACTCCCTTAAAATTAAGTCAAGAATGGCAGCTCACATATTTTTATCCTTACATATTCCTTTTAGGTAACCCATTCTATTGACAATATACCAATTCAACATTAATATATACCTCCTTTATTTAGCATAATGACTCCTAGGGAAACCTACTTTAACCACATAATGACCAGAATCTGTAGATTATTGTTCTCAGGCACCGTTTCCTATGCTGAAAGACTGTTAATCTACATTTCACCATCCTTTGTGGGTTGCATTATGACCATCAAAACTACTATTATGCAAAATTTACTATATATTTTGAAGCATTAGCAATCCCTGTGCCTGCTGCTCATTCTAAAAAAAGTACAAAATGACCTCCTGAGCCTTACCTGGAGTGACAAGCACCTCAGATTAACTAAGTTCCCTGATAAACAAAATTAAGTCTGAGAGCTCTGGCATCTTACAGAAATTTCAACTTTTCTCCTCTAAAATCTCTAGAGTTCCATCCCTCTTTAGCCCTCTCTAATGCCATCTCTATGCTTCTGTTTAATGGTTCCTCAGACTAATTATGTAAGACAGGAGACTAAAGCTGAGTACGCGGAGATCAAAATTCTGCCGGTTCAGTATAGACTGGATGAATATTGATCTGTGATTGGCCTTTCCTGTTCAACAGAAGTTGATTGATAGATCAACTTCTCTTGATCAGGGCTGTTGGCAAAGTTTCATTTGATTAGCTGCTTCAGCCAATTGGCTGCAGCACTGATCAGTGTACTCCCTGCTGTCAAAATACAATAGCACAGCAGGGAGGATTCCCCCATCCAACCAGCTAAACAAAAAAAAAAATCTAAGCATATATACTCAGCTAAAGAATGTATCAAGAATATACTCACCAGGTTTGCATAGTATACTACAAACAAAATTATATTTTATTAGGACAGCCACATTATGATACCAAGGATCTGACAATGCTGTTAAAGAATATTGTCAACTCTGCTGATGATTTTACTGGTCAACAGCACCATTGTGTTGTGGAACCAGCCAGTTGGAATGGTTACAACCTCCTTCCCTAGCCTCCCCTTTTAATTTCCATGCCTCTTAAGTCCCTATTTTTGTTCCAATTCTATCCTCTTTATATTCTCAAGCAGTATCCACTCTGTTTTTAGTTAATAGTTCTTCAGGTCGTTGCTGTTATACAGGAATCTAAATATGAGGCAACATTAACAGACTCACCAAGTTTGCATAGTATATTGCAAAAACATATATTTTATTTGGATAAAAATACTGCCATATTTTGATACCACAAATCTCATTTGGCTGTTAAAAAGTGTTGTTAAC
>BLSH010206778.1:505032-521476 GCA_018402905.1 Glandirana rugosa
TTAATATCGTACAGTAGAGGTTAATGTAACATGAGGACGTGGAATCATATGTTCTTTGTTTATTTCAGGTGATCGAGGACAAAAAGATTGTGACTACATTACTAGGTAACGAGAGGATGACTAGATGTAATCGTCATTGTCTAACCGGTCCCTAAAGAGATTAATAAGTTAGATAAACAACATTTTACACAGTGATGATGTATTTCACTAGTGAAGTTATACTAATTCATGTCGATAACTAACCCCTAAGGTTCTATGTGATTAAAGTTTAGGTTTACATACTATTCTGTAAATAATTTTATAGCTGTACTTAATCATATTGAAGTGATCACTTTATGTAGTAGTGACACATTTTACAACAAATAGATTGAATAATTAGAGAAATCCCTGGCCAATCTGTTACTGCTAATGTAGATCAGTAGGAGAGCAATGGATCATTACATCAGTGTTAGAAAAACAGGAGCTAGTGGACTTTATTTGTTTCTTGTATACTAAGGTGCAGGAGTACAATGTAATTGGAGATGACATGCTATAATTACAGGCATTTTTCTAAATGTTGAGCACGTTAGCATTTTACTAATATACTGAAATCCATTTAGAATGATCATTTTGTATTCATATTGCAGTCTGTATGTATTATTTAATTAACTCTTGTAGATTAGCCATAGCATTTAATAGCAGCCTTACACTAACATGTGATCTGAGGCTGAAGACAATCCCTTTCAAAATGTACATGAATAGAGTATCAGTTCACGACAGGCAGATCTGAAGGTGCAGAAGAGATATATTTTTCTGTTTTTCTTTAATATTTCCTCATATGCATGAACTTCACTAGGCCATCAACAATTGGTATGATCTATTGAAGTTATGAAATGCACACATGTTCATAAGCAACCTTTTTCATTAAAAAGTTCCTACTATTAATTGCAGTAACCAAACGCCATCAATTGGAATGAAAGTGTACATCCAGACAAAACCTTTTTTTGCTTTGGATGGAATGGGGACAAATTTTAACCCCTGTCAGACTTGTCATCTGGGGCTCTGTTGAAGAGTTTTCCCCTCCAAACCTGTCCCAGTGGCTACTATTTCACCAGCCAGGAAGTGAGAGAAAATCTATAACAGAGACCCAGGCAGTAAAAAGCTGGTGGGGATTCTAGCCTTTCCCTATTCTGCTAAGAAAATGTTTCACCTTTGTCAAGTGAAACTGTCATCACTGGAACAGTAAGTGAGGGTAAATCTCTGTAACAGAGCCCCTGATAGCAGTAAAAACTTGACAGATGTTCTAATCATTTACCTTTCTATTCCACACAAAACAAAAATAGTTTGGCTGGGCATACATGTTATCTCTGCTGTAATGCAGCACAGAGGTATAGAAATGATTGGGAGCTGTGTTGAAAAAAATCAGGCAAAAACTAGTCACCTCCTTGCATCTAATAATTTCCCCCAATACATGACTTACTTCTGCACTGTGCCTGTGTGGGGGTAGCCATATTGGTAGAGGCATGTCACAGTTTCCAGCAAGAACAGTGCAAGAACAGTGAGCAGCACAGTAGTGACACCATCATCTGTCACAATTTACAAATAACATATATGAGGCTGTAGGCACAGGAATGTATAGGCTCCCCTATATACCAGGAAAGATCCTGCTATTTTAAGGAGGAATTGTGGACATAGGATAACATTCTTTCAGGCACAAATAACATTTCTAATTGTTTCCTATAACATAGCAGATTTTCACTTTTTGATTCCAATTATAGCCTTACTGCCAAAAATTTCTGGCAAGGATGACTCTTTTTCTCTTCTGTCTGCCATCTTTTTTTCTACAAAATGTGCACTGAGCTATGCATATGCAGCTCTGTGTGTATTCTCGACATGCCTTGGTGCCTGGAATGAATGTTATCCCAAGATGGCCAAAGAAGCCAAACCCAGCAGTAGACCTCGGGAAGATGTCAACAAGAGAGAGATAATGGACATTGCATTGCTGGAAGAAAGAAAAGTACAGTGGAGTTTAGTTCCCCTTTAAACAAAAAAAAACTCTTTTCTGAAGGGGAAATAGCGATGCATCTGTGAGAAGGAATGCTTATGTAGGATCTTATATTTGCCTTTCCATCAGAAAGTCAAATTTTATCTGTCAATTAATTTATCTACACATGTAAATATCTATGATTGCATATGTTAAAATTATATATATTGCAGCTTTCCCTGTTGCTGCTCTTACCACATAAAAACAGGATATACACATGATAATGTCCAGCTTGTAACTTTACACTACAAAACTGAAGACTATAATTTTGAACAATAAATCCAGTGTAGTCTAGCAACTCTGGCATTTGCTTGAAAATTCTAATAATAGCATCTGTGGTTGAATCTCTGGCTACTGTTTGTAAACAAACTGGCCAGGGATTCTGTGTAATATCAATGGCCACATATAGTCAAGACCCAGCTACCCCAGCTAGTTTTTTACAAATTAGGGATGTGTTTTGGGTAAAGGTCTGCCATGAGCTATAAAAATGGTGTTATCACTACCATCTCTAAATGACAGGTTCCCATCCACTGACTTGTTTCATATTGTAAACAAGCTGGGGAGGATACTAAGTACATCAATAACCACCCAGCATTCTAAGGTGGTTGGTTTACTTTCAGCTGAGGAGTTGTTATTTTAAACAGGAGTTTGATAGGAAAAGATTTTCTTTGCAAAGGTCAGTGTTTCTCAACCTTTTACGGTTAAGTACCCCTGCAGATCTAAAAAAAAATCCTAAGTACCCCTGAATCGAGAAAGTCATTTCTATTACTTGGGTGTCATGGTTTCTGTGTGTGTATGTGTGTTTGTGATGGTTTTTGTTTGTGTGCAAAATCATCATCAAATGCAGCCTCACCAGTGCCCATCAATGCAGCCTCACCACTGCCCATCAATGCAGCCTCACCAGTGTCCATCAATGCAGCCTCACCAGTGCCCATTAATGCGGCCTCACCAGTGCCCATCAAATGCAGCCTGATCAGTGCCCACCAATGCAGCCTTACTGGTGCCCATCAAATTCAGCCTCACCAGTGCCCATCAAATGCAGCCCTTGCCAGTGCCCACCAATGCAGCCTTACCAGTGCCCATCAAATGCAGCCTGATCAGTGCCCATCAAATGCAGCCTTGCCAGTGCCCATCTAATGCAGACTTACCAGTGCCAATCAAATGCAGACTTACCAGTGTCCATCAAATGTAACCTTACCAGTGTCCATCAAATGCAGCCTTGCCAGTGCCCATCAAACGCAGCCTTGTCAGTGCCCATCAAACGCAGGCTTGTCAGTGCCCATCAAATGCAGCCTTGCCAGTGTCCATCAAATGCAGCCTTGCCAGTGCCCAGCAATGCAGCCTGATCAGTGCCCAGCATTGGAGCCTGACCAGTGACCAGCATTGCAGCCTTATCAGTGCCCAGCAATGCAGCCTGATCAGTGCCCAGCATTGGAGCTCGATTAGTGCTCAGCAATGCAGCCTGACCAGTGCCCAGCATTGCAGCCTCATCAGTGCCCAGCATTGCAGCCTCATCAGTGCCAATCATTGCAACCTGATCAGTGCCCAGCATTGCTGCCTGATCAGTGCCCAGCATTGCAGCCTGATCAGTGCCCAGCATTGCAGCCTGATCAGTGCCCAGCATTGCATCCCGATCAGTGCCCAGCAATACAGCCTGATCGATGCCCAGCATTGCAGCCTGATCAGTGCCCAGCAATGCAGCCTGATCAGTGCCCAGCAATGCAGCCTGATCAGTGCCCAGCAATACAGCCTGATCAGGGCCCAGCAATGCAGCTTGACCAGTGCCAAGCATTGCAGCCTGATCAGTGCCCAGCAATACAGCCTGATCAGTGCCCAGCATTGCAGCCTGATCAGTACCCAGTAATACAACCACATTTGTTCAGTGCCCAGCATTGCAGCCTGATCAGTACCCAGAATGCAGTCTGATCAGGGCCCAGCAATGCAGCCTAATCAATACCCAGCAATACAGCCACATTTGTAATAAGCAGCATGGAAGGGGTTAATGTATTGCCAATGGTTACTGATGCATTAGTGACCAGTGACAATAACCCCTTTGTGCTGCATTAGTGACACCAGTGTCAGTGTTTATTAACCCCTTCATGCTGCATCATAAAGGGATTAATTAACACTGGCACTAATGCAGCACAAAAGGGTTAATTAACTGCTACTGGTCACTAATGCATCAGTAACCAATGGCAATACATTTACCCCTTCCATGCTGCATATTACAAATGCATTGTAGATTAACTCCCCTCCCCTTCAAAAAAAAAAAAAGTTAAGCACTGCAGAGCACAGATAACATTACGGACTATAGTGTTATCAGCCTCTGCTCCCTCACTTATCCATGACAGTGGACGCTCCGAGCAGAGGCAGCGCTCCTCTTCCATCCCCCGCTCCGGGCCTCAGAGTGACAACATGACAGGAAGCTCCTGTCAGGGAAGAGTGTGTGAGGCACACTCGTACCGCTCCACTGTGGGCAGCTCTGCAATTGTAGTACTGTGTAGCGGTGGCTGTATACAGTAAGCCGTCGCTACATTAAACCTTTTACCCGGCATCAGAGCAGCAATTGGCATCCTGCCCCCCACACAGCCAGCGTACCCCCTGCCCGTGGTGCACGTACCCCTAGGGGTACGCGTACCACGGGTTGAGAAACTCTGGCATAGGTCATCATGTTGGTAGTTTGTCAGGGTGCTGTTCATTGAGATTGAGATTGGATCTGCAATGCTGGATGATGTGACAAACATTAGATTTACATTGTGGGACAATGTTTATTTTTAATAAGGACTTCAAAGGACATCTTCAATCTTTCCCTCTCTACTGCACCTTCCCCTCCCCTCTAAAACATGCCCTGATCACCTCCATACTTAAAAAGCCCTCACTGGATCCCACCAGCTTGAACAACTTAAGACCCATGTCCTTGCTCCCATTTGCATCAAAGCTTTTAGAACGCTTAGTCTAAATCTGTCTGGGCTCCTAGCTCACTGACAACAACCTTCTTGACCCCTTACAGTCTGGCTTCTGCTTGCTACACTCCACTGAAACTGCCCTACTGACACTCACTAATGACCTACTAACTGATAAAACCAATGGCCATCACTCTATACTCATACTACTCGACCTCTCTTTAGCCTTTGATACTCTTGATCATCCCCTCCTCCTCAAAAAACTCCACTCTCTTGGCCTTCAAGACTCTGCTCTCTCCTGGCTCTCATCCTACCTATCACAGCGCTCCTTCAGTGTGATCTATAACCCTGTTTCCTCCTCTCAACTTCCTCTTTCTGTAGGGCTACCTCAAGGTTCTGTCCTCAGACCCCCTTCTCTCTTCCATTTACACCTCCTCCCTTGGTCTGTTAATAAACTCCATGGATTCCAGTACCTGTCTATGCTGACGACCCACAAATCTATCTCTCTACTCCTCACCTCACTCCTTCAGTCTCCTCTCACATTACTAACTTACCAACTGACATATCAACATGGATGTCACTAAAACCAAGCTCATCATTTTTCCTCCAGCCCATGTCCCCCCTGACTCCTCCATCAAAATCAATAATACAACCATCAGTCCCTCCCCTCATGCCAAGGTACTAGCTGTAATCCTAGACTCTGACCTATCCTTTCAGCCCCAAATCCAATCACTATCCAAATCATCTAGACTTCACCTCCGATACATCTCCAAAATATGCCCCTTTCTAACCATTGACACCTCTAAGCAACTTATTCACTCCCTTGTTATCTCTTGCCTTGACTATTGTAACTCCCTCCTCATTGGTCTACCTATCCGCAAGCTATCCCCTTTTCAGTCTATTATGAATGCCGCTGCCAGACTCATGCACCTTACCAACAGTTCAGTGTCCGCCACAACTCTCTGCCAATCCCTCCACTGGCTTCCCATTGCCCAACCAAGTCCCTTCCTTTTGTTTCACCAGCCCCTCCCTCTTAGATTGTAAGCTTGCAGGAGCAGGGCTCCTCTAACCCTCTTGTTTTGAATTGTACTGTTGGTGTATTGTCTCCCTTTACATTGAAAAGTGCTGCACAAACTGTTGGCACTATATAAATCCTGTATAATAAAAATAATAATGACTAACAAGGAGTACTATGTACACTCGTTTGCATGGGTAGGCAGATATCTTGAGGCCCCCTTATTCTTAAGGGTGTTTTCAGAGGTGGATATGTCCCCTCCAACAAATACCCACCTCTACTTGGCTACAGATGTGGGGATAAGGCCTTTGTCTGCCTTGTCAGGGGGATATTGTATGGTGTAGGAGGTGGCTACACTCACTATTACTCTCTTTCTTGGGCAGCCAGACTGCATGCCTAGATAGGGTCTGATATGGATTTTAGGACAAGGGTCTAATACTCACATCCCTGGCCCAGTAAAAGAGGGGATCTACAGGGGGGGTCTTATCACTGGATTGAAGTCGGATTTATATTATAGGACTTTTTTAATGAACTACTTTTACTACAGTATGTGGGATACAATGCACCCATTACTCAACATACAGCAACATAGGAACAAGGTGTCTTGTAGGATGTGACTTCACTGCCTTCCATCTGCAAGGTACCCTCCCAGTTTTGAGGGTATGTGGCTTAATATAGTTCAGGATGTGGACATACAATTTATGCCCCCATGCCTGCATAAGGGTCTGGTGTGGATGCTTGGAGTCCAGGTTAAAACAAATAATAGACACTTTAAATGTGTTTTTTTTAAAAGGACAATACACTTTTTTCTAAACAATGCCCCTTGTTGAAGGGAAACGATTATCATCCCTGCATCTAGTCCCATAGAGGATGTGGGGCTTAACTGCTGGATCTGGAAACATTCTTTATTATAAAGGTACATCAATTTATCTTGCACAGGATGCATCAGTACCCTATATTATTCATTTTAAGAAAATGCAAAAACAAATAAAGACACTCACACAGTTATGAAGTTCTGCATGGAAAAAAGTTAGCCCACAATGTCCCACAATGTAAATCCACCATCAATCATGTCAACAGTGATGTAGATCCAGTGTTAATTACCATGACATTGTGTCACCCGATAATATTGCTTCATGCCTGCCTTCCAGCAATGTTGTCGTGATACACTAACCCTGAAAAATTATAGATTCCCGACCTAGCTAGGAATTCTGGGTAACCCATTAATCAAATATGATCATGACCATTTTTAATCAATGATGTCATTCAGGATTTCAGGATTTCTAAACTGTTTGTTTACTAACAGCCTTCAACCAGGAACATGTAATTTTTGTGGTGATCCCAGACCAGCTGCTCTTTATAAACAAAGCAGTCAAGGATCCTGGGTAATGACATTAACTTAATATAGTTATGACCATATTTTTTCAATGGTGCCACCCCCACACCTTCTTGGGGAGGTATCCATTCAATGTTGAAAGGCATATGGTATGGTATGGTTTAGAAAGGATCTAAAAGCTTGCGGCTCTTCCTTTCCTGGCCTCCAATGCTGAATGCCTAGCTAGGGGTCTGGTATGAATTTTAAAACAGTTTTTTGTTTTTTATAGCACATTTATAGCAGATCACAGGCTCCCACATAACCCAAAGTGCCCAACCAGCTGGAGGGCAACAAACAGCTACAAGGAGGTGTAATTCTATGTGAATCGGGGGATTCCTATTCCAGAGATATTGCCACTTTAGAAACATAGAAAAGTGACGGCAGAAAAAGACTGAGTAGTCCGTCGAGTCTGCCCCTTTTTATTTATTTATTTATTTTTTTAATATTTTTTTTTTACATTAACCTTGTTGCCTGACTATGGATTTATGTTTATCCCAAGCATGTTTGAAGCCATTTACTGTTGACGTTGAAGCCATATTCTGCATAAGCAGGTTTGACGTTGTGGTATATGTTACGATTTCATAGCCATAGTTGAAACCTTGGCATTTCTCACGCAGGACAATATGGAAAGAAGATTAATACTCACATTGCTCTGAAATGCACATGTAACTGTAACTATTTACTTCCTATCAATTTTGCTCAGGTTGCATTTTAATGATAGACTTTTCAGTCCTGAATGATAGGTTGTCTTTAAACTTTGTCATGAAAGAAAGCATTTTAAATAAGAGGTTATAGGTCCCTCAGTGTATTCTTAATCCTTGTTACTGCTTAAAATGTGTTTCATTTTAGAACAGTGTCTTGTATAAATTGGGTTTAGCTTGTAAAGAGCATTTCCCATTTTCTGTAGCATTTTCCATTTTCTAAATTCATGAGAAAAACAATGGGTGAAAGCTTATGTCAGGCTTCAATGGAAGAGCTAAATTATCTGCAACTCTTACTTTTTAAACTATATATTTTCCCACAAAGTATTTACATCACTTTCTCTCAGTCAAAAAATTGCAAATTGCACTCCAGGCTGTAATATTTTTTCCTACAGGTTATCGCAAAACAGGGAGTTGGTAGGAAGGCACGCTGTACCTTAGCCCTGAAAGATGAGGATTTATGACATAGTTTTGTAAAGAGATAAACGAAAAATGCTGCGTTTCATGATAAATTATATTACACTGATTTTCTGAAATAACTTTTATGTCTTTAGATAAAATCCAGCATATAGTATCTGTCAGGATACTGTCTGCAGTTTGATTGATTAGCTGCAGCTAATAAAATAAAATAAAATGCATCTCGTATTTTGCGTATATAGTTTAATGTGTAATGAGATAATTACATATCGCTACATCATTTTTATTTGCATCTGCTTTGAAGATTTGCACTGTATATTTTATCAGATATCATAGCATGTCATTAAGTTATGGCAGTGGGGGCTATTTGATAGAAACTGGGGCAATTAAATTTTGAGCCAATGTTGGTAGCAATCTTGCTGATAGTGTCTGGTTTTTTTTTGTGAAAGTATTATTTTACCGAAAGAGTTGTTGATGTTTGTAATAGACTTCCAGCAGGGGTGGTAAGTTAGTCAACAGTAAGTGGATTCAAATATGCTTAACCACTTCCCGACCACGTAACATCTCCTTACAGCGGCAGTGTGGCACGATAGCGCAAATTGCCGTTTACAAATGGCAATTCACGCAGGTACAAGTAGCGGGCGGGCGTGCGCCACTGGCAGCGCGGACACTTGCCCGCTGTGCACTCCCCGAGTGTGGTCGTCGGTCAGGCGCCTGTTATAGAGGAAGAATTGGGAACCGCTGATTTAAACACAGTGGTTCCCCGTTCTGTAAAGTGGCATGACAGTCTTCTACTGATCCCTGTAATCGGGATCAGTTAGATCTGTCATGCCCCTGCCAGCCCAGCCCCCATACAGTTAGAACACACACAGGGAACACAGTTAACCCCTAGATTGCCCCCTACAGGTTAACCCTTTCCCTGCCAATGACAATTATACAGTAATCAGTGGCTATTTTGAGCTCTGACCGCTGTATAAATGTCAACGATCCCAATAATGTGTCAAAAATGTCCGATCTGTCTGCTTAGTGTACACCCAGTGATTATATCTTACTATTCTTCATCGTTTTCCAATCTCTCTTTGATTTTCTGACCATTGTATCAGTATGTTTGGACAGCACCTATAACATTTCTGCATATTTTTTTTGCATAAACATATCTTCCTAGTGGGAGGCAATTTAAACTAGCATAGTATCAATTGCTGTCACTAGCTGGAGAATTCTTATAAGCAGCTGTGTACATTTTTCCAACCTAATTATACAAAACACTTATTCTCCACTGTCTATTTCTGCTGGTGACATTGTAAACATCCCTATAGTGTATCTACAGGCAAGATACTTATTTAATAGATTTTTGTAACAAAAAATACTTATTAGGTTTCCAGGAAGTGTTTGTTACTGAAACGTAATGATATGTTGATGATTACTCAGCGAGTACATTAGGAGATCTTACCTGGCATATGGGCAATCACTGTGACATGTACAGGCTCAAAACAAACTCTTTGATATAGTTCATTACAAATTAATAATTAACCAAGGCTGCAAAGATTGATCTTATTAACAATTCCTTCTGGGGTTTTAATGTATTATTCATTGGTAAAACAATATTTGTTTTTAGACTTTGAAACTTGCTATGAACAGGTTCAGAAATACATTATGCAATACTGTAATGCATATGCAGGTGTTGAATCCATTATTAAAAAAAAAGTATGGCTATCTTTTTTTTCTGTTATGGAGATTTTGTTATTGGAAATTACAGGAAACCTGTAGTGAGATAAGATGTAGGCTGTCATTCTGACTTCTGATATTGCTAGTTGCCTGGCTGCTATACTCTCCTAATGGCCTTAGACAAATAAACTAATAAAATAAAAATTGTCAGCGGGTAAAGTAAATTGTGGTAGAAGATGTGACATGCTTGGGTATCAGATCCCTGCCCTTCTCAATAACTCGTGACAGAGGACCGGCCAATCTGACACCGCGCTTGTCACTAACGTAAGAATACCACTCTCAGCTGCCTCCAGCACAAAGATTTTCCAGCCACAATCTAGGTGCCAGCAGCCTGAGAGCGATTGTCACTAGGCTAATTTAAGCAATTAACCCTTTCACTGACACCACCTCTTTTTTTGTCCGCGCAAGAGGGACTCGTAATTTTAGCAATACCAATTATGATTTTAGAATAATCGCCTGTAGCGCACGCTGTTTCCACAGACAGGTATATTCAGATATTCAGATGATTTATTCTAGACAGTAGCACTTCTTCAAGAGCCAGGTTTGTTATAGTTTACATTAAGAGCTTTAGAGACAAGGTTAACACTTTTCAAAATAGGATTTTAATAATGAAAAGGTCAAAATTGGTGCAAATAAAATATTTACAGAAAAAAGGTATTTCAAAGCAATAAAGACATAATTTACAGCAACAACAAGATCAGGTAGAGTTTAAGGAAGACAGATACTTGCAATTAATGTCCTTGGTTAAGCAGAGCCCAACTGGATCTCAACTTGTCAGATATTTGTGGTTTGATGGTAAATGGAGAACTGACAACTGTTTTGGCATTCCCTTTTTCTCTGGGAGCCAAAGGGTGGGGCCATATGACCCTGACCACTATAAACAGCTAGGAGGGCCCATGAGCTGTCCGGGGCAGACAATGGCATAATGACCTTCCCTTATACACAGTTTTCATACCAATGTTCATATCTCTCAATAGGTACAAGATGCATTCCTGAAACTGAGAAATTATAGCTTAGCATTGCATCTCATATCCAGGGACACCAGACATGGTGTACCTAGGATGCACGTGTCACCCAGGAGGCATCTGACAGCGATCTTCCTCCTGGCACGTCTGAATCTGGTCATGCCTGGACTCAATTCATTCAGTATGAATTTCCACATTCAAATATGTACTTTTTGTTAAGATGTTACGTTGCTGTCTGGATTTATGAATCATGGGTGGATTCCTAAGTTTTGAATTGAGTAGGGATCTCTGAAAGATCACTTTTGCTCTCCTTGTCCTTTTATGACCTTCTGAGGCTCCTATTGATGCCATGCTCTGTAGGTTTAATGGACTGCCTAGCAAAACCAGACCTCCTGGGGACTCATTTAGCTAAGATAGCAGTTCTTTTAAAGTGGGCTTTTGGAATTCCATGCTGAATGGAAGGGGGGGCACTCTAAACTGTCATGGCTGATTTCTGAACAAGATGGCTGCTAGCTACGCTTTTCGTGTGTCTAGCACATTATATCATTACCAAAGAGGCTTTATATTTCTTTACTCTTCGCAATTTATTCTTTTTTTTAATTTATTTTATCTATTTCGGGTACTTATATAGCACTGTAAATTTACGCAGCACTTCACATATATATTGTACATTCACATCAGTCCCTACCCTCAAGGAGCTTACAATTTAAGGTCCCTAACTCACATTCATACATATACTAGGGCCAATTTAGACAGGATCTAATTTACCTACCAGCATGTCTTTGGGGTGTGGGAGGAAACCCACGCAGGCACAGGGAGAACATGCAAACTCCAGGCAGGTAGTGTTGTGGTTGGGATTCGAACCAACAAGCATTTTGCTGCCAGGCGAAAGTGCTATCCACTGCACCAGTGTGCAGCAATTCTTGGTTATACTTCGTTCAGTGAATGTTCAGTACAGGGTAAGCTCCTGGCATCTTCTAGATGTTAAAGCTGGAAAAACACCATACAATGAGATTGTACAATCTCTGTACAATCTCCTTTAGAGCTACCAAAACTATGTAACATGATGATGACCTAAACAATCTATTCAGCTTGTATCAAATCAGGCAGGCCCTTGCACTACATAGTTGATGGTAGATCTAAAGGAGACTGTACAGTCACATTGTATAGTGTATAGGCAGTTTAGGCGTGAAGCCAAGTGCTGGAATAATTCTAGTGTTCTTATTAACACTGCCAACCAATGACTGTAGAAAGAAGATGTCAGATAAAAAAGAGGTGCTGGAGAAGATGGCAACAGCAGTAGTGTGGAGTGGCAGCACAGATTTGTTATTGCTGGAGGAGAAAAGACTGAGAAGTAGGGATTTATGGAATAAAAAGGTAGAGATGAGCTGAACTGCCCTGGGTTTGATATGAGCAGAGTTCATCAAATTTCAAAGAAGTTTGAATGCCAAAACCAAACCCCATCTACATCAATGGGATCTGAATTTGTCAAATTAGAAAAAAGCCCATTTAATAAACTAATAGCAAGGGGTTATCAAAAAATAGCATGGGAGTAGGCATTGACCTGAAAAACATGTACCATTGTAAAAAACTACAACCGCAACATTTTGTCTAAATAAAGCTCTAGTTTTTGGCCCAAAAAAAACACACAACTTTTATAACACTGAATTTTGGAATAATTTATCAGCTTCTAAGACTTAAACAGCAATGTATATAGCAAAATAAGCAGAAAAAGTTAAAATAATAAACACACTACCTGTGAGGGTATATTGTCGGAGTTCTTGTTAGAATACCAATAGTATTTTGAAATCGCTTTCCTAGATAATATTAGATGGTTTATTCAGCCAGAAAGAGTTATTTAAAGTTGATCTGTGCCCAAAATCAAAAATGTAGTTTATTGCAGTTTAGCAATCCTTAGATATGGTACCTGCATTCATTTTCTGTTTTTATTTCTTCCTTTATTTTCACCTTGTGATCTGGCCAGCAACACACTTTGTGTCTTAGAGTGACAGCAGTTACAGAAACATTTTCTTTTTCTTCTTGGGATAACAGTTTTAACTAAATGTTATTGCTAAATGGTTTGTCTCAACCCTTTAACAGACACGTTTGCTGGACAACTGGATCTGTTAAAGGAAGTTGAAAATAAACAGACTTTTTGGCTAAATCAGTGTTCCTCAACTCCAGTTCTCAAGGGATCCCAACAGGTCATGTTTTCAGACTTTCCATTATTTTGCACAGGTGATTTGATTAGTTTCACTGCCTTAGTAATTAGCACAGCCATTTCATCTGAGGGAAATCCTGAAAACATAACCTCTTGGGGCACCTTGAGGACTGGAGTTGAGAAACACTTGGCTAGATCACCAGGTTAAAATCAAGTAAAAAACAAAAAAACAAAAAAGAAAACAAATGCAGCCACCACATCTAAGACTTGGTAAGCTGCAATCAATTACATTTTTACTTTTGGGTTTAAATATGTTTTAAAGGATAAGTTCACCTTTTCGGGCAGAATTTCACTTTTTATAATAAATAGAAGCATTTTTCCAATGCCATTTCTGGCCCAGCCACCCCAATGTGCTTTTCTCTCACTTACCTTATCCACAGGAGGTTTCAAATCTTGTCAGTTTATTTGCATTTTTTAAATGAATTTCAGATTCCATCACTTTCTGTAGATCGTCTTTCAGCTTTCACTTTCTGTTAGGTCATCTCATCTCCCAGAAGCCTTCACTTCCTTGTTGCATCACAGAAGAGGGCGAGATAGGGTGTGTTTACCACTCTGGACCATACCTCCCTCATTAAAATACTACTTTCTACCCACTTCTTATACAATCTGATTGTACAATCTCCTGTAGGTCTCCCATCATCTATGTAGTACAAGGGCCTGTCTGATTCAATACTTCGAAATTGAAAGGAAATTGTACAGAGATTGTGCGATCAGAGTGCATAGTGTATGGCCACCTTTATACAAGTACATAGGAGGGAGTGGACAGAGATTCTGAGATGTCAGGCCTCGTTCACATTTCCACGTAGTGAAAACTCACATTCCAACATGCATTTTGGGGGGGTTGGAGCGTTTTCACTAGTCTCATTCGAATGGGCTGCCCTAAGTTTGACAATAGCCCCAGAGAAGCTCCTTGACTTTTGTGGAGTGGAGCATGGTATGTTACTGCAGTTTTTGATGTGTTTGCTGCACTTAGGGAGCCCTTAACATGTAATGACAACACAAACATTATGCACATTTCCAGCATTTCTAAAATACATGGCAAAGCACACATTTTCTGTGTGGTTTTTCATTCATTTGGAAACACACAGGTGTGAATGGGGCCTCATTGTTTTTGTGTAAATGTAGGCCCCATTCACACCTAGAGTAGTAGGAGTGCATGTTTTTTGCCTTGTTTTTCCAGTGACACACATAGGGCAGCCCTTTAATCTCAATGGGCTGTGCTACACGTGGCAAAGTAGCTCATGGGACATTTTGCCATGGTGCGAGTTGCACATTTTTCTGCATTTATCACCCATTTTTTCATATGGCAAAATGTGTGTTAGTTTCTGTGTTTGGTGTGCCATTAACAATTAATGGCACTGAAAGGTATTCTTAGGTGTATAAATGTGGCCATGCACTATGCAATGTGATTGTACAATCTCTGTACAATCTACTGTATCCAATCAGGCAGGCCCTTGCACTACATCAGGGGAGTCCCATGGACTGCATGTGGCCTCAGAGAGTTTAGCATGCAGCTGAAGCCTGTGTGGAGAGACGTGGGGAAGCCAGGCAAATGCACGCCTGGAAAGATGTTGGGGATGCAGTGCAAACATAGTTGATGGGTGAAGGGTGTGTGCTAATGAGGTCAACTGGTAAATGCCTTCCTGTGTCTTACTGGTTTCTCTGTCCCAAATCGACATACCAGCAAGGGATGAACCTTTCTAAGATATACAGCAAGGGCTAAGGTAAGGCCTTGTTCTGAAAATGAAAGAAAGCTTTTATTTTTATGCAACCGGGATACATTAATGGTATATTAGTACATAGTGGAGCTGGATTTTAGAAAAATAAAAAGGTGCACTTAGCCTTTAACACTGTCATGTGCCTATAAAGGGCAATGCAGCAACAGGTTAACTCTAATAGCCCAGCCATCTATAAATACTTTTCTCTCACTCCCCTGATGCTCTGCTTTGACAACAGGAATACAAAGAAGTCCTGAGTAAGCTCAAAAAGGGCTGAAGACTCTCTTCCTGCCCCCCACATGCCAGTACTGTGTATCTGAATGCAGGGGCATATCATTAATTCAGTGGGCCCGTATGCAAGATAAAAAGTTGGCCCTAGGCTAAAAATGCGGCTCACGTAGTGCGGGCTGTGGCAAAATGTGGGCGTGGCTTAAATTGTGGTAAATATTAGGCGTGGCTTAAATGGGTGTGGTTTAATAGAGTCTGAGATGCCTTACATAGTGCAGAATGCAGTAATGTTAAGTAGGAATGTACAGTGTGGAGTGTACGGCAGTGGGTAGTATTTGCGGGAGCGGGGTGTGGGTGTATGGAGGTGGGTAGTATGTGCAGTAGAGGAGTATGGAGTGTATGGTGGTGGGTATTATGTGCAGGAGAGGAGTGCAGAGGGTATGGAAGTGGGTAGTATGTGCAGGTGAGGAGTGCGGAGTATGGAGGTGGGTAGTATGTGCAGGAGAGGAGTGCAGTGTGTATGGAAGTGGTAGTATGTACAGGAGAGAAGTGTATGGAGGTGGGTAATATGTGCAGGTGAGGAGTGTATGGAGGTGGGTAGTATGTGCAGGAGAGGAGTGTATGGAGGTGGGTAGTATGTGTAGTAGAGGAGTGCAATGTGTATGGAGGTGGGTAGTATGTACAGGAAAGGAGTGTATGGAGGTGGGTAGTATGTGCAGGAGAGGAGTGTATGGTGGTGGGTAGTATGTGCAGGTGAGGAGTGCAGAGTGTATGGCGGTGGGTAGTATGTAGAGGATGGTGTCAGTAGGGCAGTGGATGGTGTCATTAGTTCTTTATTTTTATTTTTTTTATTATTGCTTTACAATTTAATTTTTTTTTGCATTTTATTTTTCATTTATTCAAAATTATTTTTGGGGGCAGTGGATGGTATCAGTAGGGCAATGGATGGTGTAAGTGGAGCAATGGACAGTATTAATGTTTTTTATTCTTATTATTTTATATAAATTATTTTTTTTTAGTTATTTTTTACAAATATATTTTTGTATTATTTCTTTCACAATGATTGGGGGTAGTGGACAGTGTCAGTAGGGCAGTGGACAGTGTCAGTAGTTTTTTATTATTGTATTATCTATTATTTGTTACATTTTTTTCA
>BLSH010206778.1:529466-557569 GCA_018402905.1 Glandirana rugosa
CTCAACTCGCTTGGGCCTGACATTTCAAGCCCAGCCATGGCTTGAAACCCCACAGGCCCTGGGCTTGCGTCTGAAAATTTTTTTTCAGGCCCAAGCCCAGACCCCAAGACCATTAAAATTACTTTCAAGACTTTTAACGACATTTTTTCAGGTCCTTCCAGGATCTCCAGACGTTTTCCTTCCTTTTACCCCCATTCCCACCCTGTTCACGGGATGTTTCTTTACCCCTGTCACTTTATTGAAATTTATAAAAAATTTTTTATTTTTGTATTTTTTTCGTTTTTACCTCCACTTACACCTAGTACAAGTTTGACCCAGACTTTTCATAATTAATTGCCATCTCCGGTATATTGACAAGATATTTTCCTTCCTTTTGCAGACCTCTAGGACCTTCCTGGACTTTTTTACAGCAATTTTCAGAACTTTCATTAAAATTACCAGAACCCCAGACCCGAACCCGGACTTTTTTTTAAAAGTCTGCGTTCGGGTCCCGGACACCCCAAAGTTCGGTACCGACCCGAACTTTACAGTCCGGGTTCGCTCAACTCTACTTGATGTCCTTTTTATATACACTTTAATTAAGACATGCACTGAACATGTTAATAGTAATCAATAATGCTTGCCTTTAAATGTCAGGATTTACTAACTGTGCATTACTGATTCATATGAAAACAAAAATGCTTTATATGCTTTATACGGAATATTAGTCTAACCTACCCTAAAGATAATAACAGTGCTGAAGTGCAAACCTTGTGGTGCCAGAATAAACCTGTATTCGTTTTCAAATTATGTCTTGTGTGCCACTGGTGTTCCTTGGATCCAGACTGTATTGTGCATAAAGCTTAGGACTCTTTTCATATCCACATTAAAGTGGATGTAAACCTGATTCATGCAATTTGAGCTGGGCACATAGATCTGCAGTGTTTTCTTATCTATCTTCAAAGCACTTAGTCTCATAGCTGTCTCTTGCTCTGTAGCTCTGTTATCAGCCTGATAAGTTCTCACACATTCTCCAAGACGGGATATAGACGTGTGTGTTGGGGGAGGTTGCTATAAATAGATTAGCACACTGCTTGTCATCTAAGAGCAGAGCTATGCACATTGCTTTCTGCCTTTGCCTATGAGAAGAGGGGGTGTGTGCCTTTCCTCCAATTAGCTGTCTTGGCTGTATGCCAATGCTCCACTCCCAAAGAAAACCAGGAACAGAAAAATGTTAACATAATCTCCAATTTCTAAAGGAAATATATATACAGAAGAAGACAGCAGATATACATATAATACTTATACAGGGAGATTTGTTTCATCCCTGTGTATCATCTGAGGCTGTTCACTTCACTGGGTATATGGAGGGTTTACATCCATTTTAAGCCCTGGACCCTTTAGTTCAGGGTTTAGTAGGGTAGTACCATCAGCCTTGGAGTGATGCTTACAGCAGGCAAGAATTGATGGTCACCAGTAAAAATATGGAACTTTTAAAGGCCTTTTAAATGCCTTATAGCGTGTTTGTGCTTGGGCATGCAGTTATAAACACATTTCAATTTATCATCATTAAACTTTTAAATGGTCAAAGCAGTCTGTTAAATCTTCCCTCACTGTTGCTGGTATTCCACCTATAACCTTCATGTCCCAAATCTGTGAAACAGAATTCAAGAATATATTTTAGGAGTAGTATTAAATTGAAGTATTAAATACTGCTGCTGAACTATCTGATTTAAAATGAGATGTAATTTATAACAGCAAGAAGCATACAAAGACTTAGGTTTGCCTACTAACTGAGGGATGCAAAATATGTCTGAACTACAACTGCATGTTCTTCACGTGGATATGAATATATTCAGAATATGTCAATTGACAGGTTTTGCTCAGGACTCAATAGAGCCTTGATTTGCTATTTGAAAATCGTGATAAGCTTTAATGTACATTGACTTTTTTTAGTCAGTGAAGGTCGATTTGAAGCCCAAATCTTTATGAACAAAACAGATAGGCTGCTAAGCTTTTTTTTCTATCAGGTATAATATTGTGAACATCTAACCACATCTCTAAATGCTGCACTTTAACTGTAAGTCACTCAAAGAAAAAATATCTAAGTACACCAAATAAAGTAGAATTTGATCTTCTGATGTATTTCTTACAATTGCTGTGCTTTCCCTAATATTTATGATAAGCTTTTAATTTGTGATGTATGACCATTCTTTTAGTGATATAAGTAGGAAAAAAAAAAACCTTCTTTCATTTGTCCTCCTCTTCATCAAAGAACCCATTGAATGGCTGAAACAGTTAGCTTGTTGAATCTGTCAGTGCAGTCAAAGTAGCTCTTTGGAAAGCAGCTTGGATTCAATGGTAAGGGTGAGGCAAATTGGGGACTGTATCTTTCACCCTTGTAATTACTTACTGGGAAAAAAATTATTGCAGAAATGATCAGGATTGTTGACACTTGAAATTATTGTTATGCTCGGCATACTCTCCATACCTTTAACTTGCCTTAAGTATATTAACAATAAAACAGTATGTGCAAAGTACTGTAATTAATATTACATAATCTCATCAAAAAGTTAATATAGAAAACAAATCCAACTTGATCCACACTTCTGCAGAGTGACTGCAGTGTATAACTCTTACAGCCAATGAGCTACCCCGATACAGCTCACCCAAGCCACCTCCAGGTGCAGTTATTATGAGAGCACACTATCAGATCCTATAGTTCATTCCACTCTGCTAGTCCTTCTCTAGTCCATATGGTTTAGGTACTTCTTAGTTTTTGGCTTCCTGTCCACAGGTTGGCAGATGGTGGGTATGGACCAGAAAAGTGCATGCTAGTTTGGATGTATGCGGCCTCCAAGCTGTTCACAGCAGTGGGGAACTGGTGGACTGCTGTGACATGTGGAAGAGGTGGTGACCTGGTGCCAAAATTCTGTGAAGTCCACAACTTTTGTCACAACGGCATCCAGTCAAACCGGGCTTTCTAAATATTTGCCCAGGGCCACTGCATGGAGGTGCACTTCTGTACTCAATGCCTCTGCACCAAGGCACACTAATGCACTAGTTAAGACTGCACCAGCTTGCATTTACTACCACTGCAGTGATCCACACTTCTGGGCGAGGCTTCATGTCAGAGAAGCCCAGAGAAATCTAACACTTGTAACCAGAAGGTGCAGAGCTACCTGTAGACCGACAATGCTCAGCCTGCTGATCTACTAATAAAAGCTCAGAGGTGGGTATGAGATGTGATGGCTCTATGTGCTATATGTATTGGGGCCATGAGAGTGTTGTTAATTGTATTGGGGTGAATAGTGGAGTATTAACTCATTGTGCTGTGCACACTACAAACTGCCCCATTGTGTATATTGTGTATTATGTTATAGTCAGCACCGCTCTGCGCTGAATACATTTTACACCATACAGCTGATCCTCACAGTCTCATGTATTGCATGTAACACAGTAGTGTTAAATGTAATGCATGTAATTCATGATAAAGGAACTTCCATGTTCACTCAGGAAACAGGTACATGTTTTCTACTCAGATTTATGCTGCTATCCAAAGCCATGATAAAGATACAAATCTAAGAGATTGTACATGCTCTCTAATATCATCATATATGGGTGTCAATAAATACACTTTTTTATCTAACAGTGGTTGCCCACAGGGGCCGGGATTTTCTAGATACCGTAACTGGGAATATGAAATATAGCTATAACATTATTGGGAAGGTTAGAAATCCACTTTATATTTACTGTAGAAATTTCAATGAACTCTTTATTCTTTATTTGTATTGTCACTGTACCTTTCTCATTCATTTTTGAATTCCTATGCTAAATATAATGGTTGCTAGAGAACAAGAGGAATTTGCAAACTTGATAAAAGAAACATAGTTGTGCTCAGACAGCTTCTTCCTTTTTTAAAAATACTTTATTTAATTGACCAGGTTGAAGGATAAATAGCACAAACTGTTGCAACAGATACACTTTGGCCAAAATCAAGTTAGAATAATAAAAAAATGTCAGAAAAGCATTTAGTCTGCAAAAAAGAAAAGAGGAAACCTATGAGATTTGCATACTAATCTTCCAAGGTGCCTGAATCTTTACCCTGCTGAGGTCAGTTTTTCTATATATAGGGGAAGGAAAACAGCAAAAGTTCATAAGAGGGAGGGGTAAGTGTCACAAGGACGCAGGGGAATGAAAAAAGAAAAGAAAAAAGGGGCATTAAGGAGGGGAGGGTTAAGGGGTGGAGAGGATTTGGGGGGTGAAGTTTGAAGGGGAAAGGAAGGGTAGGGCCCCGTTCTTCCCTCCAGCAGCACCCCTGGCTGGCGTTAGGAGGAACTTACAAAGAATCTAGGGCAGCCAAGGTATACAGATCTTAAAATGCTCTTCGGTTTCATTTTTGATAAGTGCAGTTAATTGTTCCATAAGTTTGATGTCAGAGAACCTCACATATCAGTATACAGTGGGTGGAGTAGTTTGTTTCCAAAGCACCGGTATACAATATCTTCCTTTTGTATTCTATCATTCAGCAAACTGTTAAAATGCAGTGCATTTATACACTCATTTTTTAAAGAGACTTTTATATTATAATATAAGATGACTATATGGTGAAGAACACACCCAATTATATAGAACACTTGCACTCTATCACACTCTTGCCTGTATTTTTGCTTTCAAAGCTCTAAATTGATGAAAAAATGATGACAATCTTTTATCTCCAATTATAACACAGAACACATTGGGGAAAAGGGCACTTAAAATATACCTTTTGAAGACTGAACGTTAATCCAGTTATTTGGAAATATATATCTTGAACAAGATCCAGTTAACTGTAAAACTTTCTTATTCTAGCAGTACACCTTGGACTGAAAGAATAATACACTACAGAACATTTTTTACTACATTAACAAAGGGTTAAACTTGCAGAAGTTACTTAGATTTAAAACTATCTAGTGTGAAGGTACACCTGCTTGGATGTGAATTGAATGGGATGTTCAGGTAGGCCCTGAACTACATGACTGTCTCAAATTTTTAAGCAGATTAACCAATCATATTGTAGCATGGTCGACTTTAAACAGGTGTGGGCTTACACTAGTAGTTAAAACCCCTATCAGGTTATTTTCTTGCTGTCTGTGTCATGCTAGGGATATTATCCTTCATATCCTGTCCAGGCGATTCAACAGAAAATGTGAGGAATTCTCTGCAAATTGAATAGAGTTCCAATCTTAGAAGGTTTTATTTAGGAACGGGATGTTTTGCTCTGGTGTTAACTCTAGAGTTTTGGAATTCTTCTCACTTTCTACTATCTGTGACAATGGTCACTAGGACAGATAGAGGGGTAAATCTCCATAACAGGAACAGAGACAGCAGTGTAAACTTGACAAAGGGTTTAACCCTTTCCCTTACTCTAGCCATAATGTATAAAAATGGCTTTGCATACATTAATCATACATTTTTTCCAGTTAATTATGAAAAAATAGGATACGTCTCTATCATCAGTCATTTACAGCCAATTTTTTGTAACATGGTCAGGGACAGTTAAGAGTCTGACAGTAGTGGGAACTCTTTAGCACTTAAAAATTGAGGCAGAAATCTTTTCATATCTTGTTCAAAGCTACTTTAAACTTCAGAATAAAAAAATAAGTTAAATTAATATCACATTTTCTTTTAAACATTACTTACATGGCCAAACCATCCAAGATCTTCAACATGTGCATTAAAGGAGAACTTCACTTTTTTAAAAAAAATATATAACATATAAAATTACTACACACAACCTACTTTGTAATTTAATGTCATTAAAAATTACATTTCCATTTCAATCTGAAGTTATTGTAATGAACACAGACCCTCGCATTCAGGAATCTGTCTGGAAAGGACTTGATGGAAAATGGTAGGACTACAAAGTCTGTTAAAATCTTTGCAATGTAATTGATCACCCAAAGGGAACTGTTTTATTTTTTCTTAATAAAAGTGGAGTTAAACTTAAATTACAAAGATTTACTTTGTGTTAATTCAGTAACAACTAGCTTGGCTTTCTGTGGCGCAATGTAAGGAAATGCAGTATATAACAGTATGTATACTGTTAACTGAGTCTCGTTGGTAACTATTTTAGGCTATGTGTATGTGAGAAATTAGTATTTTCCTATGTAATATTTTAGTATTATTAACCATATTTATCAAATGTTTAAATGAAGTGAGGTCTATGATTTTCTGTATATATATATAGTATCTCACAAAAGTGAGTAGACCCCTCACATTTTTGTAAATATTTTATTCTATCTTTTCATCTGACAACACTAAAGAAATTACACTTTTGCTACAATGTAAAGTAGCCAGTGCACAGCTTGTATAACAGGGTAAATTTGCTGTCCCCTCAAAATAAATCAACATACAGCCATTAATGTCTAAACCTCTGGCAACAAAAGTGAGTACACCCTTAAGTGAAAATGTCCAAATTGGGCCCAAAGTGTCAATATTTTGTGTGGCCGTCTTTATTTTCCAGCACTGCCTTAACCCTCTTGGGCATAGAGCTTCAAAGGTTGCCATTGGAGTTCTCTTCCACTCCTCCATGATGACATTACATAGCTGGTGGATGTTAGAGACCATGCTCTCCTCCACCTTCCATTTGAGGATGCCACACAGATGCTCAATAGGGTTTAGGTCTGGAGACATGCTTGGCCAGTCCATCACCTTTACCCTCAGCTTCTTTAGCAAGGCAGTGGTCGTCTTGGAGGTGTGTTTGGGGTCGTTACCATGTTGGAATACTGCCCTGAGGGCAGGGAGGGGATCATGCTCTGCTTCAGTATGTCACTGTACATGTTGGCATTCATGGTTCCCTCAATGAACTGTAGCTCCCTAGTGCCAGCAGCACTCATGCAGCCCCAGACCATGACACTCCCACCACCATGCTTGACTGTAGGCAAAACACACTTGTGTTTGCACTCCTCAACTGGTTGCCGTCACACCCGCTTGACACCTTCTGAACCAAATAAGTTTATCTTGGTATCATTAGACCACAGGACATGGTTCCAGTAACCCATGTCCTTAGTCTGCTTGTCTTCAGCAAACGGTGTATGGGCTTTCTTGTGCATCATCTTTAGAAGAAAGAGGCTTCCTTCTGGGACGACAGCCATGCAGACCAATTTGAGCACTGACAGGCTGACCCCTCACCCCTTCAACCTCTGCAGCAATGCTGGCAGCACTCATATGTCTATTTCCCAAAGACAACCTCTGGATATGATGCTGAGCACGTGCACTCAACTTCTTTGGTCAACCATGGTGAGGCCTGTTCTGAGTGGAACCAGTTCTGTTAAACCGCTATATGGTCTTGGCCACCGTGCTGCAGCTCAGTTTCAGGGTCTTGGCAATCTTCTTATAGCCTAGGCCATCTTTATGTAGAGCGACAATTCTTTTTTTCAGATCCTCAGAGAGTTCTTTGCCATGAGGTGCCATGTTGAACTTCCAGTGACCAGTATGCGAGAGTGAGAGTGATAACACCAAATTTAACATGCCTGCTACTCATTCACACCTGAGACCTTGTAACACTAATGAGTTACATGACACCAGGGAAGAAAAATGGCTAATTTGGCCCAATTTGGACATTTTCACTTAGGGGTGTACTCCCTTTTGTTGCCAGCGGTTTAGACATTAATGGCTGTGGGTTGAGTTTAAATAATGTTGAGAATGGGATTATTTACAAAAACTACTTAAAATGCACTCAGAAATATGTGCTAACACAGTAAACAAGGTTGTTGTTTTTCTGTCCTGTAAGCAATAGGTAATAAAAGCAAACCATTTAGTTGTTTCTTATGGTTGAGTGCAGATGTACCCTTGAGAATAATGTTAGTATATAATGCTCACACTTTTTTTTTTCATTACTTTTTTTGAAGCATAATGAAGCAAGTCTGGATTTAAAAGGATATTTGCTATAAAAGTAAACTTTTACAAAGATTATTTAGCAGATGTAATGCCTAAATGCAGTATAAAGCAGAAGGTGACACTTCTATTAATGATGCTGAAAAATACACAGCATGGTCATAGATGACCACTTAACTGACAAGTTCAGTGATATGCCGTTCATAAAACCCCATCAAAAGTTCAATGTAGCTTACCTTGGTAGGAGTTGCCAAAGTTGTCCTAAAAATCCATGCATGGTTATGATTCAATTGCTCATGCTTTAGAAACATCAAAACTAAAATAACCTGTATTCTTAAGGTAATAGCACATTATGGCCATTAGGCACTGTCTGTTTGATCTTTCAAAGAGCTTTATCGCTTTCAAATCCCCAGTTATATTACATTTCAGAAGAACTGTAAGTATTTCTTATTGCACGGTACCTTGACAACCCCCAACAAATGCTATACAAAGCTAGAGGTCAAATTCTACCTTCTTGACACTCTCAAAACAAATGGAATGTGCTCAAGATGGTTTGGAAAACATCAGTGTCTCTCTTCAGTGTGAGATCCTGATCTATATTGCAAAATGTATATTTACTTTGAAAACTGTATGTTCACCTATGTGAACCTGCATTCACTTTAAGTACCCAATCATGCGCTACAATTTTTTTCCCCCTGCATATGATTGTATATTTGAAGTAAACATATGTTAATTTATTCTACCAACAACTTTTACTTCTTTAGTAAATCAAGCATTTTGTCTTGCACCTATAGTATATTTTTATTAGATAAAAAAGAAACTGGTCCAGCTTCATAACAGGGTCTCACAGATTTAAATCCATACACGTTTTCCATTACCTGTCTCCTTTTGCTGTACAGAAGAGGTGCCGTAACACTGATTTTAAACTTATTATAAGGTGCGAAAATACATTAGTTTTCACATCCTCCATTAAAAACTAAGCTTCCCTTACAAATCAGCTAGTTAGGTGACTATTTAGCTTTATTACCAGCACTTGGCAGAATCCACCTTAGGGATATATACTGTACATGTCAGGTTCACAGAATTTTTCATATCTCCATTAGAGCTTCAGAGTGTGTTTTTGTGAGAACAGCCATTTTAGTGTTCAGTTTATTGATTTTTACTATACTATAACAAATGTCTTACAACTATTTTTCTTCGGTTTTGCTGCAGCATGTATCACTAAATAACGACAACAAGTTAAAAAAAAAAACATTAAATCTACAAAGACCTGTGCAAATGAAGCGTGCTAAGCACAGTATGTATGTCTTGTAGTGTTTCCACTAGATGTTATGTGAGTTAAGCACATGTTCCATGTGTAGATTGGAGTAAGATGAGTAATATATTAAGTACAGCTTAACATATACAACACCTATAAAATCCATATGTTGCTAAGCAAATACTTTAAAGAAAGAGCTTTGTTTAAAATTGATGGCCTCTATAATATTAAAAGGGGTTAGAGGATTCTGCCACCATGTGAAGTTCTGTACTGTCATCTGTGAGTGTGTTCAATGGATATAGCAGAGCTCAGGTTTCGGCAATCAGCCCTGATTAACTAATCAGTGTTAGTTCTAACAGGATGTTCATATATATATAATTCAGAATCCCTACTCTTGTTTGGTATAGAAAGAATTTGTAACTTCATTTGGAATAAATGTGGCGCCAAAACTCATTATGCACCTCTAGGTCTTAGTCTTGCACTGCAGCTGTAATAGGTTATCAGCACAAGTGTTCCTTTACTAGTGTCCACAAAGGTACAAATGCTTTGTGTCTTTCATCATGCTAGTCTGTTTTTAGCTCACTCCCCATTATCAACACTAGCATTTGTTTCAGCTCTCCCCACACTATCTGCAATAGCTTTGTTCACAGGTCTTCCCCATCTCTCTGTACTGTTCTCTGGCAGTTCTCCTTCTGCTGTTGACAATACTTACGTGCAGTATGAAGCACAAGGTGACACTGCTTTTGATGATGCTGAAAGGAAAAAAGCATACACAGCATGCTCAAAGATGACCACAAAACTGACTAGTTCAGTGATATGCTGTTCATAAAACCCCATCACAACTTTAATTAAGCTTACCTTAGTAGGGTTCTCCAGACAAAGTTGTCCTCAAAATGCTTTGAGGATTATGATTCAATTGCTCATGCTTTAGAAACTTCAAAACTAAAATAACCCATATTCTTCCTGGTGGAAGCTGACTGTCCATGGGGTTTTTCCTTCCATCCATCAAACTACTCCCTGCTGCTTCCATTTCCAGTTGGACTTGGAATTCCCAGCTCTGGATGGGGCCAATCAGCGTACTCCTTTCTCCTGCTTCCCTCCCTGAGGTCTGTTAATTGCTCATGGAAAAAGTAAAGATCTGTCACAACCTGCAACCTACGTGTACCAACCGCAGGGGTCCTCACACTCGCAGCATGTCAGTCCTTGGCACTCTTGTTGGTGGCCTGTGTCCTGTGGCATCCCTGTGTGAGTACGGTGAGGCCTCTACTACATGTCTGATGGCATCCTCATATCAAAATGGCAGCACTGAAGTGCTTCTTTTTATAAACAGCAATCGCATCACTTCCACCACACCCTCCTAAAGTAATTTCCTGTTTAATCACTATAAAGCTGAAAGGTTCCAGAGAGAGAGTGCTCAGTTGTTTTAGAGCTGTCCACAGTGTGTACCTGTTAGTTGCCGTGTGATATTGCTACCTGACCTTTGCTACATTTATTGACTCTGATCCTTTGCTGCCTGCCCTGACCTTAATATCTAAACACTGACAAGATCCCCTGCTTTTTGGCCACAAAACTGCCCCAACTGAGCAGCTTTCAGTGCTTAAGAGGGCCACAAGCCAAGGTTACACTATAAAAGCTATTTTGCAATATAATGGTATTAATGACATTACCCTTCTATTGATGTTTAGAATGCCCTCAGAAATATTTACTGTTTGTGTTATTAGCTCACTGGTATTCTAAGAAGATTGTGCTGTGTTATGGAGATTTGAGGTATAAGATAAGAGTTATACAGTATGTTATTAGCTGCATCACTGCCTGTATTGACAATGTTTTTTCATAATTGTGTTCCTTTAAACCTGATTGTATAGATCATTCTTTGCTCCCTAACCAGCATGTCTCATTTTTTGTTAAAAGTAATTTAATAACATGATCCTGTCAGTGTAGAAGATACTAAAAAGAGGATTGCCTGTAAGGGAAGACTGTTAATACTCCCCTTTCCTTCCTCCTATGCTTCTAAATGTTGCTCTGACCTTAAAAAAAATAATGTGAAGTTTGAGAGTGCTGATCTTATATGTCCCTTGCAACTTTCAATGGTTCCTTCTGCTGACCTCCACAACACTACTGTCATCTATAATGACCTGGTGGGCAAAGCCTGTGAGACCTGTAGGGCATCCAGGAGACTGACACTCCTGGAAGTGTTGGTTTCTCAGTAGACAATATTTCAGGATTGGAGTTGTGCTTGGCAGAGCAGTAAAAAGTATTTACAGACCTCTTTTACAGGTAAATTCTACTTTTGTTTACTTTCTATAGTGACAGAGCCACTTTAGGGGCACTAGAGAAGGATTTAAATGTTCTTACATGGCGATGTAGTCAATTGAACTGGCAAACATACAGTTTTAGACTGGTGAAACATACACAATAACTAATTGTATGCAGGCACTATGAAAATGCTCTTGTCAATTTTGTTGTTGCTTATGACAATGTTGATTATTTTATTTATTTATTTCAGGTACTTATATAGCACTGTCAATTTACACAGCGCTTTACATATATATTGTACATTCACATCAGTGATTATTATTGATATTATTCACTTGTCAGTCTGCATCTCCAGATTTTTCCAAGTCATTGTGCAGGTTCTCATGAGCATTCATTCCAACATATTCTGCTGCCCTGTTAAAACATGTGAATTTTTTCACTAACACTGACAGTGTGTATTTTATAAGAAGCAAAACAAGGGCAGCCTAAGGTGACATAAATCAAATAAAGAGATGGTCAGAAAAATAAGACTGTATTCATTATAAGACACAAAAAAATAGTTCCCTGAGCAAAGGAAAAAGTGCCTGGTCAAATTCACTGAACCTCAAGTGATTGGCTGACTGCTGAACCAATGTAGGACAGCACCAACATTTGCACCTAAGTAATCACAACGGAGATGAACAAGACAACGGGGATTCTGACCTGCACTGGGAAGTGAATCTTGGTTGTGTATGGCAATGAATAATAGGATTTTCAATTGCCTTTCAGATGTCTTTGTCAAAACACATGAATGAATGTTGAAATGAACCCATTAGAAAAATGTGCAGCAGTTTATCAAGGAAGAGAATTGAGCTAAAAATGTCATTGTTTTTTTTCCTTGTGAGAGAAAATGTTTTAGCTGCCTAGGTCCATTGCAATAATCATAGGAAAATGGCTTTTTATTTGGTATTGTACAATGAAAAAATATATTTTTTTTTAATCTCAGTTGCAATTTATTTGCAAAAGTAAAATTACTAATAAA
Organism: Glandirana rugosa; assembly: GCA_018402905.1. Classification (NCBI taxonomy): domain Eukaryota; kingdom Metazoa; phylum Chordata; class Amphibia; order Anura; family Ranidae; genus Glandirana; species Glandirana rugosa. The sequence goes on from BLSH010206778.1 coordinate 541,859, forward strand.
AGTTCATATTATATTGAACTATAAACAGGTTTCATGTTAAAGGCTAAGTTGACCTTTGAAAAAATAATAATGGATGCATATATTTTTGCAGCCAAAAAATGTGCATTTTGTTTTGGAGCCTCCAGAGCATTGCACCCACAATCAGGAGATCGCGGGTGCAATGCCAGGATCCTTTAGAATCTCAGTAAAGCTATCTGCCCATACCTCCCATATGGACAAACAGTTACTGAAGAGCAGGATGATCAATGAACTATGGGAGTACTTAGCAGTGCCCTCACAGTTCATTAAGAACTACACGACATCTGCTGCGGTGGAAGACAGTAGTTGTAGTTCTTTCATTCACAGATTACTGTGAATGAATGTTGTGGCCATGTGGGCAGAGCCCTGCACGGCCATATTTTTTTAAATGTAACATTTTACCAAAGGTGAACTTATCATTTAACCTCTTTCCTACCGCAGTATGCAGAATGACGGCAGGGAAGTGGTTGAGTTACCCTGACTGGGCGTCATATGACATCCTCAGGACAACATGCCGGTGCGCGCCTGCGGGGTGTGCATCACGGCGATCAGTGGTGTTAGGGGTCAGTCTGATCCCTCGCATTACCGATCTCGGTAAAGCGCTTCCATCGGAAGCACTTTGCCCTGTGATCAGCCGTGACCAATCACGGCTGGTCACAGTGTAAGCAGGAAAGCCATTTATCAGATTTTCCTGTACTTGGGTCTGTAGACCTGAGCAGTGGAGAGCCAATCGGGGGTGTGTGTACTGATGATTTATCAGTGCAGCTTCCCCTTGGATTGCCACCCTTAGACAACAGGGAGCCTGCCCAGGGACCACCAGGGATATGCCCACCCAGGACCACCAGGGAGCTGACCAGAGAAAATCAGGGAGCTGATCAGGACCACCAGGGAGACCACTCTAAACCACCAGTTAAGGGGCACAGTGCCCAATATGGATGTCACTCAGTGTCACCTTCAGATGCCACCCTAGACCACCAGGGAAATGGCCCCTATCAGTGCATCTGCCCACCAGTACCCCTGTCAGTGCATACCAGTGCCACCTATCAGTGCCCACCAGTGCCACCTACCACTGCCACCTACCAGTGCCACCTATCTTTGCCCATCAGTGCCACCTCTCAGTGCCCAGTGCCGCCTATGAGTGCCAATCAATGCCGCTTATGAGTGCCCATGCGTGCTGCTTATCAGTGTCTGTCAGTGCTGCCTGTCAGTGCTGCATATCAGTGCCACCTATCAGTGCCCATCAGTGCTGCTTATCAGTGCCGCCTATCAGTGCCCATCATTGCTGCATACAAGTGCCTCATCATCAGTGCCCGTCAGTGCAGCCTCATCAGTGCCCATCAGTGATGGAGAAACTGTACTTATTTACAAAGTTTTGTGACAGAAACTGAGAATTTTTTTTTTCAACATTTTTTTTATTTGTAGCGCAAAAAAAATAAAAAGTGCAGAGGTGATCAAATACCACCAAAAGAGAGCTCTATTTGTGGGAACAAAATGATAAAAAAAATTGTTTGGGTACGGCATTGCATGACCGCACATTTGTCATTTAAAGCGCAACAGCACTGAAAGCTGAAAATTGGTCTGGTAGGAAAGTGTTCTAAGTGCATAGTATTGAAGTGGTTAAGAAGTGTCTGAAAGCATGTCCATATTGTCTGTATTCAGGCTCTGTCAATTAATTTGAAACAATGAAAGGGAAAATCTGGTTGGCATAGGCAGCATTAGCGGTTCCTTTGTAGACACTTTTTAAACCATGAAAAGTCAATATTAGATCAGAGGCATTCCTTTTCTGAGGCACAAACAGGCTCTGGAGAAAGAGTCAAAGAACAAACACACCTCCACAGCAATATGTATAGTGCTGCTAGTAACACCTCCAGAGAAACTAAACTTAAAAAGGTTAAAGGAAAACCACGCTGAGAGAGGTATGGGAGCTGCCATTGCTAGTAAAAGTCTAACAATGCTAGTTGCCTGGAGGTCTCTGGCATCAATGCTTTTTGAGCCATTGGGAACAACCACAGAGATTAGAAATTGAGAATTAGGTCATAGCTCCTGATCATTATTTGGCCTAGGCCAGGGCCTAAGAAAGAACTGAAACCACTGAATCATCATGACAGTCGGCAACTAGCAATCAGTAATTTCCAGTGTCCAGTTCTAAATATGCATTCTATGCATTAAGGTAAAAAGCCTTCTGGGTGCAGCTCCCACTCCAGCTCCAGCCCCCTTTATACTTACCCAAGCCCCATCTCAATCCAGTGATGTGCCTGAGAGAAGCAGCTCTCCCAGGTCCCTCTCTCCTCATTGGCTCACAGCATAAGGAGTCATTGGTTCCTGCTGCTGTCAATTACAGTCAGTGAGCCAATGAGGAGAGAGTGGAGGATGGGGCCGAGCCACGCAGTAGCACAGCTCAGGAATGAGCCTGCTCGAATGCCTACTGCTTGCTATTGGAGGCACTCGGCAGGGGGAGGAGCCAGGAAAACCAGCGGCGGGGGACCCATAAAGAAGAGGACCTTTAAAATCACTTTAAAGTATAATAAGAAAAGAGACAATACCATTAATGGTTTGGCATTGATAAGAAGGCTATATGGCTATTATCCCGAACCAGCTTTATTACCTAGTGTACCAATGACCTAGGAAAGGCATGCAGAGCAGGAGGTCAGACTTTTCAAAGTCCAGTGGTTGCATGTCTGTTCTAGGTCAGTAACTCTTCGGCAGTAAAGCCAGAATGAAATCCTCAGAGTACACATGCTGCATATAAAAAAAGCAAAAAACATTTCTAATAGACACTTACTTTAAGAGGTCTATTTTAAATGCTTTTACACATAATTTACTCACTTTAATCCAGGATTAACATTTTTTTTAATTCATTTAGAAAAAAGTTTGGATCTGGGGTGAATGTCATGCAAATCCTTTGTAGAAACATTTATACAGTAAATAGATCCCCTAGCTGTTTATTATGGTCAGATGTATTAGGTATTGCAAATGAATACTATTATGAAGTTTAAAACTGGAAAGAATACAATCACATCAAGACTATTTGCAATATGCAGCAAATTTCACAACAACAAGTTTTAAATTTCATTCACATTAACATTAATGCAAAAGGCAAAACCTTTTTTTAGTTTTGGGCAGAGTAGGAAATTATTAAAATTCCATCAGTCTTTTGCTGTTCTCCCATTTTACTTCCACTTATGTGTCGTGACAACCATTATTATTGAGACAGAACGTGACAGGAAAATCAGAAGTGTACAGTTGACACTAGGGATGAGTTCAGGGTTTTGTCCAAAAAGAAGATGGGTCCGAACTTTGGCTGTTCGGATGTTTGTCTAATCTCTGGACTTTTTGCTCATTCAGCGAGAGTCCTTAGCAACCAGTGATCTCATCTGGGCACATTCATTTACTGGTAGAGAGCCCCTGGCCATGTAAAAAAGTACAGTAATAGTGTGAAATCACTGACCAAATATGGCCGCATGGTCATATGGTCACATCACCTGGGAGACCTCACCCCTTTGTCATACATGGCATGGGGCACCCCCTTAAAATTCATACCAGTCCTGAAGGGTCATGAATAGAATTTAGAGGGACCCAACACTTTTTTTTGGGGTCTCACTTGACATGCATACCAGACCCTCATCAAGGATAAGGGTTTAGTATGTATTTTAAGGGGAGAGGGGTGCTGTTTTTTGTATAGGGGGCTATTACCATCTATACCAGACCTTCACCTAGGATAAAGGTCTAGAATATAGATGAAGGTACTCCCCAGTTACTGTTTACAAACCCAAGTAAGCTTCCAGGAGCTGTCATGTGCTGGCAATTTTCAAGGGTCAGCAGTATGGAAGACAGAGGGTCAATAGGTCAGTATACAGAGGTCAGCAGGACAGAAGACTGGGAGTCAGCAGGGCAGGGTACAGAGCTGAGCAGGATGGAGGACAAGGGGCTAGTGGGGCAGTGTACAGGGGTCAGGAGGATGAATGAACAGAGGGTCAGTAGGGCAGTGTACAGGGGTCGTCAGGATGGGGGAATAGGGGATCCGTAGGGCAGTGTACAGGGGGTAAAATCCCCCCATTCCCTCTACTAACCAAAGTCCCCCCCCCCACCCTCTCCTAGCACAAATCCTCCCAATCACCCCTCCTAGCAAATATCCCTCTATTCCTTCTCCTAGCAAAAATCCCCCCAAGTTACCCTTACCAGCACAAATACCCCCCTATCCCCCCTCCTGCACAAACCTCTCATCCCAACCCAAGTACAAATGTTTTTACCCCCCCCACTGCGTGGGGAGGGGGCAGGTGGTGCTCTCCCCCTCCTGTCATACCAGCACTCCTCCATGCATCACATGATACAATATGATTACCACTCCCCATTTACATTTCCTGCTGCTGGAAGATGAGCAATCCTTGGAGGACATAGGGGACAGTAAGCAAAATATGTACAGTCTGATCTATGGATCTGATGTCACCTGCCATAGGGAGGAGTGCTGGAATGACAGGATGGGGGAGAGCACAACACAACCGCTGCCATTTTTCTCTGGACTCTTCACTTTACTTCCCTGCTCCAAGAGTGCAGGGATGGGAAGAGGAGCTTAGCACCCAGGTACAAAATCGATGGGGTGGCTGGCCTGGGAAGGCACAAGTGAAATAAACCCTAGATCCAGCCATGCCAAGTGCTGATTAACAGCAAGTATAGCTTGTGGATGAGCAAGCAAGCTCAACAAATGGAATTTTGCAGGGGAACTAAGAGAAAACTAAGGGCAGATGCACTTAAAATAAATGCTGTAACATACAGTACATATTGCATTATAATTGTTAATGGAAGGACATAATTCTACTGTATATAAACAGAATTCTGATTGGTTAAAGTGAATTACTGCACTATGTTCTGTTAGTGGTCACAGGAAAATAGTTTGAACACACTGATCTCTGCACATATATAAAGAAAAGTGCAGAAGGAGAGACCCATAATATCTGTACTACAGTACAACAAGCTTACTCGCCAGTAACCAGGAAATGTGCACTTAAAGGAAATCAACACCCCAGCACAGTAGCAATCCTACCAATGGAATCTGCACACCTGTATACCCAGATTACTTACCAGCTTCCAAGACACTGCAGAACACACAATTCATTCGGTGCTCATTATTCACACCATTAATTAGACCTATACCCCAACACAATATGCATGCTACCAATGAGATCAGCATTCTCATATACAGCTTCCTGGTATCTGCAAGTGTTAAAGTGTTACTAAAGATTATTTCTTTTTCTTAAAAATAACAAACATGCCATACTTGCCTCCTCTTTGCAATGGGTTATGCATAGAGTGGCCCCAATCTTCCTCCTCTGGGTCCCCCAGTGGCGCTTCTGGCTCATCCTCTTCTCGAATGCCCAGTCGGAGACGCGCTCTCCCTGGTAGCACTCGTGCGGGTGCTCTCCCGTGTCCTGCTGCTGCGTCCATTCACATAGACAGCAGGAATCGGCCCCACCCCCTTGCTCCCTCCTCATTGGATTTCATTGACAGCAGCAGGAGCCAATTGTTCCTACTGCTATCGATCTATCCAATGAGGACCCGAGCCAGTGGCTGGAGCTGTTAGGCTCGTCCCCACCGCTGAAATATTTGGACTCAGGTAAGTAAAAGGGGGGCTCGGGGGGGCAGCTGCACTACAGGAGGTTTTTCACCTCAATGCATATAATGCATTAAGATGAAAAACCTTGAGACTTTACAACCCCTTTAAGCACAGAGCTTTAAAATCCATATCCATAGCCAAGGTATTTTAATACCACTGTTCTGAATGATACATTTACAAGTTTATTTTTGAGGGTCTAACTTAGGCTACTTTGTACAAAAATTTATTTTATTATGTTTGTTCATTTTCTATCAGAAATATTCTTTTGCTCTACATAGGTTCAAATGTTAAAAACTATTTTTTTTCTATTGGATTCATTTCGGGGTGGCTTTTGTATGGCATGTATAAGTGTATTTGCATCTTCATAAAGACCCTTTTATCGCAGTCTCATACCATTTGATAAAAACAGGCCAGGTGGCGTGTTACATAAAATCATATAATTTTATCGCCTAATGTTCCGTTAGCTCATCTGAATAATGGATGCTCTCTGACATATCTCGCAATACACCTTTACAACATGAATGGAATTTTGTAAGCCCCATTATTATCTGTCACAGTGGTATGTAGTTTTCTCACATGTAACCAACATTTGCATAGCGTATGTATCTTTTGTAGTAAATTATTTGCTTTATAATTTTTGCTAAATTAGAAAATAATGATGATCTTCACAATAAGGTACTATAGAGTGGAGCAGAGCATTCTTATGTATGATTGACTAGCTTACTTTATAGATCAAAACATTGGTGATAGTATGGTAATAAAAATGATACCTGCTATAATTATTAGGGTACTTGCTTGTCATGGAAAGCTCATTGAGTATAAAACTACCTGATAAAGCTGACATGCATTTTATTGGCTGGCCATGGATGAGTGGTTTATGCATCCAGAGGGAGTTATGTGTGATTTACAGCTTGCAAACACCCTTGAATATCATGCACCTTTGAGATAAAATGATGTAGCCTTTTCTGTGATGCAATTTTAATGTTAAAGTTGGTTCATTGTGTTGGGTTACTGTAACGCAGGCAACCAACAACTTCATCATCTGTTATTATACACTTTTTTCCTTTACTGTAATTTAGCAGGTCTGTCAGTAAAATAATTTCAGCTTTTTCCTGACATATTTTTATTACCTTACAATTCAGTAGATAATTAACCTGAAATGCTATATTTCATGATATCTTCCTGCCATCAAAATATGTCAGAGTTAATGAGTGTCATTTTACCTTTTAGTGAGATCAGTGTTCTGGCATAATTGTTACTACTAATACCTCTATAAAATACTGACTTGGACAGAAGTTTCTGAGTTCATTCTCTTTTCCACTTAACTGTTCCAACAAATTAAATCTGGAAGACATTCAACAAAGTGGAAGACAAGCTTTAGAGTTGATATACTTACTAAGATATGTTAGTGGCCATCTCATTAAAAAACAATGCTGACATCACATTTCCAATAATACCACTAATTTATGTTGTAACACAGACCAATAAAGTTTATAACCGGGGAAAAGGCAGCCTTGTTCACACCAAATTAAACTTGAAACTTGTTTTGTATAAGTAAAGGAGGTTTTTCACCCCGTCAGTTTTTTTGTGACATCCGTGTCATACTGAGGAGATTTTCCTACTCTTCCTCTCCCATAGTCAAAACAGGAAGTGTGAGGAAATCCCACCAAAGTGAGGGAATTCCTGGTTGTCACTAGGGTCACTAAAACTAGTATCCACATTGGAAGATTTTCCCTTTTTCCTGTTCTGGTGACAACCCAAAATTTGGTATTTTCTTCAATGCTCCTCTTGGTGTTAAAAGACAGGTAAACAGGACAAATAGAGGGGGTAAATATCTCTAATAGGGACACAGAAGCAATAAAAAATATGACAAGTGTTTGAATCCCTCTCTGCTGTATCCAGAACTAAGAAAACATTTTTCCTTTAGTTATACTTTAAGCTCTAATTCTTAATGTTTCTCTTTTGAATGCTGGGATTGATGATTCCATTGCTTGATGTCAGGGGTTAAAAAGTCAGCATGAACAATTCCAAGACTAGAAATTCCTTTTTATTCAGTAATACAAAAAGCAGCCATAGTTGGCTACATTTAGAGCACAGTTGCCATGCAGCATCTCATCAGAAGTCTCTCCACTCACTTCTTCCATGTGCTCTCAAAAAACAACTGAACTGATCCCTCTAGTAATTTCCAGTCCATAGAAAGACCGCCTGTAGGGAGGAGAGGAAGCCTTTCAAATCTAGTTCACAGTCTACCCATACCCTAGTCATAAAATATAAGCTTTTATAATGTTAGCAACATTTTCAAGAAATTTCTTAGATGAACATGATATAAAATAATGTTCTGTCATTTTCTTTCAACATCAGACACCAACTGCCTCAAAGCCTGCGTTGACAGGCTTTTGTTTGCATCAGGTGAGTTTAACATCACCATAAGGGTCTATGCACACTGGAAGCTCTCTGGGCATCGGATTATGTGGCAGGAGACGCTGCTTAGAAAACGTGCTTTTAGCAGCGTTCTGTATGCTCGTTTTTGTGTGTTTATCGGCGTTGGCATTTTTGAGCTTTTTTTTTACTTCATTAGCTTCCATTGACTACAAAAAGCACTGGACACCGATAAACGGTTGTGTAGCGGCGTTTATGAGGGTCTATCGACATTTATCAGCGTCCAGTGCTTTTTGTGGTCAGAAGAACTGCTCTTTACGCCAATTCAGGGTGTTCAGATAACAGCCCATAAACGCCACTTGTGTTAAACGACAATTAACGTCCATGTGTGCATGGACACATAGGATAACATAGAGGGCCGTTTATATGCTGTTAAAAAAAAACACCCATAAACGGGTGTTCATCAGCTACAGTGTGCATGGAGCCTAAACATCTGTGGGAATGCACAGCGCACTTAAAGCAGGTCAAATTCAGGTCTGAGGGAGGTTGACTGCAGGTCCAATGTACCTTTCATGAACTTTGAATGATCTCAGAAGCATCTAACTGATGTCAAACTGATGCCATTGACACAACCGCAAAGCCTGTTGACACAAGCCCTAAAAGTGCATCCTCCCTTGTGAAGTCACAGAGAGTTTCATAGCTTTTACAGATTGTGATATCCCTCTAGTTTACTGTACAAAGCATGAAGGTAGTAGCTGACCCCCACCCCCTGGAAATATACTGGTTTTAGTCTCCTGCCTAGTATGTCTTCTGAAGGATCAGGCCCATTGCATACATAAAGCCAAGGAGGGAAGAACAAAATAATGGCACACTACAGTACATGTGTGAAGCAACTGATTCTATGGAATTTGTGTGGCAGGAAAAAATTGATGGTGTGCAAAAAGCACTGCTGTCGTTTGTGGGTGCAGCCTTAAGTGGTGTGGTTGAAGTAAACAATTCAACAAATATACTTTTAGAATATCTCTCTAAAGTAACTAATAGGGATAAGCAAATGCACCTGAGTTCAGTTTGCGAACACTTTTAAGAATCTTACTTGAAGTTCGCAAAAGTTGCAGTGACCCTCACAGAAGTGGGGACCATCTTGTTATTCAATTTTGCCCATTTCTGTGCCAATAATTAAGCTGTTGTCAAGCAAAAGGCATGGCAAGCCAGGCAATGCCATGAGAGATATGTACCAATGCCAAAATAAAAATAAAAACAAAAAAAACATGATCTTTCCCTTCACAGACTTGTGAGTAGGGATTGTGAATCCACCTAGGTTCGGCTTGCAAACAGTTTTGTGTTTGAGATTCAATGCTCACAAACTTTACTAACATCCCAACACATGATGAACATGCTGTTGTAAGCTAGGGTTGTCACCTCATCCCTTTAAACCCAAACACATATGAATTGCACAGGTTTTGGGGCTAATTTAATGCAGATAAGGCACCAAATGAGTTTAATTATTATTACCACCTTAATCAACCATAGAACCAGTGTAAATAACATGTGTTTGGGTTTAAAGAGATGAGGTGGCAACCCTATTGTGAGCCCATCCTTTTATTAAAGATGAACTACACTTGTTAAAATAAATAAAAAAAAATAAATAAAAGTCAGCAGCTAAAAATACTGTAGCTGCTGACTTTTTTATAAACACTCACCAGTCCAGGAGTCCAATGTTGTCTTCAGTGGGGCTGGTTCTTTGCAGATCTTCAGATCCCCATCACCGCCATCTTGGCTGTGGGAGTTGGCTACGACTTACTGCTGTTTCACAGCCGGCTCTCCACTGAGTTCCTTTTAAGATCACACTACGCTTTCAGACTGGTCCCACAGCCTCCTGGAACATATGGCATGAACTAGGAGGTTAAGAATGGGAAAGGGGGTGGGCCAAACTTCCATAATTCCTACTTAGGTAAGAAATGGGGAAATGGGAATGGGTACCTGTCAGAAAAAGGTACCCGCTTTCCGAAAAAAAAGCATCAATGATGTTAATCCCCGTACACACTGTTCGAAAATCTTTCATACCTGTTTTTTATCGTACGACTTTTGTACATATTAACCACTTACCCACTGGAGGTCTTTTTTACATTTGTTGTTTAAAGTTAAAACCATTTTTTTTTTGCTAGAAAATTACTTAGAACCCCGAAACATTATATATATATATATATATATATATTTTTTTTTTTTCAAACACTCTAGAGCAGGGATATGCAATTAGCGGACCTCCAGCTGTTGCGAAACTACAAGTCCCATCATGCCTCTGCCTTTGGGTGTCATGCTTGCCCTGTCAGAGTCTTGCTATGCCTCATGGGATTTGTAGTTCTGCAACATCTGGAGGTCCACTAATTGCATATCCCTGCTCTAGAGAATAAAATGGCGATCATTGCAATACTTTTTGTAACACGGTATTTGCGCAGCGGTCTTTCAAGCGCAAATTTTTTTTGGAAAAATTACACTTTTTAAAAAAAAAAAAGACCACAGTAAAGTTAGCCCATTTTGTTATATATTGTGAAAGAGGATGTTACACCAAGTAAATAGATACTATACATGTTACGGTTGAAAATTGCGCACACTTTCGGAATGGCGACAAACTCCTGTACTTAAAAATCTCCATAGGCAACACTTTAAAAAAAAATTACGGTTACCAGGTTAGAGGTGCAGAGGAGGTATTTTGGTAGAATTATTGCTCACACTCTGGTGATGGCGGCGATACCTCACATGTGTGGTTTGAACACCTTTTTCATATGCGGGCGTGACTTACATATGTGTTTTCTTTGCTGCGTGAGCTCGCGGGGACGGTGGTGCTTTAAAAAATTGTATTTATATATTTATTTATTTTTTAGCACTGTTCCTTTAAAAAAATATTCTGATCTCTTTTATTGCTATCACAAGGAATGTAAACATAGGCAGTGACAGGTACTCTTTACACTTCGCAGTATTCAGATCGCCAAAAAAAAGGCGATTCTGAATACTGTCATCTTTTTTAAAACCGGAGCCATTAGCTGCCGAGTAAACCGGAAGCAATGTTGTGATTTATTTTCAGCCCACTCTGGTCTGATCATGTGAGCCCCTCTGTCAGCCAGTGGTAGCTGCAGGGGAAAGAAGAGAGTGCTCGGCAATGGTTAGTAAAGCCTCTGATCCTCTGACAATGTTTTGTTAAGGATAAACATGTTGGGAGGGGTCATACATGTGATGTCATTAAGCAACCCATTGTTTAATACTGGTGGTGTTTTTTAGTATTTTTTTTATCAGTTTTATAGCGGAAATCCCATGCTGTACCACAAGTGGATGTGTATGCGGTGTTGTTTTTAATAAAACTTGCCTTATAGTATTACACTATTGGCTTTCCCTTCATATTTTTATCCTGCACAAAGTATCAGCAGAGAGGAAAGAGAAAGCAATCTGAAGACTAGCAGCGGTGATGCTGCATAAGGTTGTGCAGCGGTTGTGCACTCACAGATCCATTTGAGCCATCCATCCAGATTAAGGGATGTGGATTTCCCTGACAAGCAGACTGTTGTTGGATATGGCTACTGAGCAGCAATGTGCTCTATGATCTCTTTTCGAGATCCAACTATCTGGTAGAGAGCCTCTTTTTGCTATGTGGTGGTGGGGCTCTGAATCACAGCTTCTTCCCTGGGTAACTCCGGATCTCCTCTTCACTCATATGGATATTTATTTTCATTCACATTGACATTAGTACTTGGGACTTAAATGGTTTTTATCATTTTTTTTTTTATACTCTGGTGACAGAACCTTTTATGTTTATTTTTTTTCATGGAATTGTTTGTTATATACAGAATATTTATTTTTGTGATATTGTGATTTATATTTTTATACTTTAGTTTTAGATTGGAAGCTCCATGTGCAGGGCCCTCCCACCCCTCCTGCATTGAAGTGTATTGTAATGGTACTGTCTCCCCTCTACATTGTAAAGCGTTGTGCAAACTGTTGGCGATATGTAAATCCCATATAGTAATAATAATAGTATAAAGTAATCACTTAACATTGATTTGTAAAACAGTGCACTTATAATAGGTCTTTTATTTTTAGAATGGTCTGTCCAGCTGGTGTTTAAGTACAGCAGTTCCCTTTTTTGCTTTGGTCTTGTTTTTGTCTTTTTGGTATACTGAGCACAGGATAGTATTTTTGTTTAGCTATGCTGACTAAAATGTGTAAAAAAAGACATGTATATTTACCTACTTTCAGCTCGCTGTGGTCTGGTCATGTGAACCCCTTGATAGCCAGTCGTTTTTGTTTCATACGTTTTTTTTTTGTAAATTCAGAAATTTTCTAATTCGGAATTCGAAAATTGGGAAATTTTTGAATTTGGAATTCAAAATTTTTTGAAAATTCAGAATTTTTTCAAAATTTCTGTAATTTTCGTATTCGGAATTTGAAAATTTGATAATTTTCAAATTCGGAATTTGAACATTCAGAAATTTTTGAAAATTCGGTAATTCAAAATTCAAAAATGCAGAAATTCGGAAAATAGGTAGTAGAGAATTGGAAAAATCCAAAAATTCTGTAATTTGGAAATTTTTGAAAATTCAATAAATCAAAATTCGAAAATGCCAAGATTCAAAATTTGGAAATTAGAAGATTCGGAAAACCAGAAGTAGAGCATTGGAAAATCCTAACATTCAGAAATTTGGAAATTTTCGAAAATTTGAAATTCGAACATGCCGAAATTCGAAATGCAGAAAATTGGAAGTAGAGAATTCAAAAATCTGAAAATTCAAAAATTCGGAAATTCGAAAAATCTAAAATAAGAAAAGAAAATCCGAAAATTCTGAACATTAACTAATAAATAACTATTAAATTATAGGAATTGGAATTTCCTACAAAATTTGGCTGTTAGTGAACGTAAATGCAAATTTATCGCTAAGCCAAATTTTAAAGGAAAATCCAATGCCTATAATTTAATAGTTAGTAATAGTTGAGTTATTATTAGTTAATTATCATTTCAGATTTTCAAATTATTGGGTTTTTGGATTCCCAAATTTCCAAATTTCGCATTTTGGATTTTCCGATTTTCAAATTTCCAAATTTCTGAATTTTCAAATTTTGGATTTTCCGATATCCTGATTTCCGAATTTCTGAATTTTGGATTTTTGAATTTTCGGATTTTCCCATTTGCAAATTACCAAATTTTCAAATTCAAAAAAATGAAAATTCGGAAAAATTCAAAGATTTGAATTTCGGAAATTTGAATTCGTCCGAATTAATGAATTTCAAAAACTTTGTTAAAAAACGAATTTGGAACAAAGCAAATAGCACATGTCTAATAGCCAGCAATAGCTACAGGGGAGAGAAGGAAGCGCTCGACAATGGTTAGTTAAGCCTGGAGTGGTGACATTTCTCATAGGTTATCATGGCCCATCTGTTTTTAGTAATCTCTCCTCTCTCCTGCAGCCGCAGCTGGTTGACACAGGGGAGATGGATCATGTGGCCAGACCAGAGCGGGCTCAAAATAGGTACCGTGCCTTGAAAATGTATTCATACCCTTCAAATTTTTTACATTTTGTCATGTTACAACCAAAAATGTAAATGTATATTATTAGGATTTTATGTGATAGACCAACACAAAGTGGCACATAATTGTGAAGTGGAAGGAAAATGATAAATGGCTTTCCAAATTTTTTACAATAAATATGTAAAAAGTGCGGCGTACATTTGTATTCAGCCCCCCTGAGTCAATACTTTGTAGAACCATCTTTCACTGCAATTACAGCTTCAAGTATTTTTGGGGATGTCTCTACCAGCTTTGCACATCTAGAGCGACACTTTTGCCCATTCTTCTTTGCAAAATAGCTCAAGCTCTGTCAGATTGGATGGAGAGTGTCTGTGAACAGCAATTTTTAAGTCTTGCCACAGATTCTCAGTTGGATTTAGGTCTGGGTTTTGACTGGGCCATTCTAACACATGGATAAGCTTTGATATAAACCATTCCATTGTAGCTCTGGCTGTATGTTTAGGGTCGGTGTTCTGCTGGAAGGTGACCTCCACCCCAGTCTCAAGTCTTTTGAAGACTCTAACAGGTTTTCTTCTAAGATTGCCCTGTATTTGGCTCCATCTATCTTCTCATCTACTCTGGCCAGTTTCACTGTCCCTGCTGAAGAAAAGCATCCCTACAACATGATGCTGCCACTACCATGTTTCACGGTGGGGATAGTGTGTTCGGGGTGATGTGCAGTTTTCCACCACACATAGCCTTTTGCTTTTAAGCCAGCATGCTCAATTTTGGTCTCATCTGACCAGAGCACCTTCTTCCACATGTTTGCTGCACCCCCCACATGGCTTCTTGCAAACTGCAAATGGGACTTCTTCTTCAACAATGACTTTCTTCTTACTACTCATCCATAAAGGCCAGATTTGGGGAGTGCATGACTAATAGTTGTCCTGTGGAGAGATTCTCCCACCTGAGCTGTGGATCTCTGCAGTTCCTCCAGAGTAACTATGGGCATCTTGGCTGCTTCTCTGATTAATGCTCTCCGTGACCGACCTGTCAGTTTAGGTGAATGGCCATGTCTTGGTAGGTTTGCAGTTGTGCCATACTTTTTCCACTTTCATATGATGGATTGAACAGTGCTCCATGAGATGTTCAAAGCTTGGTATATTTTTTATAACCTAACCCTGCTTTAAACTTCTCCACAACTTTATCCCTGACCTGTCTGGTGTGTTCCTTGGCCTTGCTGTTTGTTCACTAAGGCTTTCTAGCAAACCTCTGAGGGCTTCAAAGAACAGCTGTATTTATTCTGAGCTTAAATTACACACAGGTGGACTCTATTTACAAATTAGATGACTTTTGAAGGCAATTTGTTTCACTAGATTTTAGTTAGGGGTATCAGAGAGGGCTGAATACAAATGCATGCCACACTTTTCACATATTTATTTGAAAACATTTAGAAAACCATTAATCTTTTACCTTCCACTTTACAATTACAGTATCTCACAAAAGTGAGTACACCCCTTACATTTTTGTAAATATTTTTATTATATCTTTTCATGTGACAACACTAAAGAAATTACACTTTGCTACATTGTAAAGCAGTAAGTGTACAGCTTGAATAACAGTGTAGATTTGCTGTCCCCTCAAAATAACTCAACACACAGCCATTAATGTCTAAACCGCAGGCAACAAAAGTGAGTATACCCCATAAGTGAAAATTTCCAAGTTGGGCCCAAAGAGTCAATATTTTGTGTGGCCATCATTCTTTTCCAGCACTGCCTTAACCCTCTTGGGTATGGAGTTCACCAGAGCTTCACAGGTTGCCACTGGAGTCCTCTTCCACTCCTCCATGTCGTCATCACGGAGCTGGTGGATATTAGAGACATTGCGCTCCTCCACCTTCCATTTGATGATGCCTCACAGATGCTCAATAGGGTTTCGGTCTAGAGACATGCTTGGCCAGTCCATCACCTTTACCCTCAGCTTCTTTAGCAATGCAGTTGTCGTCTTGGAGGTGTGTTTGTGGTTGTTACCATGTTGGAATACTGCCCTGCAGTCCAGTCTCCAAAGGGAGGGGATCATGCCCTGCTTCAGTATGTCACAGTACATGTTGTCATTCATGGTTCCCTCAATGAACTGTAGCTCCCCAGTGCCGGCAGTACTCATGCAGCCCCAGACCATGACACTCCCACCACCATGCTTGACTGTAGGC
>BLSH010206778.1:557579-578293 GCA_018402905.1 Glandirana rugosa
CGGGAGTGTGTCAAACGACTTCTGTTCATCTGATTCCTGTACCTAATGACCTTGGTACAGGACACCAGCCTACTCTGGTTCTATTTGAATAAACCAAATATACCACAACTCGCACACACCGTCGTTGGTCCACTCCTCACGTTTCAGTTCACACAGAACGGATGTCAGTTCGTACCACCACCCTCACAGTACCAGACCCCGACGTACTCATGACGGCCGTGACCCCTCGATGTCAAGTAACTCCCTTGGTACTTACTGTTGTACATGACACTGTATGACTTCGTCCCGTACTAGGGGAGGGAAACCTCTGACCTGACGTCCTCACAGTACATGTTGTCATTCATGGTTCCCTCAATGAACTGTAGCTCCCCAGTGCCGGCAGTACTCATGCAGCCCCAGACCATGACACTCCCACCACCATGCTTGACTGTAGGCAAGACACACTTGACTTTGCACTCCTCACCTGGTTGCTGCCACACACGCTCAACACCATATAAACCAAATAAGTTTATCTTGGTCTCATCCGACCACAGGACATGGTTCCAGTAATCCATGTCCTTAGTCTACTTGTCTTCAGCAAACTGTGTGAGGGCTTTCTTGTGCATCATCTTCCTTCTGAGATGACAGCCATGCAGACCAATTTGATGCAGTGTGTGTGGTTTTTGATCTGAGCACTAACAGGCTGATCCCCCCCACCCCTTCAACCTCTGCAGCAATGCTGGCAACCCTCACACGTCTATTTCCCAAAGACAACCTCTGGATATGATGCTGAGTAGGAGCACTCAACCTCTTTGGTTGACCATGGTGAGGCCTGTTCTAAGTGGAACCTGTCCTGTTAAACCGCTGTATGGTCTTGGTCACCATGCTGCAGCTCAGTTTCAGGGTCTTGGCAATCTTTGTATAGCATAGGCCATCTTTATGTAGAGTAACAATTCTTTTTTCAGATCCTTAGAGAGTTCTTTGCAATGAGGTGCCATGTTGAACTTCTAGTTACCAGTATGAGAGAGTGAGAGCGATAACACCAATGTGCCACTTTGTGTTGGTCTATGACATAAAATCCCAATAAAATACATTTACCTGAGAAAATGTGGAAAATTGCCAGGGGTATGAATACTTTTTCAAGGCAATGTACTTCTTTTTTTACACAGGTGAGTCAACATAGGTGTTAGGAGGGGGGAGAGGACATTTTTACGATTAGTTAAGTTTAAGCTGGAATTCTACCTTACAATAAAGTCAGGTAGGGTTAGAACCCCTGTTGGGTTGTTAATGCTATTTGGGGCTCGCTTACAGATATTTCCTTACATTTCCTATCCTGGTGACAATGGCTTCGCCAAGACAGAAATTGCACATAAAAAACACTACTACTTGTACCACAACTTGTTACACTATTCATGGCGCCTCTTAACATTAGGCTTGTGCTTTGAGAGAACCCCCTATTGAAATGTATAAGAGCTCAGAAAGACAGGAGAGCCAACCCAATTTTAGTTGTTCAATCATGAGGATGACTCATAAGACTGTTGTGCAGGGCTGGTATTAATAGGGGATTGCACATTTTTTATTAAAATAAAAATAGAGATAAAACCCCAGTGTAATAATTACTGGCAAATTGGATCTCAGCAGTGGATAAGGCAAATTGCTGCCAGAGCACATTTTTAATTATTCACTCATCTATAATAAAAAGAATTAAAGGCTTCTGGACAGAATTACTCTGGACACCAAAGATATCCCTAATCATAAAAGGGTTGGTATAGCATATAATTTATTCCCACAGAAACTTATAGCTAGACTCATGAAACCTAACCTGTGCAGCATTGCTTTTTATACTTTAAAACAGTTGAAGCATTTAATATGAATATACATGCAATTAAATGATGTTTAAAGTTTTCACTTGTTGATGATTTATAGCTGTGACATGACAGATTCTCTTTACACTCACACATCCTTGAGGATCCCACACCTTATGTTTGAAGTATCTTTTTTTTCCTTCTTGGATAAAGATTAACACATACAGTACTTGATAGCTTCCATAGATGGCATTGGTCACATATGTATTAACTCATGAACGTGGACAGTAAAGGCTCTTTGGTGTAAGTGACTGTGATTTTTAAAACATGTAGGTCAGCAGCCTTCGTGATTTGGCTTACAGCTTCTTGTTCTGATGGAATGCTAATTAGCCATCTTCCCTTGCCTGTCACTCCTGCCACTCACTGCTTCTGTGAGTGAAAGCAATGCATGACATTCAACCTTGCTTCTCTGTAAAATTTGCATCTGCACACTGTAATTACGTTCCAGCCTTGATTTCTTGCAAACCTGTGTGCTATGCTTCAGGTCCACTTTATCTCTTGCTGCATTATGAAGAATAAGCTCTGCTAATACAAATGAAAACATCCTTGAGATGAGAACACGGAGGATGCTGCATATCCAACAAGTCATATGATCTCTGACGATGCCTGGTTTTATCACTGTGTAGTTTAGTTGGATTATCAGCATATATCTGTGAGAGCAAGTAATACAGGAAGCCACTCCTATAAGAGAGAGAGAGGGGGGAAAAAAATAAAAAAATAAAACAGCATCTCAAGTCATGCCAGCCAATAGGACAGAAAGAGGCTTGGGATTTAAAACAGATTTGCAGAGGCAGTGCCTGTGTGTTTCCGACAGGAGGGATGCTCATTTAATGAACGTTGCTTCTCGTGCTCATGTGTGCTTGCAGCACGGTTTAGCTTTGTGAGCCCGACGTGTCAGATTAAGTCACTGGTTACCACACTGACGGTGTAGCAGCTGCATAATAAATGATGGTGAGAATCATGTTAGGCATGCTCACCTAACCTAACTTGAATCATGCGTGAGGGGAGCTATTGGAATTCAAATAGACTTTCTTGTTCCCAGCAGTCGGCAGTAATAGAATGCTTTGTGGAAGATGACAGATGCAGGGAAAAGATGCTGTTTTGCACTATCTTGATTTGTTACAGCAGCCAACTTATTGGCATGATGGAGTGACAAGCAAAAAGCAGCTGGCATGGAAGGTAGGATTAGCAAAGTCATCTTATCGTTATGAATGTAATAAGGAACTGTTTGTGACAAACGATATGCTAAAATCTCCTGCACGATCGTAGAAGATGATGTGTGATAAAATGGACTTTAAACCTTGTAGGCTGTGTTTCTTCTATTGATTGTCTCTGATGTTTTGCATAATTGCTGGGCTCTTTGGGGCCAGACACTACATATATTGTTGTTCATATGGCACTGAGTTTTGGAAGTGTTGCTTAAAAGTCAATTTCGGTACAGAATGCATGTCAACACAGAATCACCTGGTGCAGCACCATCTGCACAAGATCTGGAAAGCTGTAAGGAGGAATTCTTAAATGTTTTGTTCTACATGTTGCTATCCAGAAATAAAATGAATCTGCTCATGGTGAATGCTAAATTTCAAAGAGCAAAATCCTCAAGGTTCGTTATCTCCACTTGTCACAGTAAAAAGCAGAATCCGGGGTTCCCCTCTTGATTTATTCTGCCTGTGTTCAGCCATTTATTCAGTTGTTAAGAGCAGTGTTATATAGGAGAAAAAAAACACATTGATTTCCTGCAGGGTTATCCAGCAACTCCAACATCTGTCTCAGCTATTGAACTGTATTCATGTTTAGCCAACTTGATGTCTACCCAGCTGCTCTACCGTTTACTTGCTTGATTAGGGCTCTTAATTTATGTGTGTCACACTGTATCAGACATGAATTTCAGGGTGACAGAGAGCATTAAATCACATTAAACATGTTAACGTTGCTCCTGCAAGTAAGGTATACCTGCTAATCTATGTTTCAAAGTAGTTATTACTGATAGCTTTCATGACACTTTGGTTATTAATATGGGTAATCCTTTGTTTTTAATCTGAACAATGTTTTGAAGGAGAGTTGGCTATTTGACATGAGGTTCCTACTCTCAAATATGTCATTTTTACAACAGGTGATTGCTTCAGAAACAAGCTTAGGAAGTGCTCACGTTTGATGCAACACCATTAATTAACATGTCACTATAATTTAAGATCCTGTAGAGGCAGGTGACACATTTTCCAGCTGTCTTTATCATAGTAACAGAATTGTGAGCTTCTCAGCACTCAGTGTATGTTGCTGTGTATTTTATTTGAAAATGCTTAGTAATGGTTACAAAACTACTCATCACTTGTCATAGCTGTACTTATAATGTATTGTCAGGAAAGACAGATGGATGAAATAAACGTGGTTGAAAATGAGAGTCCTCTAGGCCAAGATGACCATCCAATTTTTCTTCTAACTTGGTAGTGTAAGCTTTGTTTTTCTTGACATGTCTTAAACAACCTTTAGGGTGTCTTAGCATCTTTTGCAGTACATTCATTATTAATTTAGTGCATTTCCCTTTCCTAACTCAACTGGCAGGCTGGCCAAAACCAAATGCTTACTTTTTCCAGATACAGCATATGCACATGTCTTGGCTAACTTAGAGTGATTGAAACAATATTATGACACTTACAGTATTTTAACATGCTGATTTATGGATGCTGGTAACCATTTCAGGATTTTCAGCATCTGTTCAGTTCTTTTTCTGAAGTCCTAGCAAACTGTTCTTTACCATGTATGCTACTTAGAAAGCATTCCTGTTAGTGTAGTTAAAAAATTCAGCATCTACTGCCTCTTGTTTCTTGTTGCAGTGTTTTAATGAAATCGTTAAATTAATCCTAACATGCCAACAGTGTAGTTCAGTATTGATATTAATCACCTTCATCATCTATGAAAGAAACTGGATTTGAGGAGGCTGCATATCATTAGAAACTGATTTTATCTGGTAGTGATGTGCCCAAAAGTACTTCCTGTAAAGTGTTGGTGACACAGAAAATCCCACATTTGTTAGTTTCTAAGCAGCTTGTATCGTTTTCTTTTTTCCGGGTACATAAAAAGCCACTAGAGGTAGCTAGCTGTTGTGGGTTCTTCATATCACTAAACAAACATCTAAAAATAAATTCTGAACCAAAGCTGTATGTACTTTTGCTTGTGCTGAGATGCATCTAGTCTGCCTCTAAAAGCACTTGCTGATATGCAATTCTAATATGCTTTCTTTCATCAACAGAAATATCAGTAACATATTAAATGGTTTCTGAAAGTGTTTTATAATGCTCTTTAGAATGTGGTTATGGTAAAGTCTGAAAAAGCATGCATTGTAATTAGTTTAATCTGTCATGAATATTGACCTATGACAGGTCAGGAGTAAAGCTGAAGAAAGAACCAAACTTTCATATGCTGTAGTTTTTAACAAGTGTCCTTCTTAGTGCCTAAAGGACCATGATACATCAGAGATTTGTAATATTGCAGTTCCCAGATATAAAATTAAGAGGCACTGAAAATGGCTAATGGACTGTATCATTACGTGGAATCAGAAAGACAACCATGGTCACATGAAAATCTTGGAAACCATGTGATCATAGGTTTTCATTTTGCTTTCAATGTCAAGGCACATCACTTTACTGTTTAATGTCATAAGAAATGTTACAATTTTCCAATGATTAATTTAAAAAGAACATTGCTGTAAACACTGAGCTGAAAACACAGGTAATCACTGATACTGTACTACCTAAGGAGCAAAGTACATTTGAGTTTAGAATAAAAGTCACCCCTGCGCAGCCACTGTAGCTAGATGGACTACAGAGCTGTGTAGTTACATAGGTTGAAGCCAAAATAATACAAATAAAAAAATCAGCACAAGGTGCATAATTTACTGTCAGTAGGGTGTGCCCCTGTGCTTGTTTCTCTTCTTTTAGTTAAAGACCCCACACTCCATATATTGGGGGGGTAATACGACTATGGAGCTGTCACAGGCTTTAATCAAGAGAGCCCGACTATGCCCACCCTTTCTGCCCAGCTGCTCCACTCATTATTATTATATAGTATTTATATGGCACAGACAATTTATGCAGCGCTTTGCAACTTGAGGGTAGACAGTACAACTACAATACACTTTAATACAGTAGGAATCAGAGAGACCTGCTTGTTAGAGCTCACAATCTAAGAGGTAATTTATTGAAGCAGTTCTACAACTTCTATGAATGAAATACAAGAATAAAGAATGGAGGATGAGCAGATGATTGATAGGTCTGCACCCTCCATTCATAGATCTTGTTTAATTTATAGAAGCTGAATAAAGTGTCTGGGTGGATAGGGCAGGCATAGTCGGGTTCCCTTGTTGAGGGCCTGTGACAGTGCGGGCATGGATGGAGGAGGATTTTAACAAAAAGAAGAGGCATCAACACACCCTACTGACTATAAGTTATGTCACTTGTTCTGATGTTTCTGTGTTTTATTTTGACTGCACTGAGGCTTTAAAGAGGAGAGTTATTAGAATGGGTCACTAGTCAGTGCCACGCCCAGCTTACCCCAGTCACATGATTGACATCTTAGTGCTGTCTGCATTGCTTGAGCAGAAGAGCAAGAATTGTTGTGTATTTAGTTTAGCAAAGTCCCCTTTAACTAAAGGAAATTATGTAGGACATTCCTAGAGATATCTAGGATTTCGGTGCTTCTAGGATGAAGTAATTAAACAAATATAGTGGAAGGCCTTTGCTGGTGAAGGGCATATATGAATAAAAATGTTTGCCAAGAGATAGACCATGAAAACCTGTCTTTAGAGAAATATAAAGGCTGGAACTTTGAGCCACTGAACTGGAGCATGCATGTAAATCAGGAGTTCTTACTTTATTTGCTGACTGCTTAGTTTGGGTTAGATCATAGAAATAGCCTCCAACACTATACAATTGCACAACAGTTGTACCAATTCACTTGTAGAATCAGATATCAGACAATATATGCATCGTTCTCTATGCTCTATTTTTATATATGATTGAAGTTACAGACAGTCATCCTATCTTGTGATGGGCGATATTGTTGTTAACAAGCTTTATGTTAATTGAGGTTACCTGTTTTGTGTGTTTTTCATAAAGAATATGGTCTTTATTGGAAGTTATGTACTTTTTGTTATGTACTATTTGCCTGTTCGGTTCGCACCAGAACTTGCGAACAGGCAAAAAATTTGTGTCAACATGCGAACCCTAGTAAAGGCTTATATGCAAGTTATTGCCATGAAAAGTGTATGGGGACTTGGGTACTGCCCTAAGGGACATGTAGCAATAGAAAAAAAATTTTTTTTTAAATCAATCGTTTTTTTCAGGAGTAATGATTTTAATATTGATTAAAGTAAAAAAAAAAAAATGAAATATTCCTTTAAATATTGGGCCTGGGGGGGTCCCCTTAGTCTGCCTGTAAAGAGGCACATCTGTATGACATTTCCAAAGGAAAAATTGTCATTTAAAATCGCTCGCGGCTGTAATGTATTGCCGGCTCCCGGCAATATAGATAAAAATCACTGAAAAAAATTGGGTGGGGTCCCCCGCCTAGTATGTACCAGGCCCTTCGGGTCTGGTATGAATTTTAAGGGGAACTTCATGCCAAAATGAAAAAAATATTTGACGTTATGTCCTCCCCAAAATCCAAACCAGGCCCTTATCCAAGCATGCAACCTGGATGGGCAGGGTGGGGGATGGGTGAGCAACCCCCTCCTGACCCATTCCAGGCTACATGCCCACCCCAAAGCACCTTGCCCCCATGTTGATGGGACAAGAGCCTCTTTCCGACAACCCTGGGCTGTGGTTGTCAGGGTCTGCAGGCGGGGGCTTATCGGAATCTGGAAGCCCACTTTAACAAGGGGCCCCCAGATCCTGCCCCCCCCCATGTGAATGAGTTTTGGGTACACTTTACCCCTACTCATTCACCAAAAAAGTGTCAAAAAAGAAAAAAAACACAAGAGACAGTTTGCTTTGGCCAATCATGGCTCTCACAGCAGAGCGCGCTGTGATTGGCCAAAGCATGCAGCGGGTGTCATTTCCCCGCGATCTCGTACTGTATTATGGGGCATTCAGCGGCGCTCAAACTTGTTGCGAATGCGCCATAATGTTCTAAATTCGGCAAACAGGCGCATACCCAATTGGGCCCATAGCTATACCTTACTATACATGACTATGTTTGTAATTCACTGTAGAAACCTAATAAAATTCTTGGAAAAGAAATATATTAGAAAAAGCCAGGGCACTGGTAGTTTCTTAAGTAGCTTAACAATGGATGTCTCCACATTTCTGACAGCACAGGTTTCCTTTACCTCTGTCCATGTACACAAACCATAAACTGCACAGTCATCAGGAGAATGGGGTGACTGGCTACAACAGTTATTTAGGGACAAACAAAGAATGCAGAAGTACACCAGACAATTTGAATATGAAAAGTTATGCTGTTTATTGTCTCATTAACACCAATGAATGACATGCCAAAATTGTAGCGTAATCACACCTGTTAAAAAAATGTAGCATAGTCGCATATATGGTCAAAAAAATTAATATTGGAAAAAATGTGGGTCTAGCATAGAGTAAATATAGTAACACAATAAGTGTAGTGTCAATGTGTTACATTTCAGTTGTAGGAGAACAACTATGGAGCTGAAATATATAAATATGGGAAATATATAAATGGAAAATGTTTTACTTGACAAAATATTTTCAATTCTGTTCAGCTAGTTTTGTGATCCAGACCCCCCTGCCAAGCAGCACAAGCCCCCTTGCCCCTCAAGCCTGGTGATTGTATGGTGTAGAAGCAAAAGCACACTGTTGTGCTTGCTCTGTTCTCTTTGGTCATCAGTATATTCAGAGTCAGTACAAATGCACTGTGGCATAACCTGATTGGCTGGTAGAATTATCTCTCCCAGTGTGTAGAGCATTATGGTAGTCCTGTTATCATTGCAGTATGAGGTACCTAACACTGGCTTTATTTAAACACACTTAACTGCTTTTTAATGATAATGTAAATTGAAGTCCATCTGCAGTCAAACCTTTTTATTTTTGATTAGAGAGTTAAAAAATTGGATTTTTTTTCCTACAGTACGTTTATGACTTCATCTTGGGATTCTTCCCTTGCTGTCCTTGTGATACAAGGACAAGAAAAGTTTAAAATGGGTGTAACTGGTATAGAAAGATACAGCACATTTGACAAATGTTCTAACCTTTTTCACCTTACTAAATAACAAGTGTTTTAGGTGTATGTGGAGAGATTTCCAATAACATCTTACCCAGTGACAACAAGAAGTGAGGGTAAACGTCCCCAATAGAAACAGTACTAAAAAACAAAATAGAAGTAACCCAACCCCAGATGATTAAATAAGTGTAGTTATGTTAGTTAAAAATGTTATATTTTCCATGGGTACCATCCCTGAATGCATAAACAAACCACTCCCACACCAAAAGAATGGAGATACTTTGTTAAAAATGGGACTTTAAATGTATCACGCAGCAAAATATGAATAAAAACATATTTTACTACAATTTTTAAAAGTGAACATGTTAAAACCATAAACTGATAATATCCAGATTTTTATAATTATGCCTTAGCGCCTAGGATTGATAACCCGCTTCCTCAGGGTCTGCTCTGAAATATCCATTATGCTATTTTGCATGCTATTTTTTGTCACTAATGTGTAGTTTAGTGTAATTGTGTAGTATATTCAGTAGTATATTCAGATATGTTTGTTTAATGTAACCATGCTGTAACCATTTTTACAGCAATAGGTTTTATATCTTCTCTAGTGGATTCAGAGGTTTATTTCGGTTGGCCGTAGGGTAGCATAGAATGCTGACTAATTTGTCTCTCTAATATACATATAAAAATGATATGTATACATAGAATAATACATAACAGTGAAAGACTAGCCTTGAATTTGTATTTAGTTCATATTTTTATATACAGTACATCATGATTTTTTTAATCATAGTATTTTATGCTAATTTTTTCATTATCCATATATGTTTTTAATATAAAACTGATATATATATATATATATATATATATATATAAATAATAATTCAAATGTCCAAAAGTTATAATCCAAAATGTCAAACATCAAAAACAAAAAAGTCCATCATTACAGTTGATATTCTCAAGTATTAAAATGCTGTAGTGCCAGGTGCTGTAAACAAATCTGTGTAATCTGTGCTCCCCCTCACTCACCAGCTGCTATGGACTCCCATAACAGAAGTCATATGCGCTTTGCAAATCATCTGAAATGCTAGGATTAGTAGTCCTCTGACAAGGCTCCTTCTTTGTAGACACAGATTCTCCTCATATATGGTATAATGACAGAAAAAAGGAAGTATATAGCATAATTCAGTTTATCATTTATTAAAATGGAAGTAAAAGACACATTATTCTACTATTCTACTCACTTTGTACAAGATACAAACATAAAACCAGCATAAAACTGGAAACCGGAAGTCTGCCGCCACTTGTGTGTCACCGGCCAGATCTGACATCCCCACCCGCAGTCATCTGATGTGTTTCATCCCTCCCACAGGACCTTATCAAAGGCTATCATTGAGTGATGTGAGATGTCCATTAATACAGTCTAATCCCTCCCCTCTACACCCGATTCCCATTAATCCTCCATCTTGGTACACCCTGTGATTTCTGGTTTTATGCTTGTTTTTATTTTGTACAAAGTGAGTGTAATACTGTGTCTTTTACTTCCATTTTAATAAACAGAATTACGCTATATAATTCCTTTTTTTCTGCCATTATACCATATATAAGGAGAATCTGTGTCTACAAAGAAGGAGCCTTGTCGGAGGATTACTAATCCTAGCATTTCAGATGATTTGCAAAGCGCATATGACTCCTGTTATGGGAGTCCATAGCAGCTGGTGAGTGACGGGCACACAGGAGGGGAGCACAGATTGCACCGATGTGTTTACAGCACCTGGCATTACAGCACTTTAACCCCTTCAGATCCGTGCTATAGCCGAAGTACGGCTCCAGCGCGGATCTGAATCTCCGGGTGGGCGTCCATGGACACCCTGCCCTTGTGCGCGCTCCTGGCAAGCACTCACAGGCGGCAGTGGCACGCTCGCGTGCACATCTGCTGCACGCTACGAGTCCACCCGCCTGCAATCCCCTGTCAGAGCTGCAGAATGGGGAACCACCGATGTAGACAGGGGACATAACAGATCTACTGATCCCTGTCACTGGGATCAGTTAGATCTGTTATGTTCCGGCCAGCCCCGCTCCCCCACAGTTAGAACACACCCAGAAAACACACTTAACCCCTTCACTACTCCCTTCAGGTCACTGCCAATGACATTTATACAGTAATCAGTGGACATTTAAATTTCTGATCGGTGTATAAATGTCATTGGTCCCAAAAATGTGTCAAAAATGTCCGACATGTCCGCCCCAATATCGCAGTCCCAATAAAAATCGCAAATCACCGTCATTACTAGTAAAAAATAAATAAATAATAAAATGCCATAAATCAATTCCCATAGATTGTAGACGCGATAACTTTTGCGCAAACCAATCAATATATGCCGATTGCGTTTTTTTTTACCAAAAATATGTAGAAAAATATATATCGGCCAAAACTGATGAATAATTTTATTTTTATTATTTTTTTGGATTTGTATTATAGCAAAAAGTAAAAAGTATTGTTCTTTTTTCAAAATCATCGCTCTTTGTTTATAGCGGCGATCAGAAATGACGCAGAGGTGATCAAATACCACCAAAAGAAAGCTCTATTTGTGGGAAAAAAATATATAAATTTTGTTTGGGTACAACGTCGCACGACTGCGCAATTCTCATTCAAAATGTGACAGCGCTGAAAGCCAAAAATTGGTCTGGGCAGGAGGGCGGTTTGAGTGCCCAGTAAGCAAGTGGTTAATACTTGATTGAGAATATCACTAATAATGATGGACTTTTTTGTTTTTGATTTTTTCAGTTTCGGATTATGACTAGAGTTGAGCGAACCCGAACTGTAGAGTTTTAATTTGAAAAAAAGTTTGGGTTTGGGTATTTTATCCCGCCTGTTGAATAGCTGCAGGGCAGCCAATCAACAAGCGTTTCACTGGTTTGCCCTTAGAAGCCATCACAGCCATGCCTACTAATGGCATGGCTGTGATTGGCCAGTGCATCATGTGACCCAACCTCTGTATAAGCTGGAGTCACGTAGTGCTGCATGTCACATGCTCTCAGGCTAGTGTAAGGAGAAGATGCTGCCAGCGCTGTGAGGGACAGATTGCAGATATAATAACATCTCATCCTGCATTATAGAACGATCTGATTCTGGACTAGGTAGAGATTACTACTGCTACTGCTTTGAGGGACAGATTGCAGATCTCATCCTGCATTACAGAATGATCTGATTCTCGACTAGGTAGAGATTACTACTACTACTGCTTTGAGGGACAGATTGCAGATCTCATCCTGCATTACAGAACGATCTGATTCTGGACTAGGTAGAGTTTACTACTCCTGCTTTTAGGGACAGATTGCAGATCTAATAACATCTCATCCTGCATTACAAAATGATCTGATACTGGACTAGGTAGAGTCTACTGCTTTGAGGGACAGATTATTGTTCTAAAATCATCTCCTAGTTCTATAGGGTCAGGTTCCTGCTGTTGATGTAAGGAACAGATTATTGTTCTAAAATCATCTCCTAGTGCTATAGGGAGAGGTTCCTGCTGTTGCTGTAAGGGACAAATTATTATTCTAGAAACATCGCCTACTGCTATAGGGTCAGGTTCCTGCTGTTGCTGTAAGGAACAGATTATTGTTCTAAAATCATCGCCTACTGCTATAGGGTCAGGTTCCTGCTGTTGCTGTAAGGGACAGATTATTGTTCTATAATCATCTCCTAGTTCTATAGGGAGAGGTTCCTGCTGGTGCTGTAAGGGACAGATTATGGTTCTAAAATCATTGCCTATTGCTATAGGGTCAGGTTCCTGCTGTTGCTGTAAGGGACAGATTATTGTTCTAAAATCATCTCCTAGTGCTATAGGGAGAGGTTCCTGCTGTTGCTGTAAGGGACAGATTATTGTTCTAAAATCATCGCCTACTGCTATAGGGTCAGGTTCCTGCTGTTGCTGTAAGAGACAGATTTAGAGTTGAGCAAACCCGAACTGTAAAGTTTGGGTGCGTACCGAACTTTGGGGTGTCCGTGACCCGGACCCGAACCCGGACATTTGAAAAAAGTTTGGGTTTGGGTTCTGGGTTCGGGTATTTGATCCCATCTGTTGAATAGCTGCAGGGCAGCCAATCAACAAGCGTTTCACTGGTTTGCCCTTAGAACGCATCACAGCCATGCTTATTAATGGCATGGCTGTGATTGGCCAGTGCATCAAGTGACCCAGCCTCTTTATAAGCTGGAGTCACTTAATGCTGCATGTCACATGCTCTCTGGCTAGTGTAGGGAGAGGATGCTGCCGGTGCTGTGAGGGACAGATTGCAGATATAATAACATCTCATCCTGCATTACAGAACGATCTGATTGTGGACTAGGTAGAGATTACTACTACTACTGCTTTTAGGGACGGATTGCAGATCTCATAACATCTCATCCTGCATTACAGAATGATCTGACTGGACTAGGTAGAGTCTACTGCTTAGAGGGACAGATTATTGTTCTAAAATCATCTTCTAGTTCTATAGGGTCAGGTTCCTGCTGTTGCGGTAAGGGACAGATTATTGTTCTAAAATCATCGCCTACTCCTATAGGGTCAGGTTCCTGCTGTTGCTGTAAGGGACAGATTATTGTTCTAAAATCATTTTACTTCCTTTTGCAGCCCTCTAGCACTTTCGAGGACTTTTTACAGTCATTTTTGTGCTGAAAAGTTCGGGTCCCCATTGACTTCAATGGGGTTCGGGGTCAAGTTCGGTACCCAACCCAAACTTTTTCGTGAAGTTCGCCCGAACCCACCGAACCCGAACATCCAGGTGTTCACTCAACTCTAGACAGATTATTGTTCTATAATCATCTTCTAGTTCTATAGGGAGAGGTTCCTACTGGTGCTGTAAGGGACAGATTATTGTTCTAAAATAGTCTCCTAGTTCTATAGGGAGAGGTTCCTGCTGCTCCTGTAAGAAGTCCTGCAGAATAGACATTTAGACCGGCCTCACACAACAACAAACAACAAAAAGTGTTGGCTTCCTCCTCCTCCTTCTCCTCCTCCTCCTCCACCACAGCCACTTCCACCTACACTGCCACGGTCACGGCCTAGTCAACCTCTAGGCTCCTACTCCACATCCACCCCCTTCCCATTTTTATTTTTTTTATTTGATTTTAAGTTATTTTCCCTATCCCCATTTTTTTGTAGGGCACTTGTCCTACTCTTACCCCCATTTTACTTCCTTTTGCAGCCCTATAACACTTTCAGAACTTTTTTACAGCCATTTTTGTGCCGAAAAGTTCAGGTCTCCATTGACTTCAATGGGGTTCGTGGTCCGGGGTCAAGTTCGGGTCAAGTTCGGTACTAAACCCAAACTTTTTCGCGAAGTTTGGCCGAACCCGCCGAACCTGAACATCCAGGTGTCCGCTCAACTCTAATTA
Organism: Glandirana rugosa; assembly: GCA_018402905.1. Lineage (NCBI taxonomy): Eukaryota > Metazoa > Chordata > Amphibia > Anura > Ranidae > Glandirana > Glandirana rugosa. The sequence goes on from BLSH010206778.1 coordinate 572,013, forward strand.
TGACTCTTGAAAGTTTGAATTACTGTATATACAATATATAAATGTTTAATGTAATTGCATTTTGGTACTAGTATGCACAGTAAGAGCACCCTTTTTCACACATACGCATGATTGAAAGGCACCACACCTTTAAAGTAGCAACAACCTCATACCTACATTTATATTTTTTTTCACATAGTTATTTATTTTCATAAAGTTTGTTTATGCACTACACCTATTAGTGCGGGTATATGTGTATATATATACACATATATATTATTTTCATGTTTTTAACATAATACATACAATCAGCTAACACAAGGAGGTGTATTTAATAAGAAAGCTCACAATACAACAACCTCTTACACGATGCTGTAACCCGAAGCATCCAGTCAGGATCAACCTTCAACTGGTTGCTATGGATAACTTTACATTGCACAGCAAATATATCTGATGGTGGCTATAGTTTACTGCTCTCTGTGCACATTCACAGCATTATGCATTGGGGTTGATTTACTGGAAAGTGCAACAACTGGTGCAGCTGTGCATGGTAGTCAATCAGCTTTTAACTTAAGCTTGTTCAATTAAGCTTTGACAAAAAAAAAAAAAAATTGAAGCTGATTTTGGTTTCTATGCAGAGCTGCACCGCATTTTACACTTTCCGGTTTTAGTAAATATCAGGAGCCAAGATCCCAGGATTGTTTAGCAAACAACCAGGATGCTCAACAGTGGTCTCAGCAAAAGGGAGAGACAAAGCAGGAAACTCATAGTGTAGTAAATAAAAATCCAGGCTTTTTAATGCAGGCTGAAACTATGTACAAGAAGGCAGGAGTAAAATCGCATATAAAATAATCAATCACATGCAGACATCAAGCGGGTGTAATAAATTCACCACGTTAGCTCCTCCCGACTAGTTCCGTTCAAAAGAACATGATCAAGGGATAAAGGAGTATCCATTGACAATGTTCTTTTGAACAAAACCAGTTGGAAGGAGCTACAGTGGTGAATTTATTACACCCGCTTGGTGTCTGCACGCTTGGTGTCTGCAAGTGATTGATTATTTTTATATGCGATTTTACTCCTGCCTTCTTGTAAGTAGTTTTAACATTAATTAAAAAGACTGGATTTTTAATTACTACACTATGACTTCCTCCTTTGTCTCTCCCTTTTGCTGAGCCCACTGTTGAACATCCTGGTTGTATGGTAACCCATCCTTGGATCTTGGCTCCTGATATCCATCCATCCCATGGGGATACTGGGGATAAAGTGCATCCAGACCCCCATCTTGAGGTCAGAGTAGCTGGTAAGTGGCTTAGAGTTGGGTGTGCACCTATTGGGTGTGAAGATTTTGCTACCCACACTGAAATATGGATTATTGTTAACAAGTATAAATTAACTTTTTGCACAAGAGCATTTCTCTTCTCTTTTTTTTTTTCTGATGGACTTTACTGGATTATTTATGAATGTTTTTTTTTTATAACACATTTTTATTTACAGTTTTTGATATATATGAATGTTTTATTTGATTGATTAATTGTTATGAATTTATGCACTCTATATGGATAGCACAACACATTTTTCAGTAATATTAAAATGTATAATGTTTATGTGGACATTTTGCAAGTGCAGCTGTCACTGAGAAATTATTCATTTTTACTATTTGGTGACACTTTTTGCACAACTTATTTTTTGGTTTAGTTTTTTTTTCGTTTACACATCTATACATTGTTTTAGCTTCTGAATATAAGCTCCCAGAGTATACTTACAGTTTCACAACTACAGTAAAGGCTGGACATTTTTCTACACCCCCTGCCTCCTAAAATTGATTTTAAATTGCTAAATATTTCACACACAGCACATAACAGAATATCTTATCATGGTTTAGCATGCTAAAAATGTGCAATATATGGCAGAGGAGAAATAGAAATGTAGAACTGCTGAAAGGATATATCAAGATTTATAAATGTATATTAATGTTTACAGGCAGAAGCCTCTCTATAGCTTAGAATTCACCTGTATACATTGAGGAGTTCCAACTTCATTGGTTTAAGTCCTATAAGCCAGCTTGTAAACTCGTGTCACTGTAATAGTAAGTGAGTGGATATTTCTCCAATGGAACCCCAGATAGCAGTAATCTACAAAAAAAAAAGTTGACCTAAACGTTAAGTAAGTAACACTGGTGTTGCCCATAACAACTAATAGGACATTTTTTTACAATTTCCAATACATGTAACAAATGACAAATGGGGTTGATTTATTAAAGGCAAATAGGCTGTTTACTTCAGGTGAACATGGTGATTTTTCACTTTACAAAAAATACCCAATCATATGCAAGAAAAATAAAAACAGTATTTTTGCTTGCACGATTGGATGATGGAATTCAGCAGGGCTTCACCTCATTTGCTAAGCTAAGGGAAAATTCCCTTGCAAAGTGTGAATTCCTTTTCAAAGTGGACAGTCTATTTGCCTTTAGTAAATCCACCTTACAGCATTTGGTTAATAACACCAGTCATTCAATTCTTTTTTATCTGGTGTTTCTATAATTCAGTCCTACTGTGGTTTACGAGTGCAATCCAGTGGAAAATGTAGGTGTTAATGAAAGCAACAAGTCAGTAGTAATTAGAAGATAATTCAAATTCTTCAGCATTGCGGACAATTTCACTATTATTGCTTTGTTAGTCATCCTCAGGTTTTATTTATGAGGAACATCTAAACATGATAATGCATTGTGCACCTAAAATACTCTGGTGTGCATATATTATGTGTTATTTAATTAGGCTAGATGGCTAAAGTGCATTCTATAGCTATTGTTTCACAAAATGCAGGTCCATTCTGTTTGGATCTGCCGCATCTTGCAAGAATGCCAGGAACGACAGCAGGCAACAGCATTGCCATACTGACAGCAATACTGACACAGGACCAACCAAGACAAAAAAGCAGACAATGATGGATGTCTATACGCTTCTCTTTTTAAAACATTTCTTTTGGAAAGGTTTAGTTCTCCACAACAATTAACATTTAATTTTAGGGGTAAGCATATTTCAATGTTGTTATTTCAAACTAGCAAACAAACAGACATTATGCTTTATGTTTTGGCATTTCTCTGAACGCCAACAAGCAAAGCAATGCCCAAATTTATCACAATTGGACAAAAGTCATTTGAAAACTAGAATATTTGGAGAAACTTTGAAATTAAAAACTGTCACAGGACATCTTGCTAGACAGATTCGCCAAATGTCCACAGGCATCAAACTTATCTAGACAACTGCTTATTTTATTACAAATGTAAAAATTATTTATGATTTTAATGTTTACATTTTCTGCGGTGTGTTATATTTTATGCCAGCCATCATGCTAATTACAAACACAGATGGATGAGAATGTGTATAGAATTTTACTGTACTCTCTCCCTTAAAATGCAAAAAAGTATGTGGCGACACAAATCAAATCAAATCTGTTGAAAATGATCAATATGATGCCAATTCAATTAGATACATCTGTACCTTCATTCAAAAAGAAGGAACATTAGAGATAGAATTCTGTGATTACATACCATATAAAGATGGACTTGCCATAATGAGGAAATGCTCTGTTTCTAAATGTTGGAATGTTTCAGCCAATATTTTGATTGATAATAATGTCAATAACTTTTAATAACTAGTTAATAGTTTTTTTTTTTAAACAGTAAAGTATTATATTCACATGTTCAAAATGGTTTCCATCTACAAACTGTTAATTCATTGCGTAATCAAAACAGAAGAGAAAAATATACATTGTACAAGTCTGTAAATCAATGCAATACAGAGTAAAGACCCGTACACACGGGACGTCGATCGCACGTACGACTGTGTCGAATTGTACGTTGGCTGTTGTATGTAGCATACTGACTGCACTACATGATCGTACGGCCGCGGAGAGAACGTTCAGGTGCATGTAATTAGCATCCAGCCATTCCTGACTTCGGAGCATGCGTGTTTTGCACAATACAACTTGTTGTACCAACTGCTCTGTACACACGATACAACGGTCGTATGAGAGCTTGTTGGTACGACCAAGTTTTCTAGTTTGCTCATACAACTCCCTTGTACGACCGTCGTATGTTCGACTGTTGAAATCGCGCATACGAACGATTGATTTCGCATACAACGGTCATGAGTACGACCTGTTGTATGCTATCGTCGAACCGTGTGTACGAGGCTTAATTGTTCATAGTGCCATACTTGCAAGATGAATAAGCAATTATTAACTTGTTATTCTATTCTTACCTGTAATCCATATATAAAATTTACCATTATTAAACAATATAATCATATATATTCAAAAGAGAAATAGAGAAGTAGAGTATGAAAAGTAAAGAACCTAGAAGAGTGAAGCACTTAGAGCGAGTAAAGAACTTAGAGCAGCTACTAGCCATGCTATTCTGGGACATCAGGGATTGGAAATTGTCCGAGTACCTGAACATAACCCAGGGTTTCCAGAGTTTGTTGAACTTTTCAGTGGTATCTGCTGCTATGGCCCTAATTTCTTCCATATTATACGTATTTTGTGTATGGTGAAGCCATTCCCGTATGGTAGGCACTCTCTCTGAACTAGTTAATAGTTAACAACTAGTAAATCATTTTCTATATGTAACTGTTTCATATTTCACAGTAATAGAGTAAATTAAATGGATTCCTGCTGGTGCAATTTGCACAATAATGTGTGTAATGTGTAACTTACCCGCACTATATTTTGTGTAACATTGATAAAATTACAACGCAGCCCAATGTGTTTAATAAATAGATATATTTCAAGTACCATAATCAAAACATAGTATGCAGTTTGCATATAAAAATGGAGGACAAACCTTATCCACATGGCTATCAAAAGGTTTATGTATAGCAAATTGTGGAGTAGTACATTTTGTGGATAAGAACTGTGGAACACAAAATACTTGGATACAATAGAGAACCAATAGGAACCCTTTCCTAATCTATGCTGTGCCCACTAATGTGCGTTCCACCCTTTCTTTTACATCTGGTAACCAGTGTCAGTGGAAAAGCAAGTGATGGAAATTCCAATATTTTTCATCAGAAAGGGAGATAAGGAAATATCTTTCCATGGGTATGCTTGTTCCAGGAGCAGTTGCCTAAGATTGTATTTCTCTTAATTTTAGAGAGTTTCCCTTTCACTTAATGTGTTGCTTCTGGGACAGGGTGGAAGGGGAAGATTTGCTATAAAGGCACTTAACAGCACCAAACACCTAACTGCAAAGAGCATCATGTCTACTGTAAAGACATAATAAAAACAGAAGTGGAGATTTTGTCCATGCTAAAAAAACAAAATTATGATGCTACATTGTAAAGCACTGCGTAAACTGTTAGCGCTATATAAATCCTGTATAATAATAATAATGTCATTGAATAAAATGTTTCAAAATGTGACAAGTAGTGTCTGATTTGTGCATATTTATACAGGCCATGGCATAGGGCAGAAAGTCTGTCATGGGCGCCACAAGCACAACATATTGTTAAGTAGGTGAGCTCAGTTCAAAGCAAGTTCAGACAAAGCACTGGCTTTTGAACATTCGTCTGAATGCTTAGAATGTTCAGTGTAGATGAATGTGAAAGATTCTGGCTGTGAATGGTTGCTAAGGAGGCAATGGCTGGTTGAAGGCACTGCATCATTACCGATCATTGACATCACCCTACTCAATCACTTACATATCTGGGAATCCCATGTAAGCTAGTAGGCGGGGAATGGATCATTACATAATTGCCTAAGAGGGACTTTTTCTGTGATTTTTTATTTTTTTTATTTTTCAACCACTTGACCACAGAGCACTTAAACCCCCTTAATAACCAGACCAATTTTCAGCTTTCAGCACTCTCACATTTTGAATGACAATTACTCAGTCATGCTACACTGTACCCATATGAAATTTTTGTGTTTTTTTCCACACAAATACAGCTTTCTTTTGGTGGTATTTAATCTCCACTGGGTATTTAATGTTTTGCGCTATAAATAAAAAATACCAAAAAACTTGTAAAAAAAATGAATTTTTCTGTTATAAAATTTTGCAAATTAGTAATTTATCTTTATAATTTTTGGCCAACATTTACATTGCTACATATCTTTGGTTAAAATAGCCCAAATAAGTGTATTTTATTTGGTTTGTGTGAAAGCTAAAGAGTCTACAACCTATGGTGCCAATCATTGAAAATTGATCACACCTGATGTACTGAAGGTCTATCTCATTTCTTGAGACCCTAACAAGCCAGGAAAGTACAAATACCCCCCCCCCCCCCGATGACCCCTTTTTG
>BLSH010206778.1:578303-604164 GCA_018402905.1 Glandirana rugosa
GTCGTCACGGTATAGTCACGGGGTAAACACGGTGTAGACACAGGGTAGTCACGAGATGTCACGGTGCAGTAACACATTAAATACAGGGATCTTGTGGACCTTCACGATGAACCTACAACTCGGAAACATACACCGGTGCGAAACATTTTCAGCGTGTGTACCCCATAACAGTATGAGTCCTCCTCATTGTCTTACACAAAACCCCACATTAAACACCATACGTATACGGTACACTCTTTTTCTTGAGTAATTACACTGTTAAAACACTTTTTTCAGAAGTATAACGTTTCTTTACACCCTTTTTAATGTTTTTTTCGAACGTTACGGAGAATGATTTATGGAACCTTACAAATGAACGGTTTTTCCCCATTAGACCCCCCCCCCCCCCCATAAACATGAAAGGACCGACCCCCCCCCAGATTACCCCTTTTTGGCAAGTAAACATTCCAAGGTATTTAGTAAGAGGCATTGCAAGCTTTTTTTGTAATTTTTCCCACATTTCTTTGCAATATGAAGACTTTTTTCACAAAATTGTCACATTAATGAGTTCTTTTTCTCACATGGCATATGCATACCACAAATTACACCCCAAAACACATTCTGTTACTCCTCCTGAGTATGACAATACCCCATGTGTGCGACTTTTACAAAGCGTGGCCACATACAAAGGCTCAACATCCAAGTAGCACTTCCAGGTGTTCTAGGGACATAAATTACACAATGACGTGGCACTGTAGAGCACTGATGGGACACAGATGTGGCACAAATGGGGCACTGATATGGCACTGCTGGGCACTGATATGGCACTGCTGGGCATTGGTATGGCACAGATTGGGGCATTGCTCGGCATTGATATGTCACAGCTTGGCACTGATATGGCACAGATTGGTGCACTGCTGGTCACTGGTATGGCACTGCTGGGCACTGATATGGCACCACTGGGCACTGATATGGCACTGCTAGGTGATTATATGGCATGGATTGGGGCACTGATTTGGCACTGCCGGGCATGGATTGGGGTACTGCTGGGTACTGATAGGCACTTATATGACACTGCAGGGCACATATTGGGGCACTTCTGGACACTGATGGGGCACTTTTATGGCATGGATTGAAGCTGGCACTATGTGACAATACCTTTTGCAGCCTCACGCCGCAGCTTCCCCCTCCGCTGCTCATATAATCTATGTGGGCAACGGAGAGAAGCGGACATGACACCGGTTTGTTTACATTGATAGCTCCGTCATTGGATGGAGCAATCATGTGGTAAAGGGCCGCTGTCATTGGCCCTTTACCAAGATCTGTGACCCGCCGGACAGACCTGTGTGTGCACCCCAGGGGTGCACAGGGTTAGCAATTCTGGGAGGACATCATTGTACGCCCTCCCAGAATTATGCAACCGTGCTGTAGCCATCATTCGGCTATGGCCTGGTCACTGAGTGGTTAAATAAGGGACTTGTCAAACATATAAGTGTCTTTATTTTTAGGTGACATATTTTTTTTCATGAATGAGTGGGGGTACTATGTACCCCATACTCATTCATGTAGGACAGGAGGTATCTGGGGGCCTCTTATTAATAAAGGGGGCTGCCTGCAGACCCTCACAACTACTGGGCAAGGGTTGTGGGGAGGAGACCCTTGTCCTCATCGATGTGAGGATTAGATGCTTTGCTGGGGGGGTTTCCCTTCCCCCCATATTTAGAACATATGGTCTGGTATGACAAGGGACAGAAGGCTCATCCCCACCTTTCCTGGCAATTCAGGCAGCATGCTCAGTTGAAAGGTCTGGTATAGTTTTTTTTTTTTTTTTTTTTGCTTAATGTACCCTCATAAAATTCATAACAGGCTGAAAGGGACTGTTATGCAGTAGGGGGGCACTATGATTTTTTTTACCATTTTTGCTGTAGAATGTGATACAGAAAAAATAGCATTTACAAAAAAGAAGACATTAAATTGCAGGCAAATACAGTTTAATGGCCGGCTTCTTTAACCTCTTCCGGACCATCCCACGCATATATACTGTGGCAGGGTAGCTCTCCTGCTCAAAATAACGTAACTGTATGTGATTTCTAGTTCTGGGTCTGTGGCACGCACGCACGTGTGATTAGATACAGTGGGATCCAATCAGCAGGTCCGGTGGATCCAATGTTCGCCAGCACCCCACGGTCGTTCCAGAGAGAGGCAGAATGGTGGTCTGCCTATGTAAGGCAGATTGCCGTTCTGTTAGACGGGAAGACAGAGATCTGTGTTCCTACAGTCAAAACACCCCCCCAAGTTAGAAAGCAAGTCCAGGGAATTCATTTAACCCTTTGATCACCCCTGATGTTAACCCCTTCCCTACCAGTGTTATTAGTACCGTGACAGTGCATTTTTTAGCACTGATCACTGTATTGGTGTCATTGGTCCCCAAAAAGTGTCACTTAACCAGTTCCCGACCGCGCTCTGTTTTCACGGTGGCAGTCCGTAAAAAGATGGCGATCTGCAATCAGCCACCCGCTGCACTCCTGAGGAGTGTGCCCGCGACTCGGGCGGACCCGATGTCCGCCTGCAAGCTGCGATGAGCGGCCACAGGGAAAGAACGGGGAACCGCCAATGTAAACACGGCGGTTCCCCGCTCTGTTAGTAGGGGCATGGGTGATCTACTGATCCCTGTCACTGGGATCAGTTAAATCTCTCATGCCCATGTTAGCCCAACCCACCCACAGTAAGAACACACCCAGGGAACACAGTTAACCCCTAGCTCCCCCCCCCAGGTTAACCCCTTCACTGCCAATGACATTTATACAGTAATCAGTGGACATTTAAATTTCTGATCGCTGAATAAATGTCATTGGTCCCAAAAAAGTGTCAAAAATGTCCGACATGTCCGCTGAAATATCGCATTACCGCTAAAAATCGCAGATCGCCACCATTACTAGTAAAAAATAAAAAAAACCCCCAGTAATGAATTCTCACTATCCATAAACGAGGCCACTTTTGCGCAAACCAATCAATAAACGCAGATTGCGATTTTTTTTTATCACAAATATGAGGAATTATATAAATCGGACAAAAACTGTGAAAAAAAATGTTTTTTTATAATTTTTTTTTTTGGATTTGAATTTTAGCAAAAAGTAAGAAATTTGGGTTTTTTTGCAAAATGGTCGCTCTTCTTTTGTTTATAGCGGCGATCAGAAATGACGCAGAGGTGATCAAATACCACCAAAAGAAAGCTCTATTTGTGGGAAAAAAAGGACGCAAATTTTGTTTGGGTGCAACTTCGCACGACCGCACAATTGTCAGTTAAAGTGACGCAGCGCCGAATCGCAAAAAGTGCTCTGGTCCTAAAGCTGGAAAACCTTCCGGTTGGCAAGTGGTTAATGTCAGATTTTTCTGCCGCAATGTTGCAGTCTCGCTAAAAATAGCTTGTTGCCGCCATTACTTATAAATAAAAAATTAGAAATAAAAATTCCATAAATCGACAGTATCCCATAGTTTGTAGACGCTATAACTTTTGCGCAAACCAATCAGTATATGCTTATTGGTATTTTTTGACCAAAAATATGTAGCCGAATACATATTGGTCTAAATTGATGGAATTTGATTTTTTTACATTTTTTATTGGATATGTTTTAGAACAGAAAGTAAAGAATATGTGTTTGTTTTTTTCAAAATTGACTGTCTTTTTTTGTTTATAGTGCAAAAAATAAAAACCACAGAGGTGATCAAATACCACCAAAAGAAAGCTCTATTTGTGGGGAAAAAAGACATCAGTTTTATTTGGGTACATTGTTGCATGACAGCGTAATTGTCAGTTAAAATAATGCAGTGCCATATTGAAAAATATGGCCTGGTCATAAACCTTCTAGGGCTGAAGTGGTTAAACCTTTTTACTATTTTTAACAAGTAAACCAATCAAGCAAAAACTCATGTAATTTAAAAACATGTTGCAAAATGGTTCTCTTTTCCTTATTTTCTTTTATTTCTAGGTGTAATATACCCACATGGATAAGTTAATGCAGCACAGTAATTACCAGCTCTAGCTCACAAAGCATGAATAATAATCTTCCAGCATTCCCAAGACAGCAACAAAACACCCTGAAAATGAGGGTGGACAAGCTCATTGCTTTCATAATACATCATAAACAAGTGTGTATCATTTACTAGAGCCTCACCAAAAATTGAATTATTTTTGTAATAATAGATGATTGATGCGTATTCACAACCACCTTGAAAACACATTAAAGGTAGACTAGAATACAGTTGTTTTAAGCTTCTGAAAATAATGAATATACGAATGGTGTATGTTTTATGAGAAGCCCAGGGGGATCCATTTACTGTACAAATAAGCAGTGAGAAGTAAAGCTTACTGTACAATGCAGATTCATCAAATGTCTTTGGTTTTCTTGGAAACCAGTTTAGAAAATGAATGGCTAATGTAAAATTTAAAAAAAATGGGAAAATTTCTTGTTGAAAAATTACAGAACTTTCAAATTAAAACAAATTATTTTATTAGAAAAATATAAAGGGAGTATTATTTTTTAGCAAATACACTATAAAGCCCCTTTCACATGGGCGCCTCCATTCTGCAGGATCCGCTTGCTCAGCGGGGGATCTCTCTGCTGATCCCAACTGAGCTAGCCAATGACAGGTCTCCACTCACTGTGCAGAGCAGAGATGGACAGAGTCCTGCTCTCCTCTATGGGGAGATCAGATGAAAATGGACCTCTTTTCCATTTTCATCTGATCCCATCTGATCCACCAGATGGATGGAAAATAGGACCTCCATTTGCCTGGATTTGGCGGAAAGGATCAGATCCGATAGTAGCGGGTGTCAGCGGACATGTCACCACGGGCATAGCCCTGAATGGAGTGTCTGATCAGGTCCGCCTTTAAAAAACTGACAGGCGGACCTGATCAGACAGTCTGTGTGAAAGGGTCCTTTGCATTAAGGTTTATCTCTAACTCATTGGGAGATTAAAGCAAACAAACGTGTTGGGTGTGCAACATTTTTAAAGCTGAATTCTGGACAATAAGCAAAAAACTGCTATACTTGCCACAGGGTGGTCTTTTTGGCAAGTCATTCTTATGATGCACACACTTCTTTAAGATCAGTAGCATACTCATATAACACAGCACCCTGCTCACTAGACAGAGGTGATGATGCTGATTCACTGCCCATTAAATAGGCTGCAGATGGAGAGATGACAAAGGAAGCTGAATTGCTACACAAGAAAATTAATTACACAATCAGCAACAACACCTGTCTTGCTGTGCAGTGTAGAAAATGTAACCACAAAAGGGACAGCACAGAATGACTAGTCCTTTGGCAAGTATAACATAAACATATACATTTTTATTAGTATCTGGATTTCAACCTGCAACCTCTGCTGTGTCTGAAAGTATCTCTTCTTGCTGTGCCACCTTAGAGGCTGGATAGCTCTCTGCCTAATTAAGACAACTTTGCCTTGTGTCTTGGTTCTCTTGAACTTTGAACCATTTACTCCTCCCTTACACTTCCTATTTAAGGCATGCATTAGCAATTCTTGTTTGCCAGTTTAATGTGCTTTTACCAGCCAAAATACTGCTCTTGTTGCTGCTGCCTCCCGTATTTCACAACAGTATATTACAGAACTTTAGCTTGTTCCTTAACTACACTTCTGCTTGATCCCAACCTGCAACCACTTGTTACCAACATTTTAGAAGAGGATGAAAATCACTTCCTTGCCACATCCGTAAATTTATGATCACAAGAAAAAAAGAAACTAGTGATTCAGACTTTAAAGGCAATTGGACCAGATAATTAATAGAATATAAATTTTATTGATACAAAAATATAAAATCTAAACAAGAAAACATACAACATGTACAGTATGTGTGCGAATATAAAAATTTACATCATATATACATAAAATCGGCCCACATGGCCAACCAATATAAACATAGAATTGATACACTGTCTCAAGCAAGTGAGCCCCTGTGTGTCAACGTTTTTCGCTGTTTGCTTCATCAGGACACACGGAGAGATTATGCAATTGGAGACAGGTCTCACTTGCCTAATGGTCGACAACAAAAACACACAATTAGGAGCGTTACGGTCAGAAGGTGGATTGGATAGATTACTACAGGGTTGATATTCCTCGTAGTTACTTTATGTATATACACAGCTTTTTGGATAATCCATGTATCCTGGTCCATATAAACACACTTCCTCAATCTTCACCTGCTTTGTATTTCAATGGTAATACCTCTTTAAATATGTAAGCGAGGACCAGCGACACTATTTGTATGGCAAGCCAAACTAGGTACGGATACGTTCAATAAGCCACATAGGGGATGTATATATCTCCCTATAGAGCAGTAATGGTGATTTCAAAGTGTTAGCCCTTACTTCTGGGGGAATAGTCCCAAAGCGGGTGAAGCTGTGTATATACATAAAGTAACTACGAGGGATATCAACCCTGTAATAATCTCTCCACTCCACCTTCTGCCCAGAAAGCTCCTAGTTGTGTGGGTTTGTTGTCAACCATTAGGCAAGTGAGACCTGTCTCCAATTGCATCATCTCTCTGTGTGTCTTGACGAAGCGAACAGTGAAATGCGTTGATGCATAGGGCTCACTTGCTTGAGCTGATGTATCAATTCTATGTTTACATTGGTTGACAATGAGGGCCTATTTTAGGTATATATGATGTCAATTTTTATATTCACACATATACATGTTGTATGTTTTCTTGTCTAGATTTTATATTTTTGTATCAATAAAATTTGTAATGTATTCATTATCTGGTCCAATTGCCTTTAACCACTTCAACCCCGGAAGGATTTCGCCCTTTGGGACCAGAGCCCTTTTTGCGATTCGGCACTGCGTCGCTTTAACTGAAAATTGTGCGGTCGTGCGGCGTTGTACCCAAATGAAATTTGCGTCCTTTTTTTCCCACAAATAGAGCTTTCTTTTGGTGATATTTGATCACCGCTGTGTCATTTCTGATCGCCGCTATAAACTAAAGAAGAGCGAAAATTTTTCAAAAAAACCCAAATTTCTTACATTTTGCTAAAATACAAATCCAAAAAAAATATAAAAAAACATTTTTTTTCATCGGTTTTGGCCGATTTATATTCTTCCTCATATTTGTGATAAAAAAAATTGCAATCGGCGTTTATTGATTGGTTTGCGCAAAAGTGGTCGCGTTTACGGATGATGAGAATTAATTTCTGGTGTTTTTATTTTTTACTAGTAATGGCGGCGATCTGTGATTTTTAGCGGTACTGCGATATTTCAGCAGACATGTCGGAACATTTTGACACTTTTTTGGGACCATTGGCATTTATACAGCGATCAGTGCTATAAAAATGCACTGATTACTGTGTAAATGCCATTGGCAGTGAAGGGGTTAACCTGCAGGGGGCGCTCTAAGGGTTAACGGTGTTCCCTGGGCGTGTTTTAACTGTATTTGGGCTGCCCTAACTGGGGAAGGGAAGGGATTACAGCTTCCATGTAGAGGAAGGCTGTGATCACAGCCCTTCCCCCTCTCACAGAACGGAGGTCCGTGTTTACTTACACGGACCTCCGTTCCTTCACTCTGGGGGGGGCATCGCGGGTGGCCGGCGGAGATCGAATCCGCCGCACTCGCTCCCTGGCCCTCCCCGGACACAGTGAGCGCGATCTCGCAGCCGCCGTCATATGACGGCAATTTGCGCAGGAGCGCCACACTGTCGACGTCAATTGCCGATCAGCGGTCGGCAAGTGGTTAAAGTCTGAATCACTAGTTCTTTTTTTCTTGGTATCACTTTTTACCAACCTTTGGCCTGTATACTGACTATGCTTACCTGTTATATCTGCTACTGGACTCCAGCTTGATCACCTCCTGGTGGGGTGATCTTAAGGACTTGAACCTGGTTCTAACATGCAGCAAAACCCATCTCCTTCATCAGGAGCCCTGGTGAATATCAGTTAGTGCTTAGACCCCGCATCTCGGGTGAGCTGCCATCACCCGCCAGGGTGACCTGCTTGTATATCTAACCTGCTGGTCAGTGGGAGACTCTCTACTGCTATAGCTACTGGCCTTTGAGCCTGACCCTGACATTTTTTCAATTGTGTATTTATTTTTTAGCCTGGCATTTGACTAAGGTTCATGTCAATTTTAGACTATTTTCATCTTGCACAACATTTATGTCAGACTGTTTGTGCACGTAATAAACATTACTATAATAAATGTCACTATGAAAGTCCACAGCATTAAAACTGAAAATAAAAACTTAATTGCACACTTTAAAAAAAAAGTAAAAATATAAACTTTATTAAGGATGTTCCGATAATATAGGGTAAAGAATGCGGTTGACTCTGACAGAGTTGCCTCAAGTCTAGCTGTAGAAATTGTTTGGACCGCATTGATTGCCAAAATGATAGGTTCATAGCAGGCTTATTGGTGTTCAGGACCAGACCCAAGTAAGAAAAAGAGAGACACTTGACTCAGGCACTTTGGTGAGGGGAGCACATCTGGGGTGGGAGCCCTTCCTGCATCGTGTAGGACCAAACTATTGAATTTACAGCTTAGTTCTGCAGACTCCGTTTAGAGAGTACACTATTTCTGGTGTAATAACCAGAAAGCTGCTGTCAGTGTGATAGTTGCCCACTCTGTATTAGAAGTGATGGCAGCACTCCTAACTAACAGGGTACAGCATACCAGCTTTCAAAGTGACACAGGAGCTCTGCAGATTACACTACATCTGCAAGACTAAGCTGTCTGTGTAATAGCATAGTCATTTGCTTTATTCCTTTAGAATAAAAAGGATCATTGAAGCCATGATTCAAAAATTACTTTTATGCATACAACATGTAAAATTGTATTTCTTTATGTTAGCCTATTTTCAACCTTTAGTTAACCTGTGTTTTTAATAACTTCCCTTTCTCCTTCTTTCCTTAGCTATTTTTATACTATTCATTTGTAACCTTTTTAAAATTTGCGTTCGTTTTTGTGGATATGCATTAAATTAATTTTTTTACTAGAGTCCTAATTCTAGTGTGTTTATAAGTAGACACATTGCAGAATAAAATTTGCACTTTTCATGAGTTAGGCTTATGATAATGTTAATGAAATTCTGGCTTTATTTTAGCATGCTGATTATGACTAAATTACACTAGCTTAACCCTTTCACTGGTAAAAATGTAAGGCTTGGGCTTTTAAACACACTATAGCAATAGCAGCCAGGACTGTGTTTACCATAAAAAAAAATAAAGTCCCTCTGCAACCCCACATACACACATACATGCCTAAATAGGTGTACGTTGGACCAGCTTGGACCAATGTAACTATGTGTATATACTATACCTGGCTGATGCCCTTGGAAGCTGGGAATCACTGAAGTAGACACCACTACTCCAGTGATCTTTACTAGCTTCAGGGTCCTGTGCAAAGCAGCTGACCTGCTGCTCCCTGAACACAGGAGACCATCCATTCGCCAAGCAGCTGACCTGCTGCTCTCTGAACACAGGAGATCACCCGTTCGACATAGGCACCATTCATAGAATGCTTTGCAAGTGCTATCTGATTGGTCAAGGTGCAGAAGCGGGTGGTAATGTCCAAGCTAGACCAATGTAACTATGTACAAAATATCCATACCTGAAATTCATCTTTAAAACACATACTGTATATTTATGTTATTTATGCCATTTTTGTTAATGTTATTGATCTATAAAATAGATATACTATATATATATAATGTACCTTGGCAAGTACAATAATATACATGTAATTAATGTGAAAATCTAACTAGAAAAATAGGAGCCTTTTAATAAAGGTTCTTCTAGCCAGCTATCGTATGATACTATATTTGAAGAAATTATGTTTGCACATTTAGCAGTTTCAACTATGACCCCTTTAACACAGGTTACATTTAGACCCCTTTAACACTGAGGCGCTTTACAGGCGCTATTTAGCTTAAAATAGCGGCAGTAAAATTCCTGTTAATGCACCCCAATGTGAAAGCCCGAGTGCTTTCGCACTGGGGCGGTGCACTTGCAGGAGAGGAAAAAATCTACAGCAAGCAGCATTTTTGGGGTGGTGCCAGAGCTATGTATACACCACTCCTCCACTGCCCCTGCCCATTGAAATGAATGGTCAGCGCTTCGGAAGTGGCTGTACACCGCTCCGGGAGTGCCACGCTCGGACACTTTTAACCCCTTCTTAGGGGTTAAAAGCGTCCCGCTGCTGCTATAACAGCGGCAAAGCACCACTAAATTAGCTGCGTTTTACCGTTGACACTCGGGTGGCCCCAGTGTGAAAGGGCCCTTACCATTGCATGAAAGCCCTTTATTCCAGTTGGGGCAGACTACAACCAACAGGATGTGATCTAATTTAGAGATGACATTACTTCAGTTATCATATTGTCAAGTTAGTTAGAGAATGGTGTAAAAGCTGTTAATTTCGATCAATATTTATATACATCCTTTGAAAGACATGAATTAACTTTTGCTGTTGTACTGTTGTATTGCATTCACTTCTGTTGATAGCTGTTTAAAGTGTATTTTGAGGCAATTTTTTATAGAATGGGGAAGGGTTAGATCCTCTGTCAAGTTTTACTTTTGTATGTGTTACCATTGGTCACCACTCTGCTTCTCCTGATGACTATTGCCACCAAGACAGAAAGTAAGGGGGGAGCCAGAATGTTAGCAGTAAGGATAAATCTTCCTAAAGGGATACCTATTTTGTGGGCAATTGCTTAAAAAAAAAAGATTCTCCTCACTTTGAGAGATTTCTTCTAACTTCATGTTGTGACTCTTTGCACCATTAGGGAAATATTCTTTCACTTCCTGTCCCAAACATCAAATAATAAACTGGCGGTGATCTTAAGGCAGGGATTATCCCTCAAAATGCATAAGCCAGCTTGGACGCTGTGCGGCCTTCCCAGGTGATCAGTTGAGTGCTGTGGACCTAGAAGCAATCTTGTTTGTTATAACATGCTCATTTTTGTTATGTGTTTGTGAGCATAATACTTTTTATAATTATCTAATACGATTGTGTAATGGTAATGCGCTAGGCCGGTGCACCCTCTCTTTGTTGTTATTGTTGTTTTGTAGTGCACATGCAAGAATACCCATAGACCTGAGGGGGCAGCAAGACACATTGGTGCTACAACTTTAAGCTGATTAAAAGGAGAATCCAATAAGCCTCAAAGCACAGCACTCAAGTGTAGGAGATTAAGTTTTAGAGATTTTAACCCTTGCCAAAAATATCCAAAACTAAACTAAACATTTTGGCTATACATCCTGATTAATTACTCCTACAGATCCAGATTCTGTGTTTAACTTATGCATTCAATAAAACGTATGGGTATGTCATACCTGCATCTGTCATAAAAAACTTTGAGCCTGTAACATTAAACTGGAAACATACCCTTCATTTAAACAATGTAGTGTAGTAGTATTGTAAATGCATATGCACAATCTTATGGCACTGTATTTTCAATTATACCCCCATATAAATGATGCAAAATTGTCTGTGTACATTTATAGAGACTTATGGCACTATATCCTCAACTGCATCCTCCATTATAAACTATGCAGGTATTGTGAGTGTAAATTTACATAGATGCTTATTGTACTGCACCCTCCAATATATACCCAATATAAACTTTATAGATCTTATCAGTATAGATTTACATACAAAGTCACTGTACCCTCAAATATATCATCTGTATGAATTTTGCAGACATTGTTGAAATACATTTATATACAGAGGCTTATGGAATATATTTAATTCAGAGATGGAAGGACCATTGATGGCAGAGATGAGTCAGAGAAATTGTCTCTTACAGCAATGACAGTCATGTATCCTATGTCCTGTTCTGCCAGCATAGTTGCCATAGTATCTCTAAGAGATAGGCATTCAACATATTTTAGTACTTATTTCCTACACAGTGTTAGGCTGGATTCACACCTATGCATTTTAAGTGCTTTTTCAGATTTCCACTGCAGGACATGTTCCATAGGAAACCATGTTAAATGGACTGTAGTGCAAATCTGCAAAATGCAAAAAGCATAGGTGTGAATCCAGTCTAAGAAAGGGAGACGGTCTGCCAATGTTGGTGAATACAGAGTAAAATCTGTAATGGCCCAGCATAATATTCCCTCATTTCACCTTTCTTACACTGTATGACAGCTAAGCAATGAAAGAAGCAGGATATCTGTTACTTAGATTTATATAATATGATAGTTATGCTAGCAGAGCAGTAAGGAGGACAAATGGTTGTCACAGCTATATGAGGGGATTTCTTTGATTTTTCCCTTTACCTTAATAGGTTTTAATAGCTTTTACCTGTTGATAAATGCAGAGAGTACAGTGTCATAATCTGTACATATAAAACACATGTGATTTTGAGTTTTTGATATTGTCTACTCAGATTATGTGGGGAATATATTTTCTTTGTTGACCTCTGTTGCTTTGTGGTTATATCCTTATGGGCATTTTAAAACCCAATGCCAGCCAAAGTTTTTTTTTATGCTTTTATTTTGCATAGATGGGGAGAGCTTAGAACTTCTATCAACTATTGTTTGGGTCCCTTATTGGAAAATTCTTCTTACTTTCTGTATATTTAATAGAACAATAAGTGACAGACAATCTTCCTATTTCCTGGCAATTTGAAAAGTGTCAGACATAACAGGAAACAAAGGAAAATCTCCCCACTTCCTGCCCATTTGATGACTGTCAGTATTAGGAAAACAAACACATTTTATAGTAGACCGAGGTTGATTTAGAAGATCAGTCAAGATTTTATTGCTATCTGTTTCACCACAAGGTAGATTTCTCATTAGATCCTGTGCAGGAGACTAATGTCATACAAGACAGGAAGAGAAATATCATAAAAAAAATGCAGACAGATTTTAAATCTGATAGAAAATCTCCTCAGTGTGGAGAAAGATAGCATTTAAAACCTGACACAGGTTCAAACAAATGGCTAAAAACACACTAAATTGTGGCCCGAGCTGTTACACAGTACCTCCTCTAAAATGGAAAGTCAGTTCATAAAGTCCATGTGTGTCACATCAGAGGTTAACTGGCTTTTAACACTCAGTGCAGCTCCTCAAGAGACTGAAGGGATCTCTAAAACAACCAAAAAGAAAAACAAGGCATCTAAGTGCAGGAAAAAAATTACATTTAATGATAAAAACAACAATCAGCAACTCACATTTGATAAGGATTCAAGCACCTGTCATATGAACTTTATCCACTGGGTGCTTTCATCCCAACCACAACAGCACATAGCAGAGGTAATCCAGTCCAGAGAATCTGTGCTTCTAATGACCAGGAAATACTCAGGGAGTCATGTGAGTCAGTCAAACAGCTACAGGAAAGTCCTGTGTGACGTCAGACTCCAATGGGCACAGAGGAGGTATGACTACATGTTTTAAGGCTGATCCACCTCTTTCTGTAGCCATACCACCTCCACTCCCTCCAGCGTCTGAAATTGCATCATATTTCCTGTCCATTGGAAGCACAGAGTCTCTGGAATAGATTACCTCTGCTATGTGCTGTTGTTGAAAGAATGACAGCCCCAGTGAATAAAGTTCATATGACAGGCGCTTGACGTGCTATCAAATGTGAGTTGGCAGGTCACATGTTGTGTTTGTCAATAAATGAAGCTTTTTTACTGCACTTAGATGTGCCCTCTGCTGTTTCTTTATTTGCTATAAAGTAATGTTTTAAAAGTCAGAATTTGGGCAATATGTGGCACAAAAATCCACCAAATTTATGTCCTGTACTTTACTTTATTTTTTCATATTCTTATATATTTATATTTTATGCTCATTAATTTGTTTCCTTAGGAAGCCAAAAATTATCAGTTTGAGGCACTTCTTAGAGCCTTAGATTTCATTGGCAGGAGCATTTAATCTGCAATAGACCTCCTTCTGTCCTACATTTGACCTACTTCAATTGGGTTTTGCATTCTCCTGGACTTGTATGGGGATACAATACCCATTTGAAAAAAAACAAAACAAAAGTACATTAACCCATGCCCTTACTTTAATCGCCCACTTTGCTCCTATTGCAGCTGTTCTTCTGAACTCAGTGGAGTTCTAACTATTGGTTGGTTGCAGAGATTTAAGCCTGGTACACACTATTAGTGTGTATAGTGTGTAGTGTAAATAAGTATTAGAATAATAAAAAACTGAAGAGCCTGGGAGGAGCTGCTGTACTAACTATGCAATGTTAATACAGCGATCTCCCCCACTAAGCTATTGTGTTCTGACAGGGGGGACACCACCCCAGCCAGAACACACCAGTCAGCACTCTTAGCCATTGGCTGAGAGTGCTAATTGGATGCCAATAGGCAGACTTTTATCGTCCACCTTGTGCACATCACTGGATTGGATGGGCTCAGGTAAAGAAAAGGGGGGTCTAGGGGGGGCAGCTGCAGCAGAGGAGGTTTTTCATCTTAATGCATAGAATGCATGGACAAGGCTGGTCATAGATGAGTCAGTTTGATTGAATGAAAAAACTGAACCCATTCCACAACCACATATTCAAGGTGAATGGGAGAATTCTCCCTGCTATGTTTTTGTATTCAGACAGCAGTGAGACATCTTTGCGGTCAGAATATACTGATCAGTGCTGCAGTCTATTGCCTGCGGCACTGATTGAGCAGGAAAAGAATGACAGGGCAGATTTTGCTCAACCACAGTGGCCATACACTGATCAAAATTCAGCCGGTCCCTGCTGAACCAGTCTAATTTTGATCCATGTATGGCCAGCTTTACTCTTGCGCTGGATAACCTATTAAATCTATACAACTGTTAGCAAGCTGCCTGTATATTTATAAGTGTTCCTTTGCAGTGTCATCGGCAGCAATCAAACTTTAATTTTACCACATAATTTGTAAAAATTGGGCCTAAGCTCGCTTCATGCTGATTACACAATAGAGTGAAACAAAGTTATAACAGATTGTTCTGTGGAAGGACTGGAGCATTGGCAGATTTTTTTAAGAAGTCTCTCCTTGTGTTGTCTCTACTAAACAAGAGATTGTAGAATACTGATTTTCAACAATTTCTTCTTTATAAATATTTCATTTTTTGTATATGTATTTTCAAGTGCCGTATGTTAAGTGCTGCTGACCTATAAAGAAAGCCAATACGCTACGAATGGACAATTTGCACATATATTATGTTTAGTACTGTAGTAGGGATTGTATAGAGTGCATATACAGTATGTGGAGATTTCATATGGAAATGGACTCATTTTGATAACAACAATGTACTTTCAGGTCTATTGGATTTCACCATTCATTCTTTGCCCTTCGCTACATTCACTTATATTCCATTTGTCAGTAAGCAACAGATAATATATCTGTCAGCTTGGAATTTGCATTGGTTTACAGTGAATGCAAAGCAAATGTATGTGATTCTACAGAAAAGTTTTTATATTGCGGGAATAATGTATATATGATGCTATTTTGTTAAATTGGAAGACTACCGCCTCAAATTCACTAGTAATCTGCAATTCTGTCAACTTCATCAATCTATATTCAGTAATAATTGTATGAATACAAACCTAGCACAGTATATATAAGTCAAAATATGCAAGTGGGCAAGGCAAAAGCAGGATATTAGATTAACCACCTCCCGTCCAAATGACGGCTACAGAGAGGGCCTTAATTCCTGGGAAGCCGTTAATAGACATCCTCCCGAGCATGTGCTGTTTGTGCGTCCCTTGCGGGGACACACACCTCGTGCTCTGTGATCACCAAGTCCTGGCCCCTTGTCATGTGATCAGCTGTCAGCCAATGACAGCAGATCACGTAATATAAACAGAAGATCAGTAATCAAAAGAAAGCCAATCACTGGGTTCTGTCAGAGGGACATCGGTCCCTCACACAGAAAGCCGCGGCTGCCTCATGTGGGCCCACCAGGGCCACCTGCCAATGCCACATATCAGTACCCATCAGTGCCACCTACCAGTGCCCAGAGTGCCACCTAATTGTACCCACAGTGCCACCTACCTTTGCTCACCAGTACCATCTATCAATGCCCACTAGTGCTGCCAATCAATGCCCATCAGTGCCTCATCATCAGTGCCTCAATGCCAACGATCAGTGCTGCCTATCAGTGACACCTATCAGTGCCTACCAGTGTCCATCAGTGCCACCTATCAGTGTCACCTATCAGTGCCACCTATCAGTGTCCTTCAGTGCCACCTATCATTGCCTCCCATCAGTGCCCATCAGTGCCACATCTCAGTGCCCATCAGTGCCACCTATCAGTGCCCATCAGTGCCACCTTATCAATGCCCATAAGTGCAGCCTATCAGTGCCCATAAGTGTAGTCTATCAGTGCCAATCAGTGCAGCCTATCAATGCCTATCAGTGCAGCCTCATCAGGGCACATCAATGAAGGAGAAAATGTACCCATTTTCAAAATTTTATAACAAACTATGAAACTGTTTTTTTTTTCCAAAAATGTCAGTCTTTTTTGTTTTGTTTTTAGCAAAAAAAGGATAAAAAATTCATATGGGTACAGTGTTGCATGTTCACACAATTGTCATTCAAAGTGTGATAGCGCTGAAAGCTGAAAATTGGCCTTGGCAGGAAGGGGGTTTAAGTGCCCAGTAAGCAAGTGGTTAAACATATTAGACATAAAGCTAAATAGCAACATAGCTCTAAGATCATAAACCCATCACAAACTTGCTTATATAATTATCAGCAATATAAAAAAAGTACACCTCATTTTTATCAGCTGATAGTTAAAGCAGGAAATTGACAAAAGACCAAACAGGCAGCAAGTGTGGATCTGTTTAAAAGCTTTAACCACTTGTCGACCAGCCACCATCATTTAATGGTGGCAGGTTGGCTCCCCTGAGCAAATCTCTGCAGCTGTACGGCGGCTCGCTCAGGCGCAGTTGTGGGCAGGAGCGAGCCGATGCGCTCTCACACCCGCCGCACACTGTATGAGTGTGCCCACGGGATGGGCAGACTCAATGTCTGTCGGTGACCCACAATCGCCTTCTACAGAGGCAGAATGGGGACCTGCCTTTGTAAACAAGGCAGATCCCCATTCTGCCAGGGGACATGCCAGTGATCTACTGTTCCCAGGGATCAGGAACAGTCAGATCTGTCATGTCCCTGCAAGCCCAGCCCCCATACAGTTAGACAGTTAGAACACAGTGAGGGAACACAGTTAACCCCTTGATCGCCCCCTACAATTAAACCCCTTCCCTGTCAATGATATTTACACAGTAATCAGTGGCTATTTAAAGCTCTGATTGCTGTATAAATGTCATTGGTCCCAAAATAGTGTCAAAAGTGTCCGATCCATCCGCAACAATGTTACAGTCCTGATAAAAATTGCAGATCACCACCATTACTAGTAAAAAAATAATAAAAATGCCATAAATCTACTCCTATAGTTTTTAGACACAATAACTTTTGTGCAACCCAATCAATATACGCCTATTGCGATTTTTTTTTTAACAAAAATATGCAGAATGTATTGGTATAAACTGAAACTGAATACATTTGTTATATATATATATATATATATATATATATATATTTTTTATATGTATTATAGCAAAAAGTGAAAAAAAATGTTTTTTAGGTGATCAAATACTACCAAAAGAGAGCTTTATTTGTGGGGGAAAAAAGGACGTCAATTTTGTTTGGGTACAGCATCGCACAACCGCGCAATTGTCAGTTAAAGTGGGGCAATGCTGTATCGCAAAAAGTAATCTAGTCGTTAAGGGGGCAAATCCTTCCGGGGCTGAAGTGGTTAAAAAAGTTAGGTTCTGAATTGCAATACGACAAAAGTATACTCTAAGCCAACCATAGGCAACCATGGAGAGGGGGAGATCTGTTTTGATGCTAAAACTTTAATATTTTGGATAGAGTAGCAAATGGTTAAAACCCTTGACAGGATTTTTTTGTTGTCTGCATCCTGTTTGGGAGATTTTCTTTCACTTCTTGGCCTCTACACACAACAGGCAGTGAGATTAACCACTTTACCAGCGTGGTTTGTTAATTCTGGGAGGATGTACAGTGACGTCTTCCCAGAATCACACTCTAGCATGCCCCCTGCGGTGTGCACCCAGGAATATCCGTAATCGCCGCTTGCAGTGGCCCTTTACCATGTTATTGCTCCGTCAAATGACAGAGCGATCAGATGTAAACAAGCCGGTGCATGTCCAGCTTTTCTCTCCCCTCTCCATACCAATCGGTACAGTGTGAAGGGAGAAGGAAGAGATCAGATGCAGCAGCGCTGTGGGCAGGCTCTGCAGTGCCCACAGTGCTGCTCTGTGCCAGTCTGAACTCACCCCATCCATCCATCCATGCTCAGCCATCCATCCTCAGTCATCCATTTTCAGCCATCCATCATTGCCCAGTCATCCTCATCCATGCTCAGTCATCCCCATATGTGCGCAGTCATCCCCATACATGCTCAGTCATCCCTATATGTGCTCAGTCATCCCCATCCATGCTCAGTCATCCACATCCGTGCTCAGCCATCCCATCCATGCTTAGTCCTCCCCATCCATGCTCAGCCATCCCATCTGTGCTCAGTCATCCCCATCCATGCTCAGCCATACTCAGGAGGAGTAGCAGAATATATTTTGGGGTGTCATTTTTGCTATGTACTTGTTATGTGTTAGAAATATTGTATAAATGGACATCTTTGTGTAAAAAATATGCATTTTCATTATCTTTCCAAATTTTCCAAAAACTTGTGGAAGAAAATGACATGTTCAAAATACTCATTATGCCTGCAAGAAGTAGTCAAGAAATGATATGTGTAATTTATGTCCCTAGAATGCCTGATAGTGCACCCTGCATATTGGGCATCTGTATATGACCAGGCTGTGTAAAGGTCTCACACATGTGGTATCGCCATACTCAGGAGGGGTAGTAGAATGTGTTTTGGGGTGTAATTTGTGGTATGCATATGATGTGTGTGAGAAATAACCCATAAATATGACAACTTTGTGAAAAAAAATCTTCATTTTGCAAAGAATTGTGGGAAAAAATGACAACTTCAAAAAACTCACCATGCCTCTTACTAAATACTTTGGAATGTCTACTTTCCAAAAAGGGGTAATTTGGGGGGTATTTGTACTTTCTGGCTTGTTAGTGTCTCAAGAAATGAGATAGGCCATCAGTGCATCAGGTGTGGTCAATTTTCAGTGATTGGCACCATAGCTTGTAGACTCTGCAACTTTTACAAAGACCAAATAATATACACTAATTTGGGTTGTTTTTACTAAAGATATGTAGCAGTATAAATTTTGAGCAAAATTTATGAAGAAAAATTACTAATTTGCAAAATTGTATAACAGAAACGAAGAATAATGCATTTTTTTTACAGAATTTTGGGTCTTTTTCATTTATAGGGCAAAAATAAAAAACCTAGTGGTGATTAAATACCACCAAAAGAAGGCTCAATTTGTGTGAAAAAAGGCCAAAAATGTAATTTGGGTACAGTGTTGTGTGGCTGAATAATTGTAAAAATGTGAGAGCACTGAAAGCTGAAAAGTGGTCTGGTTATTAAGGGGATTTAATTGCCCAGTGGTCAAGCGGTTAAAGGTTACCATGCCAACTTGTAAAATGTAAGGTTAGGTTTTCACTTTGTCAAAATGTCAACATTTAGGGAAATTAATTGGAGTCATGAGGAAGGTAAAATGGAGGTAGGCTTGGGTGTTTATTAAGAGTGCAATGGTCTCTAAATATTTTCTAAAGCTGCTCAAAGATGGGTAGAATTTTGAATGAAAATTCTGGGGAAAGAAGGTTATAAGGAAGTTTGTTTTTCCAATCATTAGTGGGTCAAATCAACATTCGATTTTGACTGCATTGATGAGAGAACTCAAAAAAGCAGGATGAACATTTTTCTCGAACAAACAAATATCTAACAGTGAATGTGGTTTTCATTCAGGAAAGTTCATTCATTCAGAAATCAAATGTTAAAAGCAAGCTAAATCTTTCCAATGACAAATGTTCTGAGAATGTTCTGAGAATTTTTATACGTTTTTTTTATAATTTTTCCTAAGAC
Source organism: Glandirana rugosa (assembly GCA_018402905.1). Lineage (NCBI taxonomy): Eukaryota > Metazoa > Chordata > Amphibia > Anura > Ranidae > Glandirana > Glandirana rugosa. Next base: position 598,310 of record BLSH010206778.1, read on the forward strand.
TTTTCCTAGCAATTTTTGTTTGAAATGCTATCCACCTATGGCCAGCTTTAGAAATAGCAAAGCCCCTGTCAACTATCCTGAACCTGTTTTTGTGCCTACAAATGCTAACCCTAATGGTAATTTTAACAATAACATTTACCCTAGTGTTAACCTTAACCCTATGCTTAGGCCATATATCACCAGCTCAGCACTCGTCACCATGTCAGCATGGCTTTGTTCATCAACAAAGCCATGTCACACAACAATGGGATATGACAACATGATTTTTTTTATCAACAAAGCCATGCCACAGCTAGAAAAATGTTTTTTTTTGGTTTGTTTGTTTTTGTACTGTTGTATAATAAAGTTAGGGGATAACTTAGAGTTGTTTCACAAAGGGGCAATCTGACTTCAAGAGCGCCTTTGTAGGTTATTTGAGCGTGAATTCAGGCGACTTATAACTTGACTTAAAGCAACCTTCATGCCAATGCCTGTGGCCAATCAGAGAATATAGCTCTTCTGACATCATTCCTTTTACCTGGGTAAATTCTTTTCTTTATCCTGTAAAGTCGCTTCAATATAGATGGGGACCTGACTTGGAGATGACTTCCATTAAGATCTATAGGCACAAGTTGGATATATGTCACCTTGAAGTACCATATATACTCAAGTATAAGCCATCTCGAATATAAGCCGAGGCACCTAATTTTACCACAAAAAACTGGGAAAAGTTATTGACCCGAGTATAAGCCTAGGGTGGGAAATGCAGCAGCCAGAACACAGGGACAGGGAGCCAGAACACAGGGATTGTAGCCAGGACAGAGGGATTTTAGCCAGGACACAGGGACTCAGCCATTACACAGAGATTGTAGCCAGAACACAGAAGAGATGAGTATGGTAGATTCACAATCTACAGAGCACGCTGCTTCTAAGAGCCATTTTGTGCATGAAACTGTGACCTAATTACATTGGAATGCAGAGAATGCTGAGAATGCAGAGAGAGAGAGCTGCAGATCTTCACTGAGATCAGAAGGTGGGCGGGACTGAACACCCACAGGTCCCGCCCACCTCCCCCACATCAAGTTGAAAATCTGACACCTCTCTCAGCATTCTCTGTATTCCATTGTAATTAGGTCACAGTTTCATGCAGAGAACTGCTCTTATAAGCAACCCGCGCTCTGTGTAATGTGAATCTACTCATCACCCACAGACACTGACTCGAGTATAAGCCGAGGGGGATCTTTTTCAGCACAAAAAATGTGCTGAAAAACTCGGCTTATACTCAAGTATATACCGTAGTACAGGAACCTTTTCTGAAGTCAGAGCGACTTCAGTACTGTACATTAAGACAGCTCTCATTCACTTCAATGGGATTTCTTACGTCAATCTATTTGGGATGACTTGGGGCGGCACAAGTCAGATCCTAAGCCACTGTATTGTAAACCAGCTCTTAGGCTAAATTGTGATGAAGGCAAAATTTGTAATTTCAAGTCAAGATAGATCAAGCTTGTTAGAATCTCTTTATATCATATGTAAAAAAAACTGCTCCTGATGTAGCTCATAATGATCAAGTGTGTGCATAAACCTAGTGGTATTCTTATGAAAAACGACTTAAAATGTATCTATTATATTTTGAAATCCAAACACATTATTCATTTGATTAACATTAACATGATGGATCTAAATGTCTATACATGTGAGAATACTTGAGTGGTACTTTAGAAGCAAATTATACTGTGTAATTAGTGGTTTAGGTCTGTGTAACAACAATAAATCAAGAAACATCAATTACTGTACATTTGTATTACATAGAATGCATGCTATGTTTATTTTTACCATTCCTGTAGCATAAACTAATGAGATGTGTGCAAAAGTAAAGGTAAACTCAATTTATGCTAAAAAAAACAAGTTCACAGGATATATAATAGATCCGCAGACAATTTTGTATTAAAATGTTATTAAAAATTGCCTTGACATTTCAATCTTCAGCCAGCTTCAATTTTCTAAAAAAAACTTCAAATTCATTTTCAGAGCATCCTTGGCAACAGTATTCATCCAGTAGATGTGACTTCCTGGAATCCTCATTCTGCTGTAGTAATTGGCTCACTCTCTTTGCCCGATATCTGCAGGGCACTTGAGGTCAAATTTCTGTTAACCTGTTGCAGTAATATGACTTCCTCTAGAATACTGGTGGAGTGTTTATTGGGATTGTTATGATAGAAAGGCACCCTCACTAAGATTGATAGACAGATATCTCATAAGTGTGCTACACCATCCACTGGTGATCACTTCTTTTCTTGACTAAGGGAACATTTAAGTTTGGGGCATGATGTTTCCATTGTTGTTGGGTAAGAGGATGAACCAGCATGTTGCAAAAAATACTGTTTATCAATATTTTTTCATGTATGCTAATTATCTTATTCTATTTACCTCTGTAAAAAGACGGTGAGTTATCATTATCCACAAAGGTTGTATGCCAGGGAGCTTAAATTACAAGTAAACCCTGGATGGGTGACTGTGGATGGACTCGCCATATAGTGCAGAGGACTAAATATGAACACATTATGGGCCACTGAGTGGCCAGTGATGGTGTAACTTCCACAATAGTTACTTTATCCCTGCATCTGGATCCTTTCTCAGCATCTTACAGATGAAAAACACCCAGAGTGGGAAAAGATTAGAACTCATACTAAACATATTCTACAAACATCTCCTTCCCCTGGCAGTTTTTGTCCAATCTAGTTCCCCTTTAACCACTTCCCACCTGGCCTATAGACAAATGATGGCCGGTTGGTGGCTCAGCTATTCTGACTGGACATCATATGATGTCTGGCAGGATAACCCGCGATTGCGCGCCGGGGGGGTACGCATCGTGGTGATCGGTGGTGCGGTGTGTCAATCTGACACACTGCATTACCGATCTTGGTTAAGAGTTTCCATTGGAATCTCTTTAACACGTGATCAGCCGTGACCAATCATGGCTAGTCACCGTGTAAACAGGAAGAGCCGTGTATCAGCTTTTCCTCTACTCGCATCTGCAGACACGAGTAGAGGAGAGCCACTTGGCAGCTCTCCTGACAGAAGGGGTCTTCACTGATTGTTTATCAGTACAGCTCTCCTAGGATCGCCACCCAGGACCACCAGGGAGCCCACCAGGACCACCAGGGAATGCCCACCCAGGGACCACCGAGGAAACCACCAAGGAAGCCCACCCTGACCACCAGGGAGCCCGCCATGAGACCACCAGGTAAGGGGCACAGTGCCCAATGCGGATGGCACTTAGTGCCCATCTTGGATGCCACCCAGGACCACCAGGGAATGCCTATATAAAAGTGCCATCTATCATTGCCGCCTATCAGTGACCACCAGTGCTACCTTTCAGTGCCCACCAGTGCCACCTATTAATGCCACCTATCAATGCCCATCAGTGCCACATATCAGTGCCCATCAGTGCTGCCTATGAGTGCCCATCAGTACCGCTTATCAGTGCCACCTATCAGTGCCCATCTGTGCTGCTTATCAGTGCTGCCTATCAGTGCTGCATACTGTATATGTGCCTCATTATTAGTGCCCATCAGTGCCACCTCATCAGTGCCACCTCATCAGTGCCAATAAGTACTGCCTCATCAGTGCCCATCAGTGCAGCCTCATTAGTGCCCGTCAGTTATGGAGAAAATTTACTTATTTACAAAGTTTTGTGATAGAAACAAAGAAAAACTTTTTTTTTCAAATTTTTTTTTAAAATAGGTTTAGTTTTTCTACCCCAGAATTAGTATGAATAGGGACTTATTGAAATTATAGTTTTTCTGAAACTAAAACAAACAAAAACTACTATATTGCAGCTTACCAGTTCTTAAATTAGTTTGCTGCATTCATTTTTCTGTTTTGTGTGTTTTAGCATTTTTCTTCTTTATTTTTACCTGGTGATACTGTGCGTTATGCATTTTTTTCCAAAAGTGCCTATGCTTTCTCATTTCACTGTATCCATGGAGTTATCTTCCAGGCTGGGCTGTCTTCTACTCTTTGTCTCTGTTAAATGGGGGGATTTGTAGTTCACATAAGGAAGATAACAATGTTTGAGTTTTCATTTCCAATCACATGAAGTGACAAGGACAATACATTTGTAGCAAGATCAAAAGGTATTTTCTATACTTGCCACATCAAAGGACTGGTAAGCTGCAGCATATGTTTGTTCTTAGGTTTAGATATTCTTTAATGATTAAATGAATCACTGCTAGCTCCCCAATCCATTCTTGATAACCTCCTGTCACTTCCTGTGTAGTCTGCTTGCGGGTAGCAAGTTAATGGTTCTCCAGTTAAAACTAATCAGAATTTGCAGCAAACATCCAAATGTACAAGGAATATTTACTGCAACTTCAGATTCAGGTTTAAAGCTCCTCATTAAATGTGAGATGATCTAATGCTCCAACATCTTCCAAAAAAAATGAAATATCTTTTTTTTTTTTTGTGTGAATGACCCTTTAGAAAATGTAAGGGTTACATTTTTGGTATGTTATCCATAGGTGCATGTGTGAAACGAAATATCAGGAAAACATATGCAAATGCCAAATGCATTGGATATTTGTAGTAATTTTTTAATGTGATATTTGTGTGAAGTCAGCACCTGGGAAAATTGTAATTATTCTGTGTTTACAAGTTCTGTAGTTTTACAACAATTTAAAAGGAATTAGCAAGAACTTTAGAAATGATAACTTGTACAGGGCACTTGTGAAGTTCTGTCCTAATATGTGTATGATTCTGAAAATACCTTGATATCTGTTCCTTTTTTTCTAGGCTATTTGACATTTGATAGAAAGCTTCAATCATACCATTGCTGCAAATGCTGGAATGACTGAATGATGGAACCTCCATATCACACATGTCAACAGATGCAATAACGTTTTTAGGATATGTGCCATTGACATTTGTTGTAGCTTTAATTAGATCCTGGAGCATACATTGTGTCCTTGTGCTTATTTTGATAGAGAAACATATCTACAATGATTTACTGTATTACCTTTTTGAAGGGAGATTTAATGTTTGCATATAGTATTAGGATAACGTAGCATAATAAATATAGGGGATAAAATACGTAGATAACCACCTAAAGTGAGAAAACCCCAGTACTATATATCTTATGTACAAGATGACTGTATATTGCAAGGTGAAATACTTTCTTTCAGGCAGCAGAAACCAAACATAGTTTCTCAAATGAATACTAAAAAGTAAAATTTGCCTATCCTGATTTTATAGTAGTAAAATGCTTTTAGAACAGCATGCAGTGGTACTTTTGAACAGGGATGAGCCAAATATACCCAGGTTTGGTTCAAGGCTAGTTAGGTGAACATTCAGTTCAGGTTCTGAATCTGTACCCCATTGATGTCTATGGGAGCTAAATGTTAAAAAAGTAATGGCCGTTTTCTAGGCTAATAGGTAGGGGATTGTCAAAAAATGGCATGAAGGCTGGCAACTGCCATAGGGCATATGTACAAAAGCAAAAAAAAACTATTTAGCGGGAGCAGCAATTTTATTAATTCTTTAAGGTCAACATTAAAAATGCTAAATTTCTTTAAATAACATGCCTGGGGGATGCCCCTAACCTGCCTATATACATTCTTAATCTATATAATCCATGCAACCTGCTACATTAACATTTACAAAGAAAATGCAGTTTAAATTGCTGGCAAATTGCAGCTTCTGGTTGCTATAATTTTGTTTCTAACAAAGCAACTGGAGATTCCCTTCATCTATACCAGACCCTTATCCTAGATGAGGGCTTAGTATTGGTAATTGGGGACCCCCCACAAAAAACAGCATTGGTTTCCCCAGAAATATACATCCCAGAGCCTTATCCTTGATGAAGGTCTGGTATGTTT
>BLSH010206778.1:624627-635359 GCA_018402905.1 Glandirana rugosa
ACGGAGAAGGTGGGTTGCAAGGTCTAGTCTGTTCTGCGGCCGACTTAGTGGGTGGGGGACCTTTAGGTCTATGGCTGTTTCTGACTAGGACTATTTTGGTGTTGATTCCTAGGATACGCGCATGTTCTAGGTCATACTCGCGTGAGTAAGGACTAGTGGTGAAGGGGTCCAATATCACACGTCACGTGTGGTTGAAGATGGATAGCAAGAGAAATAGGGAGGAAGGGAGGAGTTGACTAACAATTTTAATTAGACAACAATGACTTAAATTTTTAGTAGTGTGACTCTTCCGAAACCACTCAATTCACCTTTGAGGGGAGGATATGTATTTCAATTGGTGTGCACTGCACACTATAACCTGGGGAAGTGGTGATCAGGAATGAGTGCGCTCATACTGGATCTTGTACGCGCATAGGATCCTTAGTTGTGGTTTTATCAGGATCAGTCTTTGTCGGTATCTGGATTTCCAGGGGGTGGGTGATTCAGCCGGCGTCTTGTCTGATCTGGAACGTTGGGTGGAAGAGGCAGGAATCCCCAATTGGTAAGCTTCTTATAGCCATCCTTGGGGTTCAGAATGGGTATTGTCTGCTGTTGATAGGTGACAAGTAGTTTGGTGGGGAAGCCCCATTTGTATGTAACCTTTCTTTCCTGCAGAATGGAGGTGATTGGCATGAACGATCTGCGGTATTCCATCGTGGCCTTCGATAGATCATTGAAGAACAAAATGTTGGTATAAGGGGGCGGTAGCGGACCAGATTTCTTCACGGCTTGTAAGATTTGTTCCTTGACTGGGAAGTAATGCATCCTTGCCAGGATGTCTCTTGGGACCTCAGCCGCGAGATGAGCGGGTTTTGCAATCCTGTGCGCCCTGTCGATCAGTAAATCACGGGTGTTCAGGCGGGGCAGCACTTTGGAAAAGAGTTGTTGAAGGTATGGGCCGATTTCATTAGCTTTGACCGTTTCCGGGACCCCTCTAATTTTTATGTTCTGTCGCCTCGAGCGATCTTCCAGGTCAGCCAGTTTCAAGTTAATTCTTTGGATCTCGGCTTTGTGGTGAGCATGGGCATCTAACAGCTCATTATGTACTTTGACATGGTTCTGCATGTGGCCTTCCAGGTCCGTGGTGCGGTCCTCCAGGCAATCTACCCTTTCATGGATCTGGGACAGGGAGACATGTAATTCCCTGTGTAGGTCTTTCTGCAGTGTCATCAGCATGGCTTTTAGCGAAGCTTCCGATACTGTGTTCTCTGTGGCAGGGATTGCTGCTAGTGCCGTGTTGCGCTCTGGGGCGAGGAGATCTGCCTCAGGACTAGCCCAGAATTGTTTTTTGAGCTGCGGCTCCTTACTGGGTGAGTGGGCAGGGGAGGACGCCAGCCTCTTCCCTCGGTCAGATGGTGGCCCCCCCGCTGGGGCTTCTGGGGCAGGAAGGGTGTCCATAGTGTCCCCTACGGTGTATATGTAATCTTCTTCCCTCACAGGCGTGTCAGGCCTAGCTGCTCTGTCTGTGAGGTGGGAATTCGTGCCCCTGCCGTTCGTTGCGGTCGTATCTTCTGTAGGGACAGACTGCGTATTCCGATCGTTCGTCGGCTCGATACTGCCGCGAACGATCTTTGTGCCGGCGCCATCTTTGGCCTTGTTCATGTTGGCGGGGCGATAGTAATCCGTCAAACGGCGCGGCTCAGGGGGCACGTACCTGTTGCCGGGCATGCCCTGGTCGATCTGTGTGGTGAGTCCTTTCTATGAGGTGGTTTTTATGGGACCCCAGGTCGCTGAGAGTTGCTGTGATCCAAGTATGGGAGCGGAGCTCTGAGTCTAGTCAGCCATCTCGCTCCGCTGCAGGCCACGCCCCCGTAACCACTTTTTTTATTGGAGAGATGCACAGAGGTTTTTAGTATAAGGTGGAATGATTGGGGACTCTAGGCTTTTAATACTTCACTAAGGGTTAGTTTTAATGTATTATATGGTACACTGTAGTACATTTGAATGCACTTTTTCAAGATGATTTATGTTATGCCCATGTATGAAGAATTGAAATTTAATTGCATACTGGATGTATGCACTGAATGTTAAATATATTGCATTGATAGTTAGACAACATAGATGAGTTCTTGTTAGAAAAAAATATTTTAAGCAGCAGACAGCATGGTTTTATGAAAGACAGAAGTTGTCAAACAAACCTGATTTCTTTTTATGAGGAGGTAAGTAAAACTTTGGACAGAAGGGTGGCTGTGGATGTGATATACCTGGATTTTGCAAAAGCGTTTGACACAGTTCCCCAAATATGGCTAATGTGTAAGGTAAAGTCTACAGGCTTGTAAAGATCAGTTAGTAAATGGATAGAAAACTGGCTAAACGACCAAATTCAGAGAGTAGTGGTTAATGATTCTTACCCTGAATGGTCTAAAGTAATCAGTGGTGTACCCCAAGGTTCAGTGTTGGGAGGGACCCTTACTTTTTAATATCTTTATAAATGATATAGGATAGGGTCTGGGATTAAAAGTACCATTTCAATGTTTGCAGATGACACCAAGCTATGCAGTGGAATAACGTCCTTACAGGATGTCTGCAGCATACAAGCCAACCTCAATGCACTGTTTAATTGGGCGACTATGTGGCAAACAAGGTTTCATGTAGATAAATGTAAAGTTATGCACTTGGTGGCTAAGAATATGTTTGCATCATACATATGAGGGGGATTACAACTGGGGGAAATACATAGTGGAGAAGGATCTGGGGGGTTTGGTGGATCATAAGCTTAATAATGGCATGCGATGACAAGCTGCAGTTTCCAAAGCGAACAAACTCCTTAACTGTATTAAGAGAGGTATGGACTCCAGAGATAGAGACATAATTTTGCCCCTGTGCAAATCATTAGTAAGACCTCATCTGAAATATGCAGTTCAGTTTTGGGCATCAATTCTCAAAAACGATATTGGGGAACTGAAGGATGTGCAGAGAAGGGCACCAAACTGATAAGAGTTATGGAGGAGCTCAGCTAAGAGGAAGGATTTAAGGAACTGAATGTATTCTCTCTTGAGAAAAGGAGATTAAGGGGGATATGATCAACAGGTACAAATACATAAGTGGTCCATATAGTGTACTTGGTGTTGAGTTATTCACTTTAAGGTCATCACAGAGGACAAGGTGGCACTCCTTACGTCTAGAGGAAAAAAAGATTAAATCTGCAAATACGGAAAAGTTTCTTCACAGTTAGAGCTGTGAAAATGTGGAATAGACTCCCTCCAGAGGTGGTTCTGGCCAGCTCAGTAGATTGCTTTAAAAAGGCCTGGATTCTTTCCTTAATGTACATAATATAACTGGGTAATAACATTTATAGGTAAAGTTGATCCAGGGAAAATCTGATTGCTTCTCGGGGGATCAGGAAGGCATTTTTACCTCCGCTATAGCAAAATGGATGATGCTTTGCTGGGGTTTTTTGCCTTCCTTTGGATCAACTGTGGGTTAAGGATTGTGTATATGGGATTGTGTGATTATAAATATTTTTTCTTTTTTTTTTATTGGTTGAACTAGATGGACTTGTGTCTTTTTTTTCAACCTGACTAACTATTTAACTACGCAATTATATGTGACAATATTCGAGGCACAAATTAATACGTATATATATTTTTGATCGATGTCCACATATTGGGATACCATCAGCATCGCATCACTATTTTTTGTTATATACTCTCAGATCATTATTTTTTAAGGTGAGGTGTTCTCATGTCCTCAGTCTAAATGGGGCAGCATTTTGTACTCAGTTCTTAGGTTTTGGGATGTAAAAAATAATGAAATAATATCCTGAGTATTTAAACAAACAGCACTTCATTCTATGAGCAGCATCTTCCAGAGGTATCCATCACCATTTGAAAAATTCCCAGAACATCATGTACTAAACATTTTCATTATATAGCAGGATATACCTCAGGTAGGATACACCTCAGTGCTGACTTTATCAGGGACAACAGTTATATTTACATACATATCAAAATAATTTTTGCTTTGTTGAAGTACCCACTAAGATGCTATATCTGCTAGGTATTTCCTGCTGGGCTTTCCATTGCTGACATTTTATTTGCTGACAATTAAAACAAAAATCTTTATTTAAATACCATAACAAGATATTTTCTTGATGGCAAAGTTGAGAAAGACACAATAAAAGACAACAGTTTCATCAGTTTTTTCTATATTTTTAAATATTTGTTACTTGGTCAACATTTGTGAGTGAATTTGACAGTGGAAATAACGTTTGACTGTGAAAGATAGAAGAAGTTACATGGTTCTCCACAGCTCAATTAAAAACATGAATTACCTTGTTCTTTGTAGAGTTTTGACTGGTGGATTGTACAGACCTTGTCTAGTATCTATAAATAGGACTGTATGTTACCTACATTAGTGTTTGTAAATTCTGTTTGCTTCTTAGTGTGTTAACAACGTTGTACCTATGGAATTAAAGAATAAAACCTGTTGATATGGGTGTGATCAGTCACGTGGCCCTTGAATAGTACAAATTATTGTTATCATACAAGATTTATATAGAGCCAACAGTTTGCGCAACGCTTTACAACATGAGGGTAGACAGTACATTAACAATATAGTTCAATATAGGAGGAATCAGAGGGTCCAGCTCGTTAGAGCTTACAATCTAAAAGGGAGGGTTAAGTGGTACAAAAGGTAATAACTATGTGGGGGGGGGCGATCTGATGGAGAAAATAAATGTACAGTTGTTAGGAAGGGGCAGAATAGGCTTCTCTGAAGAGAAGGCTTTATTTTTAGGGATCGTCTAAAAGCAAGCAGAGTAGGAGATAGTCGAACAGATTGAGGTAAGGAGTTCCAGAGGATGGGAGAGGCTCAGGAAAAGTCCTCGAGCATGGGAGGAGGTGACAAGGGAGCTAGAGAGCAGGAGGTCTTGGGAGGAACGTAGAGATTAATTTAGTTGTTTTTTTTTAAACTAGGCTAGGGATGTATTCCAAACCAGACCTTTGATTATAGAGGGTCAGCCTCTGTAACATGCCATTAGAGTGGATCCCAGGGACTCTTTTTGATAAAAATAAATTGTTAAATAAAACTTTTTCTGTTATAGTCGTTCCAGTGAGGTAACACTGGCATAGCAGACGTTAGATATTGCTGAACAGGGTTACATTTTAAATGCTGGAGAAACACTGGAAGCTGCTTAGAATGATAAATTGTCATGTGAATATTCTGACAAGTAATACAGCTTAATGGTTGAAATACTGTGTTTGTTAGTGCGGAAATTTTGTATATTCCAACAGTAATCTGTTCGCCATTTTTCCCAACTCTATTCCTGTCCACCTGGGAGATTTGGGTTGTCCCCTACCTTTATGTGTATCTCCAGCTCTTCCTGTTCCATTCTTGATAATCTTAAATAAAATAATCCAGTAGGGTGGGTGGCACCCCCACATAATGGCCCCAACAGGTGGGCAGACCCAGGGTATCAGATACAGAGAACTAACTAGTGAGATCCCAGAGAGATGCAAGAAAATGTCAGATATTTTCTTCTCCAGCGTCTACCTTAAACTGAGATGTCTGTTTTGGGTGGACTTGCCCTTAAAACTGTGTCCCATGTTGTTGTCTTTACATAATGTACATGTCTCTACATTTCTAACCAAACACAGCAGAAACTGCTGAACCATCTGTCAGCCATGCCAGTAATTCAATTTTTTGGGGATATTGCTGTGACATACAGGAAAACATTGAAAAAATTAAATTCACTCTTTCCCTATATTAATCTAAATGATAATATGTTCATCCCTTTGAAATGACACTTCTGTTATCGTTTACTGCTATTGTAAAAATCAGCCACAGAAACAACTGAGGAAATGACAAAAACAAATACGAAAACCTTACTTTCATATATCATTTATTACTGGGCAATGGGATTTGTTGTGCTTTTGTACCTCTGGCATGGCAATAGAGTACAGGCTGAAAGAATAAGCAAGGGAATGCGAATCATTTTCAGTATATTTTTTAAAACAATCTGTGCACTTGGCATTTCTAATTGATTTCTGAATTCTTCGCAGCAGGGTCACAAGCCTGTATGCTCTTTATTTTTTTCTCTCTCAAAGCATGAGACTCTCACGGCATGATCAATTTTCAGCACCTGGAAAGAGAACATGCTCTACACATTAACTGCTACCAACAAAGAATGTGTCTCAATACAGTTACACTTAGTTGTTTTGTCTTGACAGAAGGAATCTTATCGAATTCTCTTTGATAGCAGCATGACATTTTGCAGCAAACCAAATGTAAAGTTCTGCCTAGAAAGTCTGTGCACTTTATCAATCATGAATTCTCCTTTACAAGTCCTACACAAATAACTCTTGATTGACACTTCTAAGGCACAGATGCCATTGAACAGTGTCTTGTATTTGTCAGGAGTTTTTCTTTCTTTAGGAACTGTCCTCATCAGGCGCTTATGTTCTCTCTGCTGGTAGATTAAAGTCTTTTTTTTTGCCATTTGTCAGTGGATTTGACTGTCACCAAAACCATACACCTTGAATTATTACCATATATTAAAATCTTTTCTACTGCTGCAGTTTAAAATATGCTCTATTAAAGAAGTGATATTAAAGCTTCAGTTTTTCTTATTATTCTCTTTGGTGAGTGCCCCCATAGAAAGCTGCTTCCTACAGGGCCATATTGTTGGCTAGCTCCCTAGCTGCCCTGTCTGCATCTATTGGCACAGACGGCATGGCTCGGCTCCACCCCCCACTCCCTCATAACAAGATTTGATTTGATTTGATTGACAGCAGTGAAAGCCAATAGCTCCAACTGCTATCAAACTGCCCAGTGAGGAGGGAGAGAGCTGAGAGAGCTGCTGCTCTTGTGCGCAGCACTAGTTTGAGATTGGGCTCAGGTAAATATAAGGGGTTAAGGGGGGATCCTGTAGCACAGTTTTGTTTACCTTAATGCTTTAGAATCACTTTAATTGAGTTTTGTTTTAATACAGGAGGTCAGCTAATAGGAAATAAAAAATTACCTTAGGCAGTATGTTATGGATGACAGTACTTCACTTTTGGTAACGCCTTACCTGTAAGATATAGTACACGGGTTTGTGTTGATAAACTTAGGGAAAACATTATTTATATAGTTACATGTTGTGCCAAATTTTTATTGTGAATCATTTTGTTTATGGTTCTGTTGTTGGCAAGAAGAGTGAAGCAAACACAGGTCAGGTGCTGACGTGGGAAAAAAACAGATATGGTTTATTGCCAACCATGTTTTCTCTCTCTCTTTAACTTAACATCTCCCATATTTATATGTAGCTATAAAATAGTATATAAAAAAGTATAAATGAACACACATATATTCATTTTTTTTAAATTGGGTTGCTAATTTACTTTTTATACGTAAAGCCATATACACTGTAGGTACTTTTCCTTCAATTAGTCATTTAAAACTCCAACAAAAAATAGCAAGATAAAAATGAATATTCTATAAAATTATAGAGGGACTTAAATGTGGCACTTGACGCTTCCAGAGGGCCCCACAGTAGCAGTACATCTCAGTGCTCAAATATGTTGGTTCTGCTGCCTTTTTTTGCAGCATATCACGATGCACATGGAAGACATTGTTGGAAGTACAATAACCCCCAGCATTTGTGTCATTGACTGCAATAATAACCCCCAACATTGGTGTCAGTACTATTAACATTACACACATTGGTTGTCATTTTCAGTGAATGTTAACCCCCATCCCTTCTCTGCATTGGTTGTCAGTGTCAGTGAAATTAAATCCCACCCACCCTGCATTGAATGTCAGTGGTAGTGGCAGGTAACCCCCCCACATTGGGGGTCATGACAAGTTTACCACCCACCCCCTCGTATTGGTCAGCATGGCAGCAAAATAGATTCTAACTCTTGAACTATCACTGTGCTCTAATTAAAATAAAACAACAATACAGTATAAATATAAATAGTGTACTATCTAGGATGGGTTGCTGCATGCATCAAATGGTGTTCAGTCAATCATAAGAAGGAAGAATAAAGTAAAGATGCAGCGCTACCAATTCACATAAGTATTTACATATAGTGAAAAGTGTATCATCGTTAATGTATCAGTGTAACTAATTAGTAAAAAATCAATAATCAATAGACCAACAAAGAAAATAATGTGACTGCTATGACATAAAACAATAAGTATCTTCCACTTTGATTATCCTTTAACCTCTTCCAAATCACCTCAGTGCTCACAGTGCCCTCATCTTAATGGTGGAATATACATGCATGTATAATAATATCCAGCTCGCTTCTCACATCTAGTCATACGTCCAGCTGACAAGGGAGGCAGAATAGCCCCTCAAACCTATAAAAAGATACATATTTGGGGGGAGCACCCTACCAAATGCATGGTGCTGCTTGTAAGACCAATAGACAAAATAATACATATTACAGCGCACACATGATACATACTCCTGCCAGGTTGTTTTAAAAGCAACTAAACGTATATAGCAAAAAATGCAAAAATACAGGGGTTTGGTCACACTGAATGGCCATGAAGTGCTTAAGCCCACGGACTGCTGCGAAGTACCCCGTTTTAACAGTGGGTTCCTAAACTAACCTTAGAGTGAATGATCCTATCTCTTAAACCATGGAAGCAAACGCTTCTCTTTATGGGAGACCAGAGGACTCATCCCAGAGATCAGGTGGACACTGATTGGAGGTAAATAAGGAGGATGGGGTTCACCAGCCTAAAGGTCTGATCAGGACCTCAACATACAAAAAGATACATATTTGGTGGGGAACACGCTACCAAATGCATGCTGCTGCTTGTAAGACCAACAGACAAAAAAAATACATATTGCAGCGCACACATGATACTCCTGACAGGCTGTTTTAAAAGCATCTAAATGTATATAGCAAAAAATGCAAAAATAGGGGGGTTTGGTATAACTGAATGGCCATGAAGTGCTTAACCCCGACTGCTGCAAAGTACCCAATTTTAACAGTGTTTTTTTTTTGTTTTTTTTTTTTGTAGCCCCTCAAACCTGTCACATGCTTTCCCAGTTGAGACTATAGGTCATTATTCCAATACACTGTTGTGTTTTACAGTTGTCAGGAAGTCAATCCTGAGAAACTGCATGATTATAGGCAAGTGGCTGGGAAAAAATGTTTTTGAGACTCAGCCAGCTGCCCTTTGCAGAAAGGATTTCACTGGCCTTCATATCTCCCCAGCTCACAGTCCAGTCCTGGACTGTGAGCCAGGGAAATCTGAAGGGCAGTGAAACCCTTTGTGCAAAGGGCAGCTGGCTGAGTCCTGGACTGTGAGTCCTGGACTGTGAGCCAGAGAAATCTAAAGGCCAGTGAAATCCTTTGTGCAAAGGTCAGCTGGCTGAGCCTCAAAAACAATCTTTTCCCAGTCACTTCTTTTCTACATTCATGCAGTTTTTCAGGATGGGCCTCCTGAAAACAGTAAAATATGACTGTGTATTGAAATGATGGCCTGTAGTCCCAACTGGGAAAGCGTGTCACAGGTTTGAGGGGCTATTCCGCCTCCCTTATCAGCTGCGTGTATAACTAGATGAGAGAAGCGAGCTAGATGTTATTATACATGCATGTATATTGCACCGTTAAGGTGAGGGCACTGTGAGCACTGAAGTGATATTGGTGGTTATGGCTGTAAGAGTGTTAACCTCCATCCCCTCCCTGTATTGGAGGTCATGGCATGGAAAGTTTAACCCCCCCTTCCTGTATTGGTGGTCATGGCAGTGAAAGTATTAACTCTGCCCCATTGTTGATCACTTACCAATCACATGCTCCTGTGCCGTGCTTTCTTCCCAGGCCAGGACTTCCCTTATACTGTGAGCTGGGATAATACTACCCACAATACAGTTTTTCTCTTTCAGAGCCAGGTGGTGGAACACAGAGAGCGTTCAGCACCCAGCAGTCTGCAATCAGACTGTTGCCCAAAAAAAACACAGGCCACACATAGAGCAGCATGCAGTCTGCAGGTTGTGTGTTTGGCACCAGGACAATGTAAAGATAAACTAACAAAACCAATGTGTGTTGCAATATTGACCTTCAATGCAGAGATTTCCCCACAGGCTTTTTTTCTGTAACTAGATTTGTTTGTGTTTTTTATACCTGCCTAACATTCAGTTTTAAGAGTAAACTGGTAATGACAGAAATATGGCGCTGCTACTGCTGTTATCCTTTCAAAAAATAATTGTTCATTGTCTGTCATATTGGACCTCCAACTTCAATAATCATGTGTGTGAGGATATTCAGAGGTTGATCAACAATAGCAGCCTTCATATTTAATTCACTCAGGTTTCTTTCAACTATCGAGACCCTTCTTTAAAATGGGACAAGCACTTTTGTTTTTATAAACTACAGACATTATTTGTATTGCAACCGTAGGAGAAAGAATAGAGCTAGTACTAATCTAGTTATTCTAAAACTGGCAAACACGGAGCCCTGACTCTACTAGATGACTGATACAGTGGGTATAAAAAAGAATCACCCCCTTTAAAATAATCACATTTTGTTGCGTTGCATCCTAAAATGAAGACAGATACAGTTTTTGTTTTATATAGCTGTATTTACTAGTGCAACTTATAACATCCAAGTGAAAGATACAACATCAACATGTCAGAAAAAAAATAAAAATAAAAAAATAACAGAATCACAGTATTGGAAAAAGGAGCCCCCCCCCCCCCCCTTATGTCAGAATTTTGTTGGACCACATTTTGCTTTAATTACAATTTTTAGTC
>BLSH010206778.1:648453-677766 GCA_018402905.1 Glandirana rugosa
TTCTCTTCCTCTTCGTCACACTCGATCAGTTCAAGATATCGTAACTTGTCACAGAAATTAGATCTGGTCCTTATATTTATTTGTTTCTTTAGGTTAGGAGTCACACCCATACGTGGAAGTGGTTCTGACACTGTTTAGTCACTGGTCCGATGACTTACAAACTGATTTCTTCAGTGTTGTCACATGAAAAGATATAATAACATATTTACAAAAATGTGAGGGGTGTACTCACTTTTGTGTGATACTGTACATGTTTATTGTCTTACCTAATTGTAATTAGTCTCTGCCAGTCTTGAGATCCAAACATCCTTGCAAAAAAGCACAACCATGTTGATGACTTCTATTTGTTCTCCCAAGTCAAACATTCAGTAGCCTGGTCACTGATTTGTCACAGTCTTGGTGAAGGTGCATACCCACACTGAGGATTGGATTTCTTTGTTTATTTATATTCCTGGTCTAGATTAAAGACACTGTTCAATGCTATAGAACTTGACTAGCTCACACTGCTTCTCCTTCTCTTCCAGTTCAAGCAATCCAAATTACAGGATAATAATGCACAAAGAGATTAAGATGCTTACATTGGCTATATTTACCTATTTTTAAAGTGCATTTTAATACTTTTTTAAGTTATCCTGACTGGACTTCTCCTGACGTCTGGCCGGATAACCTGCAATCACGAGCCCACTGGGGCATGCAGCATGGCAATAGGTGGTGTGGTGTGTCACTCTGACACACCGCAACTCCGATCGTGGTAAAGATCCTCTGATGGAGGCTTTTTATCACGTGATCAGCTGTGTCCAATCACAGCTGATCACTCTGTAAACAGGAAAAACCTGTGTATAGACTTTTCCTATACTGGCGCTGCCAGATGTGAATAGAGGAGAGTCGATCGGCTGCTCTCCTCACAGAGGGGTCTGCACTGATTGATTATAAGTGCAGCCCCCCTGAAGATGCCCACCCAGAACCACCAGGGATGGCACCCAGGGCCACCAGGCATGTGCCCACCCAGGACCACCAGGAATGCCACCCAGGACCACCAGGTATGCCCAATAGGCATGGCACTCAGTGCCCATCAGTGTTCCCTGCCAGTGCCTCCTGATCAGTGCTGCCTCACAGTGCCATTTATCAGTGCCACCTATCAGTGCCCATCAGTGCCACCTATTAGTGCTCAGCGCCACCTATCAGTGCCCATCAGTGCCGCCTCATCAGTGCCAATCAGTACTGTCTCATCAGAGCAAATTTTTGGTCTTTTTTTTTATTTGTAGTGCAAAAAATAACAATCCCAGTGGTGATCAAATACCACCAAAAAAAAGCTCAATTTGTGGGAAAAAGCGTTGCATGACCACACAATTGTCATTCAAAATGCAACAGCTCTGAAAGCTGAAAATTGGTCTGTAAGGGAAGGGGGGAAGTGCCCAGTATTGACGTGGTTATAGTGAGATTTATTTACAGTCAACAATAACCACACACCAACAGCAATAAATATGAGAACACATGAAAATCAAAACTAAATGACAAAATGCCTAGCCAGCAACAAACTAACTATATACAAACTATAACTATATACAGTACACAATATACACAAATAGATACACACAAGGCAGGGGAAAACTGGAGGAGCAGGGAGTAAGGCAGTGGGGTCCTGGGTAGTGGGTGCATGGCAAGGGCAAGAGCAAGATCAAAATTAAAAATGAACGGCAACAGAGTCTGGGAGCAACACAGAGTACAGGGCAGGAGCCTCCAAAACACTGAGGCGCCATGTGCTAGTGGAAGCAGCCTTATATAGCCACCTGGCAGCTAAAACCAGGTGGAGCTGGTCACTGAAACCTGCTGGCTTCTGGGAGACACCTGCTGGTAGACACTGGAAGTGCAGCTATAAGCCCTGAGAACCACAGGGCCACCAGCAGATGAACCAGGTCCTCACAAGCTGCTTCACTGAGGAGGACAATGCTTATATAGATAGTCACAAGTATATGTTTGGATTCTGATGTAATGATTCTCAACTAAACTCTGTGTTGTTTTAGAGACTATGCTTTGAAGCCCCCTTTTTTTGCCATCCAGAATTGTCTTTGCCATTGCGATTATATTTTTTCTTCTAACTTTGTGCTTGGTTAGTAAACTGCAAGTTACAGTTACTACCTGTCTGATCATTGGGCCAATCACCTATTATATTAAAAACACTGGTCTGAAGAGTAGTGCATCCTGCAAAGTTTAACAAAACTTTTAGAAAGAAACTTCCTAAAGGGCCTTATATAACTCTTAGCACTGATCTGGAAGCACTTTGAGTAGAACCTATTGTATGGAGCTTATTATCTGTCAAGGCTTTCTAAATGGTTGTTCAAAGCTACAATCAGTACTCCAATAAAGGTTTTTATTCAACATTCCAGGACTAGAGTTGAATGAACCCGAACTATAAAGTTTGGGTTCGTACCGGACTTTAGGGTGTCCCTGACCCGAACCCGGACATTTGAGAAAAAATCCGGGTTCGGGTATTTTTTGCGCCTTTTTCGCGCCTGTTGAATAGCTGCAGGGCAGCCAATCAGCAAGCGTTTCACTCGTTTGCCCTTAGAAGCCATCACAGCCATGCCTACTAATGGCCAGTGCATCATGTGACCCAGCCTCTATATAAGCTGGAGTTACGTAGTGCTGCATGTCACATCATCTCATACTAGTGTAGGGAGAGGATGCTGCTGCTGTGAGGGGCAGATTAGCTTTAGAAAATCTGTTAAAAACAGTGATTTATTGGTGGGTGAGTGCTAGAGGAGATTTTTGTTTGTTAGAGTACATTTTGTTTGCTAAGCAAAGTGCCTGATATAAAACCTAAGCAATTTTTCTGTTTGTTAGGTGGGCGTTGGCAGCCATTTTTGCAAGTGCAACGCACTTGCAACTGCTTGTGTGTCAGGGACACTACTTTAATCATTTTCTGTTAGCTCAGTTGGCAACATTTTGGCATATTTAAATACCACTTTTACATTGCAATTAGACAAATTACATTTTTTTTTTGTGCAAAATATTACATTTGCGGCCAGCAGGGCATTTCTTGCATAAAATTAAAAAGTGTGTCTACATTGCTGGTTTAAAAAAAAAAAATCGAAATACAACATTTATGGCCAGCGGTGCATTTCGTGCACAAAAATAAAAAGTGTGTCTACATTGCTGGTTTAAAACAAAAGAATAATAAATAGTGTTACATAGTACATTTGCACCTTGCTGTGCATTTCTTGCAAAAAATTAAAAAGTGCGTCGACATTGCTAGTTTAAAAAAAAAACAAATAGTGCTACATAGTAAATTTGCACCTTGCTGTGGATTTCTTGCAAAAAATTAACAAGTGTGTCTACATTGCTGGTTTAAAAAATAATATAAATTTGTGCTAAATAGTACATTTGCGTCCAGAATGAGGAGAGCATCAAGGAGAGGAAGTGGTCGATCTGTGCCAGCTACATGCACAAGTGAAACACCTTCCTCAGGCGCGAGTAGCCGACAGAACCGTCAACCGTCAGTTCCTTCACATTGTCTCCCACCCGGTTCCTTGCTGAAAGCTCAGAGCTGGCACCTGAACCCCATGGCAATCTGTCTTTCACCTCAGCCCTTTGTAAATCAGCCAAGCAGTCTGAGCCCCAAGTCATGCAGCAGTCTCTTATGCTTTTTGATGACTCTGCTGGTGTGCTTTCCGTGGTCCATCCACATAGCCCTGCCCCAGAAGTGGAAGACATTGAGTGCACCGATGCCCAACCACTTCTGTTTCAGGATGAGGACATGGAAACACCACTGCAGCACGTCTCTGATGATGAAACACAAGTACCAACTGCTGCGGCTTTCTACAGTGTGTAGACTGACAAGGAGCAAAAGAGAAACAAGCGGCGCCCCACTAACTTAGTGGGGCACCGTTTGTTTCTCTTGTGTTTACTGCAAACAGAGTCACTTCTGCTCCGTCAGCTGGCTGCCCCATGGACGTCGCTATCTACACTTGGATACCCCCGCTCCCGTCCTCCCGGGGCCTAGCACCCCACATACGCTCTCTTCCACTCTGACCCCAGACGCTCCAGCTGAGGAGCTTGTAAGCGCTACATCTTTTTCCTTGTACTAGACTCACAAGGAGGGCAGTGGTGGAGAGTGGGTGGAAGATGATGTGGAGGATGATGAGGTCCTAGACCAAACATGGAATTAAGGTCATGCGAGTGACGTGTGCAGTTTGGAGGAAGAGGTGGTGGTCGCCCTAGACAGTACGTCTGCTACTACCCACCGCACCCAGGGACCTAGCACACCAAAGGCAGCTCAAAGGAGCTCCCTGGCGTGGCAGTTCTTCAGACAATGTGCTGAGGACAAGACACGAGTGGTTTGCACGCTGTGCAATCAGAGTCTGAAGGGATGCATAAATGTTCTAGAAATATCTAGAAAGCAAATTAACAGCACTACAGCTGAATAGGAAGGTGATGTTTATTGTCCATAAAACATGTATATCACTTCATGTCATAATCTCTTATGACTAAGTGGACATTGCTTCCATGAAACGCATCAATCATCTCGTGCCTTGTCATGTATGTACCAGTGGACATGATGTGATATACATGTTTTATGGACAATAAACATCACCTTCCTATTCAGCTGTAGTGCTGTCAATTTGCTTTCAAGATATTTCTGTGTATCGGCTCATGGAAAGGACGAGCACACAGCCGTTTGGAGTTATTACACCAGGAGTGGCTTTCCTTCCTTTTGATGTTTTCTGCATAAATGTTCTAAACCTGAGCACAACCTGCAAGACCAGGCATCTACATGCAAAGCACGAGCTGCAGGGGAATAAGCACCTCAAAATCCAAGAAAGGTCTCGGGCTCCTCCTGCTTCCTTTTCTGCTGCTGCCTCAACCTCTTCCTCCACCTCTACAGTGCCAGTGTCACCTGCCACCCAGCAGACGATGTGACAGCAATGCCACCATGCCCGCCACCGTCCCCAAGCATTTCCACACTGTCCCATGAAAGCTTACAGCTGTCCATCTCCCAAACGCTGGAGAGAAAGAGGAAGTACCCCCTTAATCACCCGCGATCATTGGCCCTGAATGCCAGCATTTCAAAATTCCTAGCCTTTGAAATGCTGTCATTCCGTTTGGTGGACACAGACAGTTTCAAAAACCTGATGGTGGCGGCTGTACCACAGTACGTGGTTCCCAGCCGCCACTACTTTTCCAGGTGAGCCATCCCTTCCCTGCACAAACAAGTCGGGGACAAGATCAAGTGTGCATTGCGCAATGCCATCTGTGGCAAGGCCCACATACCCACTGATACGTGGACCAGTAAGCACGGGCAGGGACGCTATATCTCGCTAACTACACACTGGGCAAATGTAATGGCGGGTGGGCCTGAGGCGGATAGCAGTTTGGCGCATGTCCTACCGCCACCCAGAATTGCAGGGCATTTCTCTTTGCCTCCTGTTGCCTCCTCCTCCTACTCCGCTTCCTCCTCCTTTACCACCTCCTAATCCGGTCAGCGTAACACCCTCACCACCAACTTCAGCACATCCAGGGGGAAATGACAGCAGGCTGTTTTAAAACTGATATGTTTGGGGGATAAACACCACACTGCACAGGAGCTGTGGATGGGCATTGAACAACAGACCGATTAGTGGTTTTTGCCACTGAGCCTCAAGCCCGGCCTGGTGGTGTGGGATAATGGACAAAATCTTTCAGCAGCTCTGGGCCTAGCCGGTTTGATGCACATCCCTTGCCTGGCACATGTGCTGAATTTGGTGGTGCAGAAATTTCTAAAAAACTACCCAGATATGTTAGAGCTGCTGCAGAAAGTGCGGGCCGTCCACAATGTGGAACTCCACCTTGCACATGCTGGAGAGACTATGAAAGCAGCAGCAGGCAATAGTGGAGTTTCAGCTGCAGCATGCACGGGACAGCGCCACTTCACCACCGAGTGGGCCTCCATGCGAGACCTGTGTACCATATTGCGGTGTTTCGAGTACTCCACCAACATGGCCAGTGCCAATGACACTGTTCTCAGCGTTACTATCCCACTTCTATGTCTCCTTGAAAAAACACTTCGGGCAATGATTGGAAGAGGATGTGGCGCAGGAGGAAGAGGAGGAGGAAAAGGGGTCATTTCCACGGTTATCAGGCCAGTCATTCACAAGTGGCTTGGAGGGTGGGTTCCTGCACCAGCATAGGCCAGGTAAAAGATTTTCAAGCCAGGGCACAGTACTGGAGGATGAGGAGGACAAGGATAATGATGAGCAGGAGGAGGAACCATGTTCACAGCAGGGTGGCACCCAATGCAGCTTGTGGGCATTGGAGCGTGGCTGGGAAAATACGGAGGACACAGATGATACACCTCCCACAGAGAACAGCTTGTCTTTGCCTCTGGACAGCCTGGCACACATGAGCGACTACATTCTGCAGTGCCTGCGCAACGATAGCCGAGTTGCCCACATTGTAACTTGTGCTAATTACTGGGTGGCCACCCTTCTGGATCCCTGTTACAAGGACAACGTGCCATCCTTAATTCCCTCACTGGCGTGTGATCGAAAGATGCGCGACTACAAGCTGGTAGACGCGCTGCTGAGTGCATTCCCAAATGACACTGGGGGCTCAGTGTAAGCACAAGGCGAAGGCAGAGGAGGAGGAGGAAAAGGTCGCCAATGCAGCTGTGGCACCGCCAGCACCTCAGAAGGCAGGGTTAGCATGGCCGAAATGTGAAAAAGCTTTGTCAGCAGCACGCCACAACAAACAGCACCACCAGCTGATAGGCAACATCTTAGTAGGAGGCAGCATTTCAGCAACATGGTGGAACAGTATGTGTGCACACGCCTACACATACTGACTGATGGGTCTGCCCCATTAAACTTCTTGGTCTCCAAATTGGGCACATGGCCTGAGCTTGCCCTTTATGCCTTGGAGGTTCTGGTCTACCCTGTAGCCAGTGTATTGTCTGAACATGTGTTTAACACAGCAGGGGGTGTTATCACAGACAAGCGCAGCCGCCTGTCCACAGCCAACGTGGACAAGTTATCGTTTATTAAAATGAACCAGGCATGGATCCCACAAGACTTGTCTGTACCTTGTGCAGAATAGACATTTATACTGGCCTCACACAGCCATTGGTATACTTAAGTGAACTTATTCTTTTTTTTAATATAGAACATAAGTCTTTATTGCAATTTGTAACAGGAGAAACATGAAAAATAAATCATGGTACATTTTATATGGAAAAGGTGAACCCGTGCTAGAACATCTCTGGGTTTGTCTGCAGATAGTGACAAACAAACAAAAAACAGTGTTGGCTACCTCCTCCTCCTCCACCGCCACTTCCACCTACACTGCCACGCTCACCGCCTCCTCAACCCCCTACTCCACATCCACCTCCTACTCCATTTTTTATTTTTTAATGTCATTTTAAGTTATTTCCCTATCCACATTTGTTTGCAGGGCACTTGTCCTACTCTTACCCCCATGTTGCTTCCTTTTGCAGCCCTCTAGCCCTTTCCAGGACTTTTTTAGAGCCATGTTATGCCCAAAAGTTTGGGTTACCATTAACTTCAATGGGGTTCGGGGTCAAGTTCAGGTCAAGTTCGGGTCAAGTTCGGGGCCAAACTCGAACTTTTTTGTGAAGTTCGGCCGAAGCGGCCGAACCCGAACATCCAGGTGTCCTCTCAACTCTATCCAGGACCCAACCT
Source organism: Glandirana rugosa (assembly GCA_018402905.1). Lineage (NCBI taxonomy): Eukaryota > Metazoa > Chordata > Amphibia > Anura > Ranidae > Glandirana > Glandirana rugosa. Next base: position 656,127 of record BLSH010206778.1, read on the forward strand.
AAAGGGTGCTCCAATGCTTTCAAGAAAATTGACTAATGTTACATTGTTACATTACATACACAAAAATACATTGTGCTTGTTTTGGTAAATACTTACTGAACCTTTTATCTCTTGATCTCTGTTATTTTATCTATCCATTTCATGTACTGTTATGTCAGGGTCTTTTCTTCTTATTGTAAAGCATTGTGAAGATGTGTTTGTATGTCAGCAATGTTTTTTTTCCATTTAAACACAGTGCTGACTGAACAATAAATTCACATTAACACATGCTTTTAGTACAAATGCACCACATAAACCTGAACAGGTTTGGACTGTTTCACTAACTCTAGATGCATGTTTATCCATGGGGATTTTTAAATGATTAAGGGGGGACACATCCCTATTCCAGTAGATAGCAAGAACAGAGATTGTGCCTGACCAGCTTTAAGCCAAATACACACCACAGCAGTTAAATGTACAAAGACTGACAGCTCAGATCAGAGGCGCTATACTAACAATCCCATGTTAGCACATCGATCTCCCCTGCTATGCTATTGTGTTCTGACAGGGGGATGGCCCCCCACCAAACTGCTTTGGTCTCTGGACTCTGATCAGAAGTCGGCAGACCTTTTTCGTTCATAACCCTTTAACAGGCTCGATGGCTGTTGGACAAACTGCCATACACACAGGCCAAATGCTGGCCGACATGTAGGCTCATTATGTAGGCTCATTAAGATGACATAAAACTACATACTTTCAAATGCATGCCAAATAAAATAAAAAAGAACTCATGCAGATGAGCCCTACGACTGAGAGAAACAAATACTTATCCAGCACTGGTGGTGGTGGTGCCAGATGTTGCCAATACCAAACCTGGTGTAATCTTGAAAAAAAAAAAAAAGAGGACAGATATTAGTCTCTAAATGTAGCAATTAATCATACTTTTACTGTGTTAAAGAAATAAATAGTTATTTTAAAATCAAGCTTCAGCCAAAATAACTCTGTTTTTTTATTGCCATCTGTGCCTCAATTGGGTAGATTTCCATCCTATAGAGAATGTGTGAATGGGGGAATCCACTCAGTTCAATCAGCTTGCTGGCTGATCAAAAATTTTGGTTCCATAAAGTTTTATTGAATATAATAATAACAGTACATAGAAAATGTAAAATATTCAAGACACCAAACAAGTATTTGTAGTACTGCATAGTACAGAGTCCTGTAGACTAGGTTACATAGGACTGCAACAAACTCTGGAAGTTAAAACAAGCATCATAGGCAAGGTAGCAAAGCAATAAATGCAGATTATCCTGGTACGATTAGTGATGTTGCAAGCTCTGAGGGGGGGGGACCTAAGGGATGTGACAGATGAAAGAGGACCCCTCAACACTAGTCTTTATTGTCTCTTAAAGTAGCGTGTGGGCAAGTACTGTTAAAGAGGGAGGGGAAAGGGGAGGGGGAGTATATGAGGGGAAAGGGGTAGAAAAAGAAAAAGAAAAAAAAAAGGAATGTAAGGTAATTAAGTGAATAGAGGTCTGATAGGTTGGAAGGGAGTCTGATTCCTAAATATGGGATCTTGTTGGTGCGCCAAGAGAAGGTGGAAGATTCCCTACATTCTGCTAATGACTCTTCGGGCAAGTAGATATTAAGAGCGTGCGATTTACTGAAATTTATTTTAAAATTGGAGATTTCGCTGTATCTATGAAATTCCTTTAGTAAGTTAGGAATCGTGATCTTGGGTTTGGTGAGGAATAATAAGATGTCATCTGCAAATGCGGCTGTCTTAAAAGTGCACAATGCTATGTTTACGCCAGATATGTGAGGGTTGTTGTGGATGTTTATTAGGAGCTGCTCCAGTGTGAGTATGAAGATAAGGAGTGACAGGGGGCAACCCTGTCTAGTCCCATTACGGATGGGGAAGGCATCCGACAGGAGACCATTAACTCTGACTCTGGCCCGAGGGTTGGGGTAGAGGCTCATAATGCTGGCAGCCCTATACTCCTGAGAACCTCCATTATGAAGTCCCAGGCCACCCTGTCAAACCCCTTCTCAGCATCCGTGGAAAAGAATAACCCTTCTGTTTTTGTTTTCCTCAGCCAGTAATTGATGTTGACTGCTTTAATGGTATTGTCGCGCACTTCCCGGCCTGGGACAAAACCCACTTGGTCGTGGGATATCATATTTGGGAGAGATGGGAGAAGTCTGTCAGCTAGGATCTTTGCAAATATTTTGACATCTGTGTTCAAGAGTGATATAGGATGGTAATTTCCTGGTTGTGTGTGGTCCTTACCCTGCTTGGGAAGTACAGTGATTTGGGCTTCTAATAAGTCCCTGGGAGGGAAAGGGCTATTCGCCAGGGAGTTAAATGCTTTGACGAAGTGGGTAGCAAGGGAGTCAGGGAATGTTTTATAATATAGATTGGATAGTCCGTCTGGGCCTGGGCTTTTGCCAGGTTTCATGCTCTGGGTAGCCTGGATAAATGCTTGAGTTGTCAAGGGTGTTTCCATGGCCTGGACGCTTTCGGCTGATAATTTGGGCATATTTGACCTGGCTAGATACTCCTGGATGGTTTGTGACCGTGTTGATGTGCATCCTTTGGCTTGTGGTGGGTGGGGGATATTGTATAGTTTAGAGTAATAGTCGACAAATACTTTGGCAATTTGATCCGATTGATGTACTTTTCACCCAGCCCTGTTTTGTAGTACTCTGATATTCATCCGCATTTTCCTGCCCTGAAGGAGTCTGGCCAACAGTTTACCATTTTTATTTGCTTGTTCATTAAACAACTTGGATGCCAGCATGAACCTCTTTTTGACCGGCTTCCCTAGTTCCTCTAGTAGATCTCTTCTGGCCTGGACCAAGGTGTCGAACGTTGAGGTCGCAATCGAGTGCTTATGTGCCAGTTCTAGTGAATGGATTCGGTTAGTCATCTCTTTCATTTTTGCTTGTTTTTCTTTTTTGAGTCGGGATGAGAGGGCTATACATGTTCCGCGTACTATGCATTTGTGGGCAAGCCAGATATTCATCTCCGAAACATCTGGAGTGGAGTTATGCTTAAAATAGTCATTCAGCTCGTTCTGTATTTGGGCTCTGTGGACAGGGTCTGAGAGCAAAAATTAGTTGAGTTTCCAGGTTTTATCTCTCTTTTTTATTTGTGGGAATTTCAAAGTAATTGAAATGGGGTGGTGGTCAGAGATATACATAGGTTCTATAGTGGCTTTTTGTAAGTAATGTAAGTCCCTTTGGGTAAGGAATAGGTAGTCTAATCTAGAATATTTTTGATGTGGGGGAGAGAAATAGATGAAATCTTTGGAATCTGGGTGTAAAGTCCTCCAAGTGTCATGCAAGGCTAAGGAGTTTAGTTGGAGTTTGATTTGTCTCAGGGCACGATATGGGATAGAAGATGAGCCAGAGGAGGAGTCCAAATTTGGTTGGAGGGGGATGTTCATGTCACCCCCAAGTACCACCAGGCCCTCCTGAAACGGTATCAGGCGATCAAATGTGTTCCTGATGAAGGAAACCTGGTGGCAATTAGGAGCGTACACTTTGGCAAACGTTACTGGCTTATTAAAGAGCGTTCCTTTAATAAAGAGGTATCTACCCTCTGGATCGGCTAGTTGCGCTTTAAAGGTAGAGGGAAGATTGCAAGCCAGCAGAATCGCAACCCCCTTTGACTTACCAATAGTCAAGGATGCGTGGTATAGTACCAGGAAGTTTTTGTCAGTGAACTTAGGGATTTTAGGGCCTTTAAAATGTGTTTCCTGAACGAATGCTATTTGGGCCCAATGTTTATAAATTTCCCTGAGAGTCATGGACCTCTTTTTGGGGAGATGCAGGCCCCTAACGTTTGGCTGATCAAAAATTTTAACCAAGTATGGCATGATTTTGGAGGGTTAGGATTGCTGACAGTGTTTTCATTGTTGCCCCCATCACAGGGACAGGACATGAGGGAAAATCTCCCCATTAGTGTTACAGGTACCAAATAACAACCTGACAGACATGTTACCTCTCCCCCATTCTTTCCAAGCAAAACAAAAAATGTCTAGCATTAGGCTTTAAAGTAGACTCATTTTAAACTTTTTAAACGAAAAAGAGTAAAATCTCAAGATATCTTATATATTCTGTGCCCTTCTTAGATTGTGTTTCTTTTTGTTACTGGAGCCTGACTTTCCCTTATTCATAGATAGGCTTCTTTAATTGCCATACTTATGTATACTGAGAGCACTCTTCCATCAATCGATTCAGTCATGGGGGAGATTTACTAAAACTGGCACACTCAGAGAATCTGGTGCAGCTGTGCATGGTAACCAATCAGCTCCTAACTTCAGCTTGTTCAATTAAGCTTTGACAATAAAGCTTGGAGGCTTCTATGTAGAGCTGCACCAGATTTTGCACACTCCAGTAAATCAACCCCAATGTGCGCAGTAAAATGGCAGTGGGCAAGGCTCAGCCAAAAAAAGTTAATGTTAGGCTACAGTAACAAAGACAAAGGAAAATTAATTTAAAGAACGTATTCAGAGGATTTCACATATTTCACACATGGTATTTGTTATTATTAGTGACTCAAGCAAAGGCATAGGGCTATTTTTTGAAAACCATTGTATTTGTTTATATTTGTTTCAAGTTGGGGGCAGAGACAGTTCCCCAAACTGGTTTCTATAGAGAGCAAAGAGAATGGACTCAGTACCAGGTAGACACAGTACATAATTGAATAAAAAAATATATAATTTTATTCATACATAAAGGTAAAACGAAAGATGTCCAAACAACAGTAGGGGGAACAAAATCCAAAGTTCAAAAACAAAACATTAGAAATCCATAAGAGTGTCTATACGTATATGTTGATACTGATAATGATTGATACTGCTCCAAAAATGGAGGCAACAATGTAATAGGTCACAAGACATATGAACCTCTACATGTTTCGCAGTTCATTACTGCTTCATCAGGAGGATAATGTCTAATAATGAGAGATAACTGATTATAGAAAAGCAATCAAAGATACAGAGGTTATTACATATATACTTGATAAGAAATAAAACATTCACAATACAATTTAATTGCAGGGGAAACAAGTGCAATGCTGCTTACCCATGGGCCCCTATGCAGGAACACAATCAAGACAATCAAGACACCACCAACATTCCCCTACTGGAGATATGGGGGATGTGCAGAAGTGGATGGATTACTTTTCCGCAAAAGCTAAATAGATGAAATATACATATATGCATAAACTGTATATAAGTAAGCTAGTATATAGAGAACCAAAAAGAAAAGGGGAAGGGGGGGGCAAAGGGATAGACAGGGGAGAGAAAGGGAGAGGGGGGAGGAAGGGAAGTATACACACAAAGAGAGGATGAAAAAGGAGAAAGGATGGGGAGGCAGAGTGAGAATGGGTAATCCATTCTTTTTGCTCCCTATGGAGACCAGTTTGGGGAACTGACTCCGTTCTTTGATTTTATACCGTATGTAATCAAGATGCCCTACCCCCCTCTTCTTATATTTGTTTTACAATGGTGTCTGATTTATCAATTCTGTGTTATTGGGGCTATAATGGTAAATTACAATTCTGTCAAAACATGAATTTATTTGAACAAAAATTAATTTATGTGAACAAGAAAGCCCAAATTTCTAATATCTGTTCTATGAAGCTGGTAGCATGGAAGCATGGACACTTTATCAATTCGGAAAACACCAAATTTGTTTTGTTTTTAGTAATACAGTGTTTTTTTTTTACTTTTTCCTTTTTGAACTGACAATTTTTATTCTATTAGTTTTGCAACATACAAAGAAAGGATTACAGGACATTTAAGTAGTAGATTTACAGAAAATTCCATTACACAGATAAAGATACAGTAAGTGAACCTCTAGCCAAGGCACGCAGTGATGCTGTGATCATGCTCCTGTGTGATCCTCTTGCCCCTCTCATCCCCAAAGCACTGCCAGGTTCTCCCCTCCCCTCTCCCACCAGCTGCTGAGGGGGATCTGTCCAGATGGAGAGCGGGAAAGGGACCAGTAAATGTGTCATTTACAAGCCTCTTTCTTGTCTTAATGCATTGAGTCAGTGCAGCTGAGGCTGCAGAGAAGGAGATTTAGGGATTTGTCCTTAATCTCCTTTGTCTGTCTCAAAGGTGAAACACCAGAGGTATGGCAAAAAAATTAAATTGTCAATAAAATAAATAAATAAAAGTTATGTTAAAAAAAAAGAAAAGAACAAAAATAAAAAAACTACTAACACCAGTGGTGGAACTAGTAGGGTCACATATGTTGTACTTAAGACCCGACCTTGGTGTTCCACTACAGTGGGGTGGGGGTGGCCAGGGGTCAGAAAGGCCCTTTTTGGTTTCTTGCACCGGGGCCCTTAAGGTTCCAGTTATGCCTCTGGTGTGTGGTCCTTACCTAGTTTGGGGATCATTGTAAGGTTCTAGGAATGGGAGAGTCAGTCAGGAAAGAGTTAAACAGAGAGGTAATGTGCAAGAGCAGAAGCGGAGAAAAGGTTTTGTGATAGGAGTAAGGTAGACCGTCAAGTCTGGGGGATTTATTCACTGGGAGAGACTTAATTGTGATAATTATTTCATCGTCTAAGATGGGGGAGTTAAGACGAACTATGGCTAGGGGGGATTTTGCTCTCTTTTTTTTTTCAAATATAAATTTTATTAACGTCGGCAGGAGCACCACAATACATAAGATGAAGTATAACAAGCAGAACCATCCGCTATAGCAGTTCTTGTACATATTTCTGAGGAAACACAGCTAGCTTATTTCATACTAGGCTGTTTGGTATCTGCACATTTCTCTAAAGGGGGAAATTGCAATGCTCCTACCCAATACAGTTTCCATTTTCTAACAAATGAAGAAGGAAAATAAGAAGAGAAGATGGGGGAAAGGGTATATGGGATATTTAGCAGAAGATGGTGAGCAGCGAGAAATAAAGAGGAAGGGGGAAGCGATGTGAGGTGGGGAAAAGGCGGGGAGGGACTCACAGGGAGTCGGGGGAGCCAGCTACCACCAATGTCCATCCATCTGATTCAGGCACCTGGGGAGCATATTCATGGTTGGGCCGCAGGGTCCAACAAAGCCCTGCCTTCATCTGGCAGTAGAAACAAGTTCCAAATTCCTGAAGTCTTGGTATATCATTCTCATTTGTGTTGTGATGTGAGGATTAAGTCCTGCATCTTATTGATTTCTTCGACCTTATGTAGCCAGCTTACTATAGACGGGGGGTGAGTTTTCTTCCAACAGCGTGGGATACACGCCTTGGCTGTGTTAAGCAAATGTCGTGGGATGGATTTTTTTGTAAGTGTTAGGTGATATGGTGGATATGTGAAGCAGGAAGAAAGCTGGGTAATTTGGAACCTGGTATTCCGTGAATTTATGGACCACCCTTCGGACTGTTGTCCAATATGGTGTCAGTTTGGGACAGGACCAGAATATATGCAGCAGTGTTTCTCTGTTCCCGTGGCAACACCAGCATTGCTCAGATGTGGTGGGGTAACATTTATGGAGTTTCACAGGAGTGAAATGCCACCTAGTGAATAATTTAAACTTCGTTTCCTGCAGCTTGGTACAGATGGACGACTTTAAGGAGAAGCGTATAATGGTTTGAATTTGCGCATCAGTAAAAGTGCAGTTAAGATCCGTTTCCCATTTGGATGTCCAGGGCAAATCTGGTTGTACAGCGGGAGAGCCCAACAATGCATACATTTTGGATAAAGTTCTCGGTAGGGGATCGGTGTCTGAGCAGTAAGTCTCCAATATTGTCAAGTCTCGGCTAAATCCCTTGGGGTTAGGGAGAGAATGAAGAAAGTGATGGAGTCGGAGTGCTGGCCAGAATGAGAGGCTGTATTGTCCATTATCGTTAGATAAGTCTGTTATGGTGGGCTCTGTATAAATTTCCGAGCTTGTGAGACGGCTGCTGTTCGCAAGGTATGGTATTCCCTATTGCTGAGACCCGGTGTAAATTTCAGATTTCCCAGAATGGGGTATAAAGGAGAGACTACTGACGTAAGAGTCTCCTGTTTCAAGATCTGTGCACTGAGAGAGATTGTGGTGCCTATGAGAGGGTGTGTATTTACTTCTGGTGGTAAGCAGCTATGGCATCAAATTGAGCTTTTCAAGGGAATATAAACTTGCTGTTGTTCTAGTTCCTGACTATACGATATATCTATTTGCACTCTTTTAAGCTCAGAAAGCAGAATACAACGTTTTTCAGGTGTGTACAAACCCTTAGTATTCAAGGACAAGAATTTAATGGCGTCCATCTCCTTCCCGCAAGATTAAGGGCGGTCTAGGGAAAAAATAGAAGCAAGGGGAAGAGGCGTAGAAGTGGGAGATGAAAGAGAGAAAGGAGAGAACAGGTCTTTATTTAGGCAAAATCAAAATTTGCCGTTGGCACCAGGCGACCCTACAAAAGGAGACCGGTACAAGCCTATGGGGAAAGAAGTTAGACTAGGCCCTGCGGGAGAGCGCCCGCCCCCCCCCCCCACCCTCCCCGGCAACGCTGTTAAACACTGATAATGGCAAAAAAGTTTAGGCCATATATAGGAACATCTGAACAAACGACAGTATAAGTTGACAGTATTATAATAAGACACACATAACAAACACAGTAACCCCCTTGAGCATTATTTCCAAGCAGTTGGCTGCCCCAATAGACAGCCATGTTGCTGCCTTGGAGTATGAAAGTGATTGTAACCAAAACTGAAACATCCCCGTTGCTGCACTTCAGCCTGTCCCTAGCCTCCTTACTGTTCATGTTCTATGCAGCAAGGGCATAGGCATCCCAGTCCCATCAGAAATGTCAAATCCCAGATCTCCCGGGTTCAAGGAAACAAAGGTATACCTGTGAGGAGCTTAGAGGTAGCCCCCAAGATAGAGGCCCCCTGCTGACTCTCTTTATCCTCTACAAATCTATTGTGGGGTGGAATGGTCTCTCCGCCCCCCCAAAGTGTCCGGAACCAGGGAGAGCAAGGAGGCACCCCCACTTGTGGCACTGGGCTTCTGAGGTTCAATAAGCAAGGGTGTCCACAGTCCCCGACTTCCTAGTAGGTGTTTATTATGTTCCAAAAGCACATGGTAGAGTCACGGGACCCCCGAGGGTCTGGGGATACCAGGGATGCATTCTGCGCATTAGAAAAGGCAAAAGGGGGTGTCGAACAGTCAGGTAAAAGTGAACCATGAACTCACCAAAGTGGCTCGAGGAATGTCCTGGCAAGAGCTACTGTGTCCGTAGAGCACTGTGCCGATCAGGCCCCACGGGAGCCTCCTGGCGAAGTGCCTCTTGGCTGGCGGTGAGGTCTCTGCAGCTGAGGAGTAGGGCCCCAGTTGGAGCCAGGAGGTCCCTCCTGTCTCAGCTGTCTTGCTAGGGGGGCCAGCCAATTCGGGACCACGATGAGGGCTGTGTCTAGGAACCCAAAGAGTGCAGGGAGATCTCCTGGCCTCCGAAGGGTGAAGTAGCGCTGGTCTCTGTGGAACATTACCGAGAGGGGATAACCCCACCGGTAAGTGCATCCCAAGTGGTGCGTTAGATCCAGGTACAGGCATAGCATAGCCCGGCCCTGCAGCGTAGTCCTGGAGATGTCCGGCAAGATTTTGATCTGGGCTCCATCAAAATTGACCGCCCCAGTCTCCTAGGACTTCCTTAGGATGAGCTCCTTGTGGGTGTAATGGTGGACTCTGTACACCAAGTCTCTGGGTCTGTTGGGGTCGGTTGAACGGGGCCCTAGGGCACGGGGGATGTGGTCCATTTCTATCTGAGGTGGAGCAGCATCTCCCACCACAATGTGGAAGATCTCAGCCGCAGTGTCCATTAAGTGCTCCGGAGTGGTTGCTTCAGGGAGTCCCTGGAGCCGCAGGTTGCTCCTGTGGCTCCGGTCCTCAATCTATTCCATGTGCAGCAGGAGCGCCGCTACCTCCTCTGCCTGAGCTGCCTGTCTGGTCTCCACTGCTGCCAGTCTTTGTTCCATAGCCGCTACTGAGGTCTCACCTGCAGTCAGCCTGTCAGTCAGGGTGGACACATCTTGTCTGATGCTGTGGATCTCTCTTTTATGGCTCTCCTCCACTCGACTGATAAGAGCCGCTATGTCCGCCTTAGTAGGTAATGCCAGCAACAGAGCCTGGAGTCCCGCGTCCGCCTGTAACAGCTGGTGGGATGTAGACAGCGGGTCGGTGTGAAACACCGCCTGGGTGTCCGAGCAGGTCTCCGACAGGAGGGATGGAGCTGGGGATGTTGGCGGGTTGTCAATCTCCAAGGCCTCTGGCTGGCAGTCGCATGGCGCTGCCATCTTGTTTGACCGAGAGGCCTCCGATGAACCAGTGAAGTACTGGAGCAGTTCCCCGCTTATTTTTGCCGCCTTAGTGGTCTTATTTGCGTTTTTTGCTGAAAGCATAATGTAGGAACATATGGCAATATTAGCCGAGGAAGGCAGGGGACAAGCTGGAGCTCTCAGAAAATTTGTCATCACATGGCCATGTCCGGACCACGCCCCTTTGCTCTCTGTTAAATAATACTGTATGTTCTGAAGAGGGTCAGGAGGTGGAGGGTTATGAGGTATAGCTGGGTTGCTATAGAGGATCAAATAGTAATTATGAAAACTTTGGGATATTTGTGATGGATGGGATAGAAGGGTGCCTGTTTTATCTTTTCAACTTTTTCAACTTGGCCTATAGCATTGTCCTTCAGCCCAGCTGTAGCGCTAGCTATTTCCTTGGGGGTTGATAGTGATGGTAAAGACATTACAGTGTTTTTAACCATTTATCAAATCTAACAGGTAAGTATTACTGAGAAGTTTCTGTCATAAGATACTAAATGAGCATTACTCTTTCTGTTCTGTATGTAAATGATCACAAACTTATCACGCTATTGCTCTTTTAAGATGCCCATTACATTAGAAAATGCAAGTGGTTGGATCGAGGAGCATTCATGTGCTTGAAGACCTCCCCAATGCCTGATGGTCTTCTCTTGAGAAAATCAATTGGCTTATATGGATTTCTCCTTTAGTGATTGTTTTTCTCTATGACATGCTGACACTGACATATTCCCCTTTCCTCTCCCTAGGAAAGGAATACATGTTTGCAGCATACATGTTGCCTAATTCACACTTTAATGTTTTACAGAAATCATTTGTAGTAAGGATTAATTAGTAGCTGGATTGTGCATCCACCACCCTTAAGTGTCACACTGCAATCCAGCCGACCTGTCTTTTCTTAAGTAGCCTCTAGCATTAAAGGTAACCCCTAGTAGCCATATGCTATGCGAGTACTTGCTCGTATGATTCTATTAATGAACTATGTTGCATTTTGGCACCCTTCCATGTATAATCGGTAGAATGTAGGTCAATGCCAATTTCTCCTTCTTATTGCATAAGCCAACTTGCATACATATTACTAGAATGTATACATAGATGTAAAATCTGAAATGGTGGTATACTGTTTTGTTAGCAAATGGGAGAGTTAAATATACACAAAAGTAGACAGCTATAAGTAGCATAAAGAATATGATTTATTACAACATTTTAAAAACATAATGGAGCACTTATACAGGAATGTCAATATTTTAAATGGTACACTCAGTCACAAGGATAGAATACCAAGTCAATTACTTTTGTTTTACATCAATAACTGCAGGTATATTTTTCAGTGTATTTGCATTTCTCTGTTTTAATATGACTTTCTTTATGTTATATTAGGCTGCTTGGCAATAAGGAAAGCACAACATGATTTTCTACTTTGTAGATGTCATTTATTTGAAAGAGAGCAGTTACTTTGTACATATGCTGAAATTATCTAACAAGCAAGCCACTTGTAGAAAGCACTGCTAGAGAATGCAATGATTAATTATAGTAATTTACAAATTGCAGTTTCTGGTTATAGGATGCCATTCATGTCATTTGTATAAATCACAGGTATACCAAGAAATATTTTAGTTTCTTTTTATGCCTTTTTTTTGTTGCAGTCTATTCCAGTGTTTTTGTTTTTCTTCTTTTACTTTTTATTTTACAAGTATGAGCCATTACAATTTGTAATTCGCCAAATGATTTAAAATGCATGCAGTTTAGTTATGTCACTAAACTGTTTTGGATATATATATATATATATATATATATATATATCTTCACTCAGAACCAACATTCTGGAGCCCCTCAAATTTAATTTGTGAGACCCCAATGACATTTTTACCTGTTTTTGCATGGTAGCAGAGACTCTCACCATCTATAGATGTGGGTAAGAAATGTTGTAAATTAAGAATGCCTTCTGAAATAAACGTGTTTATAGTGTTAAGTATTTATTTTGATCAGTTAACAAAATATAAAGTTGGAAAGTAAATGAACTGAACCATATGAAATCATATTTGGTGTGCCTACCCTTTGGCTTCAAAACAGCATCATTTTAAGTACACTTGTACACAGTTTTTGGAGGAACTAATCAGATAGGTTGTTCTAAATATCTTGGAGAACTAACCACAGATATTCTGTGGATGTAGGATGACTTAAATCCTTCTGTCTCTTTATGTAATCCCAAACAGACTCAATGATGTTGGGATCAAGGCTCTGTGGGGGCCAAGCCATTGCTTCCAAGATTCCTTGTTCTTCTTTATGCTGAAGATGGTTCTTAATGACAATGTCTGTATGTTTGTGGTTGCTGTCCTTCTGCAGAATAAATTTGGAGGCCAATCACATGTCTCCCTGATGGTATGGCATGATGGATAAGTATTTGCCTGCAATTCTCAGCATTGAGAAGAATTGATTCTGGTTACTGTTTGCTCACTTTGCATTTTATTATTTGCAAAATGTTTGTACAGTAATATATATGTAATATATAATGTATATATATATATATATATATACACACACACACTATTTCATACCATTGTTGCATGGTTTCAGCAGTTATTTTATTTGCCCCGCTGCCATTGTAAAATGTGCCTGAAGCAGTCAGTGACAGCCATGGGCCAGCATCAGTGCGCTTTTGGGCTTCTAATACTGCTCAATAAAAGTAATCCAAAATATTCCAAAGCAGCATAGTACTTTAGCATTTTTGTATTTTGTGTTTGAAAGAGAATTGCATTGATGCCATTGCCACCTTTTGTGAGCGCAGGAGCCAGAGTCAATTTGGTCCTGCCTCCACTCACAGTGACATACTACTGCAATAGTAATCCATTGCATGCCAGTGGAGTGATTGTTTGCTACAGCAGTACATGTGGGAGGAGGACTGGATAAATACTCCCTATTGAACAATCCATTCCCCCTTATAAAAAAAAGAGAAGGCGGGATGATTAAAGAAAAGAAAGTCAATACAATTAGAGATAAATAAATAAATACCCCTCAAATTCTCAGAAAATATTGCCATACCATTTTTTGTTCTGCACCAGCCCAAGTGGACCTTTGATTAATGTTACACAAACTATTTACAGGGACAGATTATTTTTTTAGAACTTAAATGTCAAAAAGTTGGGGCTTAATCACTTATCGACTACCCGCCGCAGTTATACTGCAGCAAGGTGGCTCGACTGTGCGGATCACCGTAGGTGTACGCCGGTCCGTGCATGTGAGATAACGGGCATGAGATTGCCGCCTGTGATCGCTGTACACAGAGGCAGAATGGTAATCTGCCTATATTTAAACAAGGTGGATCCCCGTTCTGACAGGGGACAATGCAGAGATCTGCTGTTCCCAGTGATCGGGAACAGCAATCTCTGTGATGTCCCAGGCAGCCCATCCGCCCTACAGTTATAACACATCCAGGGAACACAGTTAACCTCTTGATCACCCCGTAGTGTTAACCCTTTCCCTGCCAGTGTCATTTATACATTGATCAGTACATTATTATAGCCCTGATCAATGTAATAATGTCGCTGGTCCCCAAAAAGTTTAATTTGGGGTCAGATTTGTCTGGCGCAATGTTGCAGTCCCGCTAAAAATTGCAGATCACTGCCACTACCAGTAAAAACATTTTAAAAAAAGTCAAAGTCCCTAGAATATATATTGGCCTAAACCGATGAATACATTTTTTTTTGAATATGTATTATAGCAGAAAGTAAAAAAAAATGTTTGTTTTTTTCAAAATTGTCACCTTTTTTTTGTTTATAGCCCAAAAAATAAAAACCACAGAGATGATCAAATACCACCAAAAGAAAGCTCTATTTGTGGGGGAAAAGGACCTAAATTTTGTTTGGATACATTGTCGCACAACGACACAATTGTCAGTTAAAGCCACGTAGTGCCATATTGCAAAAAATGTCCTGGTCATTAAGGGGCTAAATCCTTCTGGGCTGAAGTGGTTAAAGAAAAAAATAAGATGTAAACTCTGACTTTGAACTTTACCATCCTGTTACATTACGTCCATCCTGGTGCATTACTTAAAAAAAGCTTGTGATGTGTGATATTCTGATAGCAAAATGATTGTCATAGGTAAATAGGATAAATATAACTCAAATATAAACAAATACAACTTATATAACTGCAAAAATAACTTAAAGTGATTATCCAGCCAGTTTTTATATTTATTTATGTTTTAGTTCTGGATGATGCTGAATTCCATGTGTGGAGTACCTAAACACAGTTTTATCAACCACAAGCAAGTTTAAACTAGCAGGTCCATTAGGGAGCCTATTAGAGTCCACACGGGTCAGCAGGAGCAGAGGAAAAGTAAAAGATCAAATGTAAAGTTTGATTGATTTGCCTGGATATATTGAAGAATTAAAATTTGTTAAGCGCTGTTCCTTAAAATAGCTTAGTCAGGGAGCAATTTGTAACAAAGTACGCTAAACAGTAACTTGAAACAGTTCTAAACTGTACAATGAAAACAAAATCCACCTGCCATAACACATAAGTATTTTAACCCAGATGGAGCATGGCTTCAGAAAAGGATTATTTCTTTCACTTACTTGCAAAGGTATAGAAACAATATTTTTTACTTCCTTTTATTCTTGTATATGTGTATTGTTATATCTGTTACCTCTTTAGACCTAGGCTTTTAATGCTGGATTTAATGGTATTCATCAAGCATAGGACCGTATTTCGAAAGCATCAATTTTTTTTAGATAAATACTGGATTAAAGAAACGTGTTTGTCTCTTTTGTTTTTATTATTTTACATATTTAAGTTAACTGTTTTTGGTCTATTTATAATTGTTTTTTCACAAATTTTACCCAATATCCACACATTTTTTCCTAATTGGTATCAGCCTCTTGCAGTCCCTGTATAAAAAAAAGATACGATTGGGTGAGTGAGAGAGAAATGGCACAAGGAGCCAATCAGTTGTATTGAAGTGCAAGGGGCATGCTGATAGGAGAAGAGCACAGAGTAGCAGAGAGGTGAGACATCAGCGTGCTGTTTCATCTTTTATTATACAGTTACAGAGTGTTAGTGGGGGGACCTATCAGTGTTACTGAAATGCAGCAGAGAAAAATCAGGTCTACTCCACTTCAGATGTGCTTTGTAGCAAAGTTGTGCAGATCTCAGAATGGGATGGAAAGCAATACACATTTTTTGTCAGGTAATACAGTTCCCATATATGTTTTCCGTCTTAATATTCAGTTGTTTTCCTCTAGTTCAGCTTTAAGTACTCATTATACATTTAACAGGTTGATCACCAAACATAATGCAATCAAAGGCAACTCAAAACACTTTTCATTATGTATATTCAGTTTTTAGACGTATGCTTTTAAAGTCACATGTGAATTTACAATCAACACAAAGTTTTTTTTTATGCCATACCACACACTTTCATATAATAATGCAGCCATTCTATATAATTATGTTGTCGTCAATATGTAATGCCTGGCTTGCTCGGTTTGCCCAAGTTGTTAATCTGATTGTTTGCTACATTGAACAATTTAGTTAGATAAAATTTCACTCATTGATGTTACAGAACTGTCGGCACAAAAATGATGTTTGATTAACCACTTCCCGCCTGGCCTATAGACAAATGACGGCCGGGCGGTGGTTCAGTTATCTTGACCGGACGTCATATGGCGTTCGGTCGAATAACCCATGATCACATGCCTGTGGGGCACGCATCGCGGCATACGGTGGTGTGGTGCATCAGTCTGACCCACTTCATTACCGATCTCGGTAAAGAGCTTCCATCGGAAGCTCTTTACCACGTGATCAGCTGTGATTGGTCACAGTGTAAACAGGAAGAGCCATAAATTGTCTTTTCCTCTACTCATGTCTGCAGAAGCAAGTAGAGGAGAGCCGATAGGTGGCTATCCTGGCAGGGGGGTCTGAATTGATTGTTTATCAGTGCAACCCCCCCCCAGGATGGCCACCCAGGACCACCAGGGATGCCACTAGGACCACCAGGAAATGCCCACACAGGGATCACCAGGGAAGCCCACCCTGACCACCAAGGAGCCCACCCAGGGACCACCAGGTAAGGGGCACAGTTCCCAACATGGATAGCACTCAGTGCCCATCTTGGATGCTACCCAGGACCACCAGGGAATAAGTGCCATCTATCATTGCTGCTTATTGGTGCCCACCAGTGCCACCTATCCATGCCTACCAGTGCCACCTATCAGTACCACCTATCAGTACCCATCTGTGCCACCTGTCAGTGCCCAGTGCCACCTATGAATGCCCATCAGTGCCACCTATAAGTGCCCATCTGTGCCCCCTTTGAGTGCCCATCAGTGCCACTTATCAGTGCCACCTATCAGTGCCCATCAGTGCTTCTTATCACTGTTGTCTATTAGTGCTGCATATACAGTATTTCACAAAAGCCATTAACCTGTACAGGTCCGCGCTATTGACAAAAGACGTCAACAGCGCGGACCTGAAAATCCGGGTGGACGTCCATGGACGTCCGCCCCTTTACACGCCCCCTGCGCGCTCTGGGCGGCGGCGGCGGCGCGCGCGCGCCGCCGCCGCACGCTGCGGGGGCGTGCCCGCGGGTCGGGCGGACTCGATGTCCGCTCCTGACCCGCGATCGCCGTACAGAGCAGTAGAACGGGGAACCGCCGATGTAAACACGGCGGTTCTCCGTTCTGTGACAGGGGACATAGCAGATCTACTGATCCCTGTCACTGGGATCAGTTAGATCTGTTATGTCCCGACCAGCCCCGCCCCCCCACAGTTAGAACACACCCAGGGAACATTGTTAACCCCTTCACTGCCCCCTACAGGTTAACCCCTTCACTGCCAATGACATTTATACAGTAATCAGTGGACATTTAAATTTCTGATCGCTGAATAAATGTCATTGGTCCCAAAAAAGTGTCAAAAATGACCGACATGTCCGCCCGGATATCAAAGTCCCGATAAAAATCGCAGATCGCCGCCATTACTAGTAAAAAAAATAATAATAATAAAAACGCCATAAATCAATTCCCATAGTTTGTAGACGCAATAACTTTTGCGCAAACCAATCAATAAACGCCGATTGCGATTTTTTTTACCAAAAATATGTAGAAGAATATAAATCAGCCAAACCCAATAAATAATTTTTTATTTTTTTTTATTTTGGGATATTTATTAGAGCAAAAAGTAAAAAATATTGTTCTTTTTTCAAAATTGTCGCTCTTGGTTTTGTTCATAGCGCAAAAAATAAAAACCGCAGAGGTGATCAAATACCACCAAAAGAAAGCTCTATTTGTGGGGAAAAAAGGACATCAATTTTATTTGGGTACAACGTCGCACGACCGCGCAATTGTCATTCAAAATGCGACAGCGCTGAAACCTGAAAATTGGTCTGGGCAGGAGGGGGGTTTAAGTGCCCAGTAAGGAAGTGGTTAATGTCTAAACCGATGGGCAACAAAAGTGAGTACATCCCTAAGTGAAAATGTCCAAATTGGGCCCAATTAGCCATTTTCCCTCCCTGGTGTCATGTGGTTTGTTAGTGTTACAAGGTCTCAGGAATGAATAGGGAGCAGGTGTGTTAAATTTGGTGTTATCGCTCTCACTATCTCATACTGGTCACTGGAAGTTAAACATGGCATCTCATGGCAAAAAACTCTCTGAGGATCTGAAAAAAAGAATTGTTGCTCTACATAAAGATGGCCTAGGCTATAAGATGATTACCAAGACCCTGAAACTGAGCTGCAGCACGGTGGCCAAGACCATACAGTGGTTTAACAGGCCATGTTCCACTCAGAACAGGCCTCACCATGGATGACCAAAGAAGTTGAGTGCACATGCTCAGCGTCAAATCCAGTGGTTGTATTTGGGAAATAGATGTATGAGTGCTGCCAACATTGCAGCAGTGGTTGAAGGGGTGAGGGATCAGCCTGTCAATGCTCAATCCATACGCCTCACACTGCATCAAAATGGTCTGCATGGCTGTTGTCCCAGAAGGAAGCCTCTTCTAAAGATGATGCACAAGAAAGCTCGCAAACAGTTTGCGGAAGACAAGCAGACTAAGGACATGGATTACTGGAACCATGTCCTGTGGTCTGATGAGACTAAGATAAACATATTTGGTTTACAAAAAAAAAAAATATATATATATTTGGTTTACAATGGTGTCAAGCGTGTGTGGCAGCAACCAGGTGAGGAGTACAAAGACAAGTGAGTCTTGCTTACAGTCAAGCATGGTGGTGGGAGTGTCATGGTTTGGGGCTGCATGAGTGCATGTGTAGGGAGCTATTGTTCTTTGAGGGAACCATGAATGCCAACATGTACTGTGACATACTAAAGCAGTGCATGATCCCTTCCCTTTGGAGACTGGGATGCAGGGCAGTATTCCAACATGATAACGACCCCAAACAAACCTCCAAGATGACCACGGCCTTGCTAAAGAATCTGAGGGTAAAGGTGATGGACTGGCCAAGCATGTCTCCAGACCTAAACTCTATTGGGCATCCTCAAATGGAAGGTGGAGGAGCGCAAGGTCTCTAACATCCCCCAGCTCTGTGATGTTGTCATGGAGGAGTTGAAGAGGACTCCAGTGACAACCTGTGAACCTCTGGTGAACTCCATGCCCGAGAGGGTTAAGGCAGTGCTGGAAAATAATGGTGGCTACACAAAATATTGACACTTTGGGCCCAATTTGGACATTTTCTCTTAGGGGTGTACTCACTTTTGTTGCCAGTGGTTTAGACATTAATGGCTGTGTTTTGATTTATTTTAACAGGACAGCAAATTTACACTGTTATACAAGCTGTACACTCACTACTTTACATTATAGCAAAGTGTAATTTCTTCAGTGTTGTCACATGAAAAGATATAATAAAATATTTACAAAAATGTGAGGGGTGTATTCACTTTTGTGAGATATTGTATGTGCTTAATCAACAGTGCCACCTCATCAGTGCCACCTCATCAGTGCCAAGCAGTACTGCTTCATCAATGCCTGTTAGTGTAGCCTCATCAATGCCAATCAGTGATGGAGAAAATGTACTTATTTACAAAGTTTTGTGACAGAAACAAAGGAAAACTTTTTTTTTCAAAATTTTTGGTTTTTTTTATATACAGCACAAAAAATAAAAACCCCAGAGGTGATCAAATACCACAACAAGAAAGCTCTATTTGTGTGAATAAAATGATAAAAATCTAATTTGGGTGACCATGTAATTGTGATTCAAAATGCGACAGTATTGAAAGCTGAAAATTGGTCTGGGCAGGAAGGGGGTTAAGTGCCTGGTATTGAAGCGGTTAAGCGTTCCAAAAACAGCTATAAAAGCCAAAGACTGTTGCATCTACACTTCATCTATAGCACCACATAAATATGGCTGCTGAGAGAAATCACGGGGCCCCGTACAGCCTACCTGACAGGGTCACCCTCCTCTGCTAAAATGCAACGGCCATGATGCTATGCTTTGCAGCCATGGAAGAAAGTATACCCCCGTCGAACAAGACCCATTCACGTGAATAGTGGCAGGGAGGTAATATCTGCCCCCCCAAACTGGTACAAATCACTCACTGTGTCCATTGAGGATGGTGTTTGTTCAGCCCCCCCCCCACTCACTGTTCTGAAATAAGCCCCTGATGTGCTCTCAGCAGCTGCCAGTGGGAGAGAAGTGAAACCAGCAGCACTGCAGAGAAAGGGACACACAGGGGTCCTAGACAGCAGGGAGTGCAGAGTCTAGTACTGATCCCCCTGCAGCACAACTGGAGGGAGAAAAGAAAACAGAAGCCAGCAGCACTGCACAAGAGCCACGAGTGTCAGCAGTAAGGCAGTACTGCTGGCCCTCCGGCTCGGCAGGTGCCCAGGCCTCCCTTTTGAACTGATGAGGCTTGGGCCCAGGAGGGCTGGCTATCAGCACGTAAAACTTGAACATTTCTCACTGGTTTCTATCATGTTAAAAAAATGTACAAGCCTAATTGAACAGAGAAGAAATAGATTACGTCACTATGCAGCTTACAAAATCAGTTTTGTCAAAAATGTTTAGTGATAGTGTAATGATCAGTGATAGTATTAGTAGAGAAATACAGGGTCTGCCATTGCTCGTGCCCTTCTAAAAAAATATGTATTGTCTGCTTTCTATACTTTTTGAGTCACAGACCCAGAACAAGTAGGTTGTGAAAGAGTATCAGAGTATCAGAAAATGGCAGAATTTTAATATCTTTACATTCTACACTTGGTCCAGATGAGAGAAGAAGAATGAAGCCAATGCATCAGCATAACAACCAGGCAACTAGGATTTTTAGAAGGAATGGTCAGCCATAGCAGCCTCCATGATTTTATTTCTGATTCCATTTTGTGGTTTAAAAAGTGTTAAAAAGGTATTCTTTGTTTTATGTTGTTTTTCCTTTTTTATGAGTACTTTATAAAGGTGAAAAATACAAAATAGATGCTACAAGTCAAAAGCTGATACATGGGAAGCCAGTATTGACTGTAAGTTTAAATCACCTTAATGTTTCAATCAATGACAGTGCTTATATCAGTGAAATCACAACTAGTATACTATAGATCAGGAAAAGCTGACTGTAGGTCTCTGGCTGGCGACGGATCTTAATAGGACATTATTTTCCCCTTAAGGTAGAACTGTCCAATGATTATAGATTTATCATACTCTTGCTATTGTTTGCCTGAAGATTTTGCAGAAAGTGAAATACCAAAAGGGCATTAGAACACTCTGCTGTTCATAGTCTGACCACTTAGAAATATAAAGTGATATTTAAAATGTTTTCTGCAGTGATAGGGCAATTCTTTTTGTTGCTCATGAAAAAAAAAGTTTCCTTCTTCATTGGACTTTTATAACTATTCAATTACTGTAAAAAACAATGTGTGTGTTATCTACCCAGATAGCCAATGGCCACCTTTGTTGTAAAGTCCACAGATCACTGAAAACAGATCTTTGTGATCATTATACTATATCTCTTAGCCTAGGTTCACACTGAGAGTGAGAATGAAATGGTGCGAGTTCAGCTGAACTTAGCAAATCAGTGAATCTATGTGGGCTTCGGTGGCGCACATAGATTTACTTTAAATGCCGACCGATGGGCTTTGGGACAGCAAGTTTCCCAAAAAAGCAGGGACAGCCATGTATATACACGGCCTATATATTTTTTTTTCAGACATCCAGCAGGTAAAATTACCACATCATCCCTTTAATCCAGGACACATATTAATTAGACAGGCTCTGTGGTTGATTAAGGTGGTAATTAAACTAATTTGGTGCCTTATCTGCATTAAATTAGCCTCAGAACCTGTGTAATTGATATGTGTCCTGGATTAAAAGGGATGATGTGGCAACCCTACCAGCGGGGGGGGGGGGGGGGGG
>BLSH010206778.1:682055-693005 GCA_018402905.1 Glandirana rugosa
GGTCATACTCTTAAGTACGATCATATCAAAAATGAATTAACATTCTACTAAAATTTTTACGTGATCTTCTTTCCAAACAATACCTAAGGAAATAGTAGTATGTATCCATCTGTAGTGATCAGGGTAAATTGTCATATACATAAAAATATTTACGTAAAAATTCCGATCCCAGTCCCGAGGACCGCGGACCGTCCCGATCCTCCTCCGTCCCCACCCACGTCCCCACGAGAGACCGACGTGACCGAAAGACTTAAGTACATCCAGCCGTCGACGACGACGAGAGACATGTCCCTCACGTCTTAATAATCCGTTCAACATAAAAACTCCTTATTAAAATAATAACTTGTTGTTGGTATTTGATATTAATGAGTTTTTGGAATCATTGAGAACATGGTTGTTGTTCAATAATAAAATTATTCCTCAAAAATACAACTTGCCTAATAATTCTGCACTCCCTGTACAGAGAGCAGCAGCAGCTGCCGACCTACATGAATTCAGAAAGCCAGTGCAGCCAGAGAGCACCCCTGCACCCACCCCTGCCTCCTCCTAGCCCTGCCAGGCGCCAGGAGCCCTGACCCTAGCCTTAAAAATGCATTTATAAAAATACATATACTGTTAAATGGGACTAGTGATGTCTACCTATGTATGATGATAAAGGAATCCATAACAAACCTTTCTTCTAGTGCATTTTTAAAATCATCTTACAATTAAGTAAAAACTATACTAGCATGAATTCTCATACTGGAGTACATGCAGTCCCCAAGTTACAAACAAGATAGGGTCTGTAGGTTTGTGCTTAAGTTGAATTTGTATGTCATTTTTTTAAGTGTAGCTCCAGCCAAAAAAATAATTATTAAATTTTTTGGATAGCATAGGGAAGGGTTAACACCACTGTAATGTTTGTTTTGCTGCCTGTGCCACTGTTCAGAAGATTTCACCTCACTTTCTGCCCCTGTTACAACTGGATTTTGAAAATTTGGGTTATTGTGGAAACAAGGATTGATGATAAAGCTTCAGTGGAGACACCTTTTTTCCATGATAACTCTTACAGGAGTGAATTTCCCTTCCTAGGGGTAGATTTCCTCTCACTTACTGTTGCCTCCTTCCTTTTGTAAGTAGGAGTCATTTGCAAGTTGGATGTTTGTAACCTGGGAACCGCCTGTATATTCTGCTTGGCTAGAAACAGGACGCGATTCTCTTTTTCTAGGATGTGTCACTGAACACCAAATACTTTCAAAAATACTGTCACCCTCTTGAATGTTGTTGTAAACTCCACCTTCTCTGCTCTTCAGATGCTGCTGACATGTTTCAGGGTTACGCTTCTTATGCATATAGTGCACACATTCCATAGTGTGTTGTTTCTCTCTTCAGTAGGATCAACATATAATTTCTTCAAAAATATTGTAGTATACAGCAGAAATAAGGTAAACTGAACGAAAATGACCCTTTAATTTGACAATGTTTGCAAACATTGCTGCCAAAATTTTTTCAGCAAATAAACATCTCACTGGTGCACCGCCAATTTGCCTGCTGCAAGGCACAGAATGCAAAATCACAGCCTGCATGTCAGAAATCTCTGCTTTTCTTTTGACAATCTTGTTCCACTGTCTTCTTTATATATCAAAAACAAAGTTAAGGCTTAGCTGTTAACGTTTGATCAAATGGTGATTTTTCTTATCATTAACAGTGCTGTTTAGTGTGGTTAGGTTGCCTGGTTTGTGTAAAAGCAGCAGTGCATATAAATCAGCTGCCAAAGTGAACTATAAGGCTTCATGCACACAGGACTTTAAAATAACGGCCCAAAAACGTCAGTAGTTTATCAGGGATGTTTTCAGCTTTTACCAGCATTATATTACCGCCTTTTTTTGCATTTTTTTGCATTTTTAAAGGGCCAGCTTTTTTTTGTTTTGTTTTTTCAATTGGTCTAAAACATCCAAAGACGTTGGGGATTGACGTTTTCGAGCGTTTTTGGGCATTTTTGGATGTTTTTAAGCATTTGAACATTTTTACAGCTGAAAAACATCCAAAAAAGCCCCTCAGCTCTTGGTTTTTTTTTTACAGCTCAAAAATGTCACTGCTAAAAACAGCTGATAAGAGCCTGTGTGTGCATGAACACATAGGATAACATGTTGGAGGGTTTATTGACTGTAGAAAAAAAATCTGCAGCTGAAAACAGCTGCTGAAAAACAGTCAAAAGTGTCCTGTGTACATGAGGCCTAAAAGTACAACTATATTTACAAGCTTTAAACTAAAAGGTTCACTTTAATGCTAATTTAACACAACTACTAGTGCTGCTGAAACGCATTAGAATTGCATTGATTTGTTTCACTTGTTGGTTGGAATTGCTCTTTATAACTTTTATGTAAATATTGTGTAGCAATAGACCTACTTGTTGCCTGGAATTTTTCTTTATGATTTCTATTTAAAGATCTTATAAGTGAAAAGATATACCAACCACCATTTTGAAGTATTGAACTGGAAAAAGAAGAGGTCCCTCAATAGAGAAGTTCTATTTATCCTGTCCCCACAGGGGACAAAGTGTATGTAAAAAACAGCACATCCAGAGCTAGCATGGTCAACAGAGTCCCCTTCCCCAAGCACTGTTCTGTAGGAGATGAATAATAATTAGCTGTAAATAACAATGCTATTCTCTGATAGCAGGCATGTGCCTGAGATCAGCACAGTCAAAACTCATACAGGGAGAGCACGAGTTGTGTCACACTTACCAAAAACAGTGTCTGATGGTGGGTGTTATAATGTGGTCCCAGGCTGACTTGCCTGCCTTGTTCTTTACAATGCTTCCCTCTCTCCCTGTAGAATTTTCATTGTATTGCAGAAGTAGAAATGGAAAAAAATCACAAGGGGATAGAAAGTACTCAAAACATCAACCGACCCAGGGAATATGTAGATAAGATCTGACTTAAACTGTTTGTTACCCCAACATTTCATTATCATGATATGTGCCTGCTGTACCATGTACTTGTATGAGAAAGTATCCTGTTCTCTTTGCATTGCTTCCTTTATGTGAAATCCCTGGTGTTCCTGCCAGTCCCTCTGTTTTCCTATTAAAAACTGACCACACTAAGCAGAAGAGCTGGGAACTCAGTGCACTCTCCTCCAATGATCAGACTTGTCCTGACACACCCCTGCTGCACAGACTTCTTTTTAAAGCTCTGTTCTGATCCTCTCATACCACATTTATGTACTCCCATCACACAAATATGTGCTTAAAAAAGTTTAGATTTTTGGTAATCCCTTCCTATTTCAAGGTTTTAATTTAGGTGTTGCCATTTTTGTTACAAATGATGCAACACAGCACAGGCATGTTCACAGCAGAGGGGGTGGTAACAATTGCTTTATAGAGTTGAGCGGACACCTGGATGTTTGGGTTCGGCGGGTTCGGCCGAACTTCGCGAAAAAGTTTGGGTTTGGTACCGAACTTGACCCGAACTTTACCCCGGACGCCGAACCCCATTGAAGTCAATGGGGCTCAAACTTTGCCACAAAAATGGCTGTAAAAATGTCCTGGCAAGTGCTAGAGGGCTGCAAAAGCAGTAAGCAATGATTTTAGAACAATCATCTGTCCGTTACAGCAACAGCAGGAAACTGACCTTATAGGAGTAGGCGATGATTTTAGAACAATAATCTGTCCCTTACAGCAACAGCAGGAACCTGACCCTATAGGAGTAGGCAATGATTTTAGAACAATAATCTGTCCCTTACAGCAACAGCAGGAACCTGACCCTATAGAACAAGGAGATGATTTTAGAACAATAATCTGTCCCTCAAAGCAGTAGACTCTACTTAGTCCAGAATCAGATCGTTCTGTAATGCAGGATAAGATCTGTCATCTGTCCCTCAAAGCAGTAGACTCTACCTAGTCCAGAATCAGATTGTTCTGTAATGCAAGATGAGATCTGCAATCTGTCCCTCAAAGCAGTAGTAGTAATCTCTACCTAGTCCAGAATCAGATCATTCTGTAATGCAGGATGAGATGTTATTAATATCTGCAATCTGTCCCTCACAGCACCGGCAGCATCCTCTCCCTAGACTAGCCTGAGAGCATGTGACATGCAGCACTACGTGACTCCAGTTTATACAGAGGCTGGGTCACATGATGCACTGGCCAATCACAGCCATGCCATTAGTAGGCATGCATTAGTAGGCATGGCTGTGATGGCTTCCAAGGGCAAACCAGTGAAACGCTTGTTGATTGGCTACCCTGCAGCTACTCAACATGCGTGATCAAATACCCGAACCCAGAACCCAAACTTTTTTTCAAATGTCCGGATTCAGGTCCGGGTCACAGACACCCCAAAGTTCGGTATGGACCTGAACTTTACAGTTCGGGTTCGCTCAACTCTACTACTTGAGTCTCACAAAGGGAACACCCACAAATCAGACTTCAAGCAGGGGAGGAGCTTACAGGCAGTAATAGCAGTCAAAAATGGTGTTTCATTTTACAAACAAAGATAAGTATTTAAAACTGATTAATAGACCTGCGGTTAAGTTTTTATTGCTGTTAAGACTTCTTCGTAAAGCTCTGTTCTGATCCTTTCATACCAAGTTTATATACTCACATCACAAAAATATGTGCTAAAAAAAGCTTTGATATTTGGTAATCCCTTCTTATTTCAAGGTTTTAATTTAGTTGTTGCCCTGAAATATTTAGTGTACAGTGTAGCTAAGGTGGAAGCTTGGATAACGGAAGTTATCAGTATGGCTTTTTCAAAATGTTGTGGCATTGAAACTTAAATAACACTACCTTTCCCTCAGAGATATTTAAAAGGACCTATTACAAAGCGAGTTGTGGTAAAGGGGCCTGTACCTGCATCTGAGCATGGACACTCTGTTATAATAAAACAGTGATAATTGTATATAGTTCTATGCTCCAAGCATCAGAGGATTAGAATGACTTATTGAAGGCTTCCAACAAAGACGTTTGTTTTATGGCAGATTCCCATACGCAGAGACACATGAGTCTGAGAAAGAAAAGGGAAAATGCCAACCTGGGCTCAGAACAGTTAGTTTGACCATCTGGTCTTGTCACTGGTTTCTGAGTACTATTCAAATTGTACAAGAATTCCAATACATTACTGACCACCCTTAACTCAAATATTGCTTTTGGGAAGAACCTTAATCTGTAACCTATGTACACTGACCCATTCTACTAAGGCACATATACTGCTACATATGTAGTTGACTGGTGACAGGCTGGATACGGTCAGGGAATAAGCAAGCAAAGCTTTCATTGTGCTTAAAAGCAGATACTGTCATTATCTCTGCTTTAATTAAAATGTAAATTCTTTATCACTTCAAGACCATGGCTCAAAAACATTTATTTGGCATAAACTATCTTTGAGATTAAATCCTGCTATCATGATTTAGAATTAATACTTTGCAAAGAACCTTGGGAATGTGCAATTTGGGAACTATTGATATTTAGATATTCAAACTTGTATCACAATCCAAGACAACAGATGTCAATCTATTTTCTTGGAAGAATCTTATAAATAAGTCACATGAATGTTCATGTATAATATGTATTATAACAAGCAGTGTATTATTTTTTATTTGGAGACCAAGACAATGTTTTGCAAAGCCCATATACAGTATAGACCTATGAAGATTATTGTTTTAAACTATAAGTCCTTCAATACCATCAATTTGCACAGTTGGAAAAAAACCCGCAAGATATACTGGTGCAGTAATGCACACACATTGGTTGAGTAATATTTGATTCCTTTCAAAACAATCAGCCAAATGGGTAGTTTTTTAATAAATAAATTATATAATATATACAGTTGTTTAGAACACAGCTACTTGTGATTATCAACATCCCTCAAATCTAGGGCAGCTCATAGCTCTGATAAAACAGGAGATCACCTGTTAGACTGGATATTATTCACAATGAGCATTTCCTTTACAAATCATTTCTTCCTCATCTTCTGTCAAAAGGCAGTGCATACTTCTAGCAAACATCTACAGCCCTGGTACCCAACACATCTCATAGGTCACATATGGCCCTCCGTTGCTCTGTGTATAACCCACTATGTCATAGACAGTATCTACCAGCTGTTTGGTGCAGCCAAATAAAAACAAGGCTCCCAATGTGCTGCCTGCATCTTAGTGCTAGCTTTTCTACAGAATATCCAAGAATGTAAACAATGCACTTAACCCAAACAGGAAATTTCATAGCAGGCTTTCTCCTAAAATTTAGTATGGAATTCTATTTAAATGTTTGTTAATACATTGTACATTTTAGACATTTGGATACATGTATAAAACAGTAAATGTGATATTTACCAAACATTAACTGGAGGTATACTATCAGGGTGAAAATGGTTTCAGCAGCATATATGTGTAGGATGTCATGTTCACAGTTTTATAAATATGTCCCATGTTAATAAACTTTTAAACTATACTTAACCTTTAAAAGTGCAGGGACTACAATTTTAAAAAACCTTTTCAGTGTGCCTGGGGGGCTCTAGGCATCAGCCTTAGCATGGATTTGGGGGCTTTTTTAAAGATATGAAGCACCACAAAAGTTAGCCAAATTAATAAACCATCACAACAACATACTCCATCTGCCCTCATATAGCTAACCTAAATAATTATGCATTCTACAGAAAATACAATGGCTAAATCACTGTTAATTTAGGACCATGAGTTAATTTTATGCAAACAATCTTTTGACGAAAAAAATGTTTCAATATATATATATACTTATTTCATTGTAAGTTGTAAGATATAGTAAAATCATTATTGCCTGCCACTAAAAACAATGACAAACTTTTAGGTTGATATATAGCCTTCTTCTGTACATTTTTGCAAATAATGAGACTAGTTGAAATAAATTGCATTGAAATGAGTTCTAACATGTTTTTACAACTCTAAGGCATTTAATACTATAAAGTCTAGAAATGCATAAATACAGTTTTCAGAATTGTTCACAAACGTTGTGAAACCTAGTCCCATTATGATTCAAAGATCTACAATGTTCATATGCGGTTAAAATGCTTTAGTCAATAACAAAATGACATTGGCAGCACCCCTGTGCCATCCACGTAAAGCACCAATTCATCAATGAATGTGATTTCATACATGTCAACACAACTGTAAAAGCTGCTTCTGTATACTGTACCTAATTATGTAATTCATCTAAATTGTTGAGTTAAAGCTGTCTGTGACATTTGGGATTACACTCAGCAGCAATGAAAACTGATTTATAGTAAATCTACCTACAATTGAATAAACAAACTGTTTAGGAGAAAGATATTTCCTTGAACAGTGTTTCTAGACTTTTGTCAGATATGTACTATATTACAACATTGGGCCATAAATATGTGGTAACAGTCATTAGTCAGATCCAAGTCTTTGCAGGCAGAAAAAAACTTTATGTTTGGCCATATGTGTCCTTGGTATAAGGCACACTACCCTTTGAGCCTATATTCAAGACGTATGTGTCCCCAAATTGTCCAATGCAGAAAACAGTTCAAGACTCTTGTTCACAAAGATTGCAACGTGTTAAAGCCATCTGAAGAGTACAGTGCACAGAGCTTTCAGAAAAGCTTCAAACAGTTTTTATGAAAGCCTTTAAAGAACTCTTCAGCTTCAGTATGGGAGTGTTGGAGCTTGCTAAAGGTTGCTGAAGCCTGTTAACACCTTGCTTCAAGAAAGCTTTCTAAACACTTTTTACTTCACTTTGTGAAAGCTTGCTCTACATGCTTCTCCTCAGGCAAGTACTTGCAAACTGAAAACTGTGAGAACTAGGTTTAAAAAATCATGCATATCTAGCATTTCCATATGATTATAACCTTCTCACCTTTGTGATAATCATATAATAAGCATAGGGAACACATGCAATTCAAATGTGGATAAAACATTTATTCTTCTATGGGTTGAACTTCACCCAAAACTTTTTGAAGTTATATTAACGGCGAAACGGTGAAAAAAAAATCTTGTTCTTAACCTACCAATATTTACCCAAACAGCAATTTTACAAACTCCTCTAAAACCTATAAAAATTTACCTGATGAATTCCCTTGTCATCCTCTGTAGCGCCTCTATCTTAGTAAAGATTGGTGACTGAAAGCGGCCATCAGCCCTCAGGTCTTGAACCCACCTTTTCATCTAAAATTATGTAATGCCTGAAAGTTTTAGGATACTAGGAGGGCTCCAGTGAGAAAGAAAAGTTGGTGCTGCACACTGAACCTTTCCACACTACACAGAAAAATAAATAATACCTGGAACCTGACCTGTCATGTTACCTGAATTTTAGATACGTAATTAGTTATTTTAAATAAACAATTAAAATAAATTATAGATTGGGTACAGGGGCTTGAGTTGAAAATTGTATTTTTTTCTCCCTGGAGATCACCTTTAATTTTTAAAAAATGCCTGGTTGAACCCTGTATCCTGGTCTCTTTAAGTATTTGTGTCTCCCACCACAGCACTTAGTTGGCCTAAACTGTTGTAATATCTAGCCTAGCCTATACATTGTATTACGCACACTGAGCCAAAGTACAAGATACTGTGAATTAATCTGTGACAAATGGCGGATGTCAAAACCCACAGTGGCTCAGTTTTGTATGTATGGGGATGTGTTGCGTGTTCCTGTGACTCTATTTGTCACAAATAGGGATGAACATTGGGTTTCAACTGAAGTAAAATTCAGTCTGAACTTTGTCTATTACTGCCACTGCTAAATGTGACAGTTTTCTTCCCAGGCTGGCTGTTTGGAAGCAAGCAACTGCCAGATTCCTGGCAACCAGTGATGCATCCCTGTCAATCCATTCAGCGGTCAGCAGAGAATTCCTGGATGACAGCTGAATGTAAACAAAGATGCAGAATGGTCGCTGACTTTACTGATCACATATGGTAAATGCAAAGGGTCGTATTTTGTCAATGACATAGATCAAATATGGCCATAGCTAATATGGTCAAGGACATCAGCCACTGTTCCCGCCCCCTTGTTTACAACCAGCTGCCAGCCAGGAATCTGTCAAGAAGTAGAGATAGGATAGGACATGTCTTGGGTGATTGGATTCCTCAAAGTGTGTGGTGTGTTTATTTTCTGTTTACTTTTTTTTGTGATCAGTAGGGGTACTAGGTACCACTCACTCATTCGTGTGAGGGGGGCAGAACATTTGGCTCATTCCTGGTCACAAAGTGGCTCAGCTGATCAGGAATTATTGGGATTGGAAGGAGAAGCTGAGAGTTAGAAATCCGTACTGATATCTGCCAGATGGTAGGGAGGGTGGTAGGCTGGAATCTGTTATTATATGTTTCAAAGTTCCATTAACAGAAAAAATATGTATGTTTGGAGGTGTGCCACCCTGGCAGCCCTGCTACCCTAGACCAGGACCTATGTTTTCAATGCAGAAATTCAGCCATCTGTTTCTTACTTCTTGCTTTAAGATGTCAGCTGAGCCACATCTTATCAGCAGCTAAGATCCCATCTACATGTTTATCATCTATATTTTGTTACTACATAAGAAAAAGCAGGCAAAGTTCCATTAACAGAAATAATATGTATGTTTAGAGGTGTGGCACCCTGGCAGCCCTGATACCTTAGACCAGGACCTATGTTTGCAATGCAGAAATTCAGCCATCTGTTTCTTACTTCTTGTTTTAAGATGTCAGCTGAGCCACATCTTATCAGAAGCTAAGACCCTCTCTACATGTTTAACATCTATATTTTGTTACTACATAAGAAAAAGCGGGCATGCTCAGTATCAATACGAATCAAGCTGTTGCTATGTTGCAGAGTTACAGGCTCTGAAGCATACAGCACAGACTGCAAGTGACATAGTGGCTGGGGGATGGAAAGCAACATTGGGCAGCAGGGAAATGCAGGCATCTGAATCAACCAGAAGTAAAGATTATAGTGGTATCTTTACCCGAACAACCTAGCAACAGTTTGATGCAATTGTGATACTAATACTGAATGTTATGTTTGCATTTTCCTATGCACTAATAACATAAAGACATCACATGTGGTGATAGTGTATTTTAAAGTGTTTTATCTACACTGCCTGTGCCAGTTAAATAAACAAGCAGCATAATTAAAAGCCAATTTCATGAAACTAAACAGTAATGTCAATTTAGGTTATATTGCATGCTTTATATACCAAATGAAAAGGTAAGATACTATTTTAATGTACTGTAAATGTGCAGCAGTATACCATAATTCCTACAGGTTGAGTGAACAAAACACAAAGCATATGGCTGTCATGCTACTATGATTTTATCATGTTTGCACTGTAACTTTAACTTTACGGTAAATGGAAAGGTTTCTTTTTTTTTTTTTCCCAAAAGGAAAGGTTTCTATGTGTAGACCTATTGTAGCTTCATAATGTTTGATGTTGATTTGGTAGACAATAGTTACATAGTTACATAGTTACATAGTTAGTCAGGTTGAAAAAAGACACAAGTCCATCCAGTTCAACAAAAAAAAAAAAAAAAAAATATATATACATATATACATACACATATATATATATATATATATATATACATACACACAACCAAATAATCCCATATACAATACTTCACCCACAGTTGATCCAGAGGAAGGCAAAAAAACCCCAGCAAAGCATGGATCCAATTTGCTATAACGGGGGAAAAAATTCCTTCCTGATTCCCCGAGAGGCAATCGGATTCACCCTGGATCAACTTTACCTAAAGATGTTAGTACCCAGTTATATTATTTACATTAAGGAAAGAATCCAGGCCTTTTTTAAAGCAATCAACCGTGCTGGCCAAAACCACCTCTGGGGGGAGTCTATTCCACATTTTCACAGCTCTTACTGTGAAGAAACCTTTCCGTATTTGTAGATGAAATCTTTTTTCCTCTAGACGTAAAGAGTGCCCCCTTGTCCTTTGTGATGACCTTAAAGTAAATAATTCCACACCAAGTTCACTATATGGACCACTTATATACTTGTA
>BLSH010206778.1:703596-721267 GCA_018402905.1 Glandirana rugosa
GTAACCACGATAAATTCCATATCTGTACGCACACACCGTCGTGTTGAAAGTGATACGTTATTTGTCATCTCAGATCGACCTGTTGGCGTCTGTATACCTATTCTTGTTCCTTCCTTTCCCACTGGGGACCTTCAACGTGTAGATACCACAGGACGATGCTACTTACCTCACCGTTGGAGTCGGACCTGAGACTGGTCCGGTACGGGGTTCGTGTAAAGAGAGGTGGGGGCCTCGAATCAGTACCCCTTATTCTTGTCCGTCGCGGTTACATTTCGTCTGTCCTTCTCGGTTCGGTTCCGTCCGTTTGTCATACACGGTACAGAAGTCGTTCACGAAGAATATAAGAGAACAATTAGGCATGGCCTGGTCAGAGTCCAGGCTGAGGTTGCCACTCCATTCATCGTAGCAGGACACCATAGATGTGCAACTTCCAGGGGTCACCCTTTCCTTCCTTGTTCTTATCCATATGTCTGCGGTTGTCCAGCTAGACTCTACTGTTTATTGCATAGTGAAAGTTGTGCTGCCACACACGCATGTCTATACCTTAAATAGCACCAATGATAATTTGGCATGTATAAACTCTGTAACTGTGCCTGCTTTCTTGTGGGTCTGCACTTTACTCAGATTTTTCTGCTATGCCTTGGATTTCCACTTTACTCTTGTCATCAAGTCTTTTTGTCTCGGGAGTTCTCAAACATCAAGGTACAGCAAATTTCTTGTTTCCTGTGACATAATAGACATAAAAATAATGGTTTGATGTTGTTTATACCCACTACTTTGCACATTATTGAATGCAGAATTATTTACATGACATTGCAACTTATGATTGATGAGCCAGAAAGAAATTGATTTAATGCTTTTTTACAGATCCATAAGCACACATTCCTAATATAGCATATCGTACTCCAATAACTTATCCTCTCCATAGAATAGTATATTGCTGGCAAACTTAAGGTTTTGCTAATCTTACTAGAACAAGTTATGTCACAATATATTACACTCAACATTCCAAAACACACTGAATGATTGCCAAAAGGACACAAGTGCATTTTTACTGGTAGGATAAATGAATTAGCTTCATGAAATGTAGGTATCAGATTAAATTTGCAAATGTCCAAGTGCAATTTAAATTATTAAAGATAACCCTACAATGGGTGATTCTTCAAGTATATAAATATTGTGGAAGGTAATTGCCCTTCATAAGTGTTTATTTTAACATGGCAATATCTACTTTCAGTTTTAAGATGTTTAAGAATTTTAGATCTATTTTGATGGGGTGGGACCCCTTGACATTTTATGAGGTCACATTCAAAGTGATAGGTGGAGCCATAATGACAGTGGGTTGCTGTATAAAGTATAATTATGGCAGTATGATTGTGGCATTACATAATTTTATAAATCATGAATGGAGGGTAGCCCAAGATTCAAATAGCCCACAAAAGTCAGTTCTATGGTGAGACTCATCAAGCTGGTAAATGGTAAGCTTCAGATTACTGAAATTAAAGCAGAAAATTAAACAAGTGCATGAAAACATCAGAAATCAACAGTATATTCACACAGAGTGACTGAGAAAATAATTTTCACTTTCATGGACAGCAAGTAACAGAGATCATATTTCACCGATTCTGCAGGGACTTCCTATTTTATTCTAAAGCATATAGTGCTCAATACATGGTATAAGCAACGTATAATACTGGTATAGTGAAGACCAGACTGCTATCATAGGTTAAAGTAATACTAAAGTCTTGTTTTTTTGTGTTTAAAAATAACAAACATGTTATACTCACCTGCTCTATGAAGTGGTTTTACCAAAAGCAGCCCAGATCCTCCTCTTCTCAGTCCCTCTGTGGCACTCCTGGCCCCTCCATCCTGCTAATTGCCCCCACAGCAAGCAGCTTGCTATGGGGGCACCCAAGCTGAGCTGCCGCTCTGTGTGTCCATTCAGACATGGAGCCGTGGCTAGGCCACACCCCTCTCTTTCCTCATTGGTTCACTGACTTTGATTGACAGCAATGGGAGCGGATGGCACTCCGCTTCTGTCTTAGCCAATCAGAAGCTGGGCAGCCAAGTTTCTCCTGCAAAATCACTGGATATAGATGGGCTTTGGTAAGTATTAGGGGGGCTGGGGGCTGCTGTACACAGAAGGCTTTTTTTTATCTTAATGCATATGCATAAAGATAAAAAACCTTCTGCCTTTACAAACACTTTAAGTTAAATTGTGAAAAAAATGGTAAACATGTTGGAACTCTAAGGCAGGCCAGTAAAATGGTGCTACCATGTAGCTAAGACTAGATCTGCCTGTTCATTTACCAGAAATAAAGTTTGGGTTCAGGTAAAGTGGGTCAAGAGACAAATATATTTGTAGTTTGTTTGTCCAGAAGATAATCATCCCATTGACCAAATGAAGAAGATAGCCAAGGAGATGATGGAGTCTGTTTATTGTGTTGGTTCCATGACTTTGGCTGTAGAATGTGTTTTTTTTTTACGTAAGACACTGGTTCTTCCGGGTCAGTTAAGGCATGCTTTTCCACTTCTGTGGTCTGTAGTAGAACCATGGCTAAGTAAAACTGAATCTGTGAAAGAGAGCTGTGAAAACCTTTATACATGCTTTTCTCTTGCCACTTATTTCTTCTGAGTAGTCTACAGAGATAAGTAACTCATGTCCATCCATTTAAAATTACTTTTCAAAAGGCTCTTAAAATCATTGTAGTCTAGGTATTTCACAATGCCTGGACATGGAAATGTGACATGAGGTTTCAGAGTTCTGACCTGGAGTTCCTGTTTTACCCTATAGTGGTGGTCTAGGCCCAGCAGATATGTTATGGTCTGTAAACAGATGATTTGAAGTCAATTTTACATCCCTGTTTCATTAGGGAAACACTGTAGGAAAGGATTTGAGACTTAGGAATGAGTCTACTCCTTCCTGGGGACTCCTCTCAATCGACTATGGTTAGATTTATCCTCATTTTCCATAAGGACGATTCACCATTGGAATAATTAGTTGGCCTTTTCCTTCTAAGTGTCATATTATTGCTGGAGCACTCTTTCTCATCTCTTGATCCCTTATGGGAATATAACAATCGGGTGCTCACCCTGCAGTCTCAAGTGTGGACTGATGCTCCTCTTCCCTTTGATTCCCATCACCAATACAATAGAATAGGATTGTTTAGGCCTCATACACATGGGCGTATGTTTAAAAATAAGCAAAACGTCAGGTCCGACATCAGGGAAAAATCTGTGTTTTTTTGGCACTTTGCATCGCCATTAATGAGCGTTAGTGAGTGCTAGTGAGTAGTCAGCATCAATAGGCGTTTAAAAAAAAAAAAATTCCTCTGCTATTTTTTAACCTGAAAACGTTGGCGTCAAAAACGCGTTACAAAATACAGCATTAGTGAGCATTTTGCGGCATCGGCGTCAAAAACCCCAAAATGTTACAGCCTCGGAACATGCTGGTACCAAGTTCTAGTTACAGCTCCCTAATGCCAATGCCCTCTACAGCTCAAAAACTTTGGCGTTTTTATGGGGCCATTGAATAGCACGGAGAGCTGCAAAAAACACCAAAAATATGGCATCAAAAAATGCCCGTGTGTATGAGGGCTAAAAGTTTTTTTCTATTTCTGCACATATTAGCTGTTATATGCCATATAGCTCCCAATGAAGCTAATTGCGAAACATGTCGAGCCAACAGGCATCTAAACAGCTTTCACAATATACACTAACTGTGTTGTGATAATTTTTAATGTCTGTTATATTAATGTGTTTGTTGCTGCTTATGGCACCCTGAAAATCCCCTCTCCTTGTTCTAATTGTTAAAGATGATTTGAAGTGTTGTGCATCCTGTTACACATTGATCCTGAGCTTAGAGGTCATGTGAGAGGGTTTAGATGCCTTTGAAGACTTCAGCATCCATCACTTAGTGATTCAGTCTTACCTCCAGACTCTTCCCAGTAAAATCTGCTGGGAATGAACTGGCTAGACGCATTGTACGTTTTGACTTACATGAAATGATTTAGGAGCATCACAATTTGGTCAAGAAAGCACTCCAAGCCACTGGTTACACAACGCATGCGTAGTAGCACCAGGGGTCAGGTCCTGGGAAAAAGTGTGGGAGCTCACTCAAGATTCCCACCACCTCAAAAATAAATGTATCCTCATCCCCGCCCAGCATCACCCATCCCTCTCCACAATGAATTCCCATCCCTGCCCAGCATCATCCATCCCTCTCCACAATGTATCCCCATTCCCCTAGCATCATTCATCCCTCTATATAATGTATCCCCATCCCACCCAGCATCATCCATCCCTCTCCACAATGTATCCCCATCCCCGCCTAGCATTATGCATCCCTCTACATAATGTATCCCCATCCCCGAGCATAGGGAGAGAGGAGCGGGAGGAAGCAGAGCGGATCCACCCTCTCCCATTTGTTTGGAGGGGGCTGTGCTCTGTACGGAACTCACTCAGAATCTCAGCCCTGTGACAGGTGCAGCCAACATCCCTGTCCCAGGACAAATCACCGGATGGCAGCAGGAGTATTTCTGCACTGCTTCTGGGCTGTTAATCCAGTCCTGCCTGCCCCCTTCTGGTGCTACCCGAGCATTAGACTTGGCCATCTCTGAAACCGCACATGCACAGTTTCCAGCTGGCAGCACAGCTGCCTTTTTACGGGGAATCAGTTCGCCCCTGCTTACAAGTGTATTGCCAGGTAAGTCCTGCAGGACGCGGCTGCTACCGGGAATGGCGTTCCTGCTGTGTATAAAGTACACGTTATTCCCATGCATTCCTACAGGAATAAACATTATAAACATTAGAATTGACATAATATGACATTCATATAATCTGTTTAATTTATTATGCAATATTTTTCATCACATAAGATTTTGCTCATGTTTGCAACATTCAGGTGGAAATGATAGCTAAAATGTCAGACTGCTTTTCAGTGTTTGAACTTTTTAATGCTGCATGTCACCATATTCAAGTAAATAGCAAGGAAATGGATTTTGAATGATACTTCAAATATACTTTCTTGAAGTGCCTAAAAACCATAAATGATTATGTCATGGATCATTCCAAACTGTTTACAAGGACCACCTTATTTCTTTATAGTAGAATTTGAATTTATGTCAGCTGGTTGGGTCAAACAAGTATACAGAGATACATAAGAGCATTTATGACAACGACGACTCAATTTTCTAAGCACAAAACCAAAGTTTAAAGGTTAGAATGTGCTAAGCTACACAAGGTCAGCATAATATGGTCATGGATGTGGGCTCTATATTTAAGAAAAACTGCCGTTTACAAGCATAATAATTACTACTTAGTGCAGAAATGAAAGTATGTTCTAAGGCAAAATAAGCTTGAAAAGTTTAAAAGTGGAAACTTTTACGCATCATAGTATTTTAGGGCTCCTTCACACTTGCTCAAAATACTGACACGTATCAAACGTGCCTATAGCGTTAATAGGTGTGGTTCATAAGCATGTATTAAGCATTAAAAATGCTCTCCCAAACGATCTATGCGCTTGTTAAAACTGCACCACAAGTGCCTACAATAGCTGGTTGTTAAGGAGTGGGCCGGGAAGCTGGCTGCTGGCTGCTGCCTCCTAAACAACCGATCAGTCATCAGCTGCCAACGGGCTTCCCCACTAATAGGTGAATGTTAAAAAATAATTTCTGGCAATAAAAAAAATTAGGGAAAAAATGGTGTGGGGTCCCACCAAAATCCTTACCAGACCCTTATCCGAGCATACAGCCCAGCAGGTCAAGAAAGGGAGGGGACGAGCACGTGCCCCCCTCATGAACGATACCAGGCCACATGCCCTCAACATGGGGGGGTGATTTGGGGCAGGGGGGCTCTGCCCACCAAACCCAAAGCACCTTATTCCCATGTTGATGTTTTGCGGGGAGGGAGCTTATCAGAATCTGGAAGCCCACTTTATCAAGGGAGCCCCAGATCCCAGCCCCCCATGTGAATGAGTATGGGGTACATTGCACCCCTACTCATTCACCAAAAAAGGGTCAAAAATAAATAAAAACACAGGCACAGTTTTTGACAATTCCTTCATTAAAAATAAAAAATAATGTCACCCAATGTAGATCCATCGTCAATCACAATGCCCGCCACCACCACCAGACCCCAAAAAAAGCTTTGTCTGCGATGAAGGAAGGCTGCCATCATCTGGTCTGCCTGCTCCGTCATGTTACAGTTCTTAAATAGGTAAGGGGCAGGGCCACTCAGCGATGTCACTTGGTGGCACCACCCCCTTGTGACATTAACGACTGGCCCCAAAGCCCCCCCATGTTGAGGACATGTGGCCTGGTATGGTTCAGGAGTGGGGAAGGGGCACTTGTCCCCTCCTTTTCCTGATCTGCCAGGCTGCATGCTCAGATAAGGGTCTGGTATAGATTTTGGGGGGACCCCACACCATCTTTTAAAAAAAATTGGCAAAGGGTTCCCCTCAAAATCCATACAAGACCCTAAGGGCCTGGTATGGATCAGGGGGGACACCACACCATTTTTTCCCTTTTTTTTAATGCCTGCAAATTTTTTTTTACATTCAGCTGTCAGTGGGAAAACCCGCTGACAGCTGATGACTCATCGGTTGTTAAAGACATGGCGGTCCGGCCCACTCCTTAACAACCAGTACTAACACGTCGCAAGCATGCTGCAAACATGCCCCAAACAGCATGTCAGTGCAGTTGCGGCATGTTACCATAGACTTGAATGGAAGTTGTTTAAAGGCTTCAAATGACCCCTGGGTTGACATGAGGCTTCAATTTTGAAGGAAAGTGATGTGACACTAACGCTTTATGTTTTTATAATATGAACAGCACCTTGTGCTGTCCATTGTATCATTTTTAATGCCCCTCAAACACCTGTTTTTAATGCCAGTATGAACTTAGCCCTAGCAGTCCAGGAACCGCCATCAGAATGCACTGTTCATTTCTTCAATGTTCAAAATGAGAGCAGAACAGCTTGGTCAAGCACAGACTCCCGGACTGCTGATTGGACAGTGAAGGAGCAACAGAACAGGGGCACATTTTTCTTCTCTATCTTTCTCAGTTATTACATACCTGCATTTATGTGGATGCTATAACCAGTAAAGTAGATGTAATAATTGATGCTACATTTAGCAAACAATCAGGTTTTGATTTTCAGGCTTGTACTATGGAAACAATATGCAATTTGGTTGAAAACTTGGACTTTAAATAGTTTTCTTTTTTTGTAAATCAAAACTTCCACTGCCCTTCGTCTATCCCAAACCCCTCCTTAATTTTTTTCTTTTACTCCACTTCTACCCACTAACCACACAGACAGAATGGGGTGACTGGAGCACCCTTACTCTCCTATGCTATGAAACTAAGTAAAACGCCTCATAGTAGGAAAAACAAATTATTATCAACATAAGAACCCATGAGAAGTACTCAACAAATTAATTAGATTAAGACTCTAACTGTGATTTTTTTTTAATATTATCTAGAAGGAAAGAAAAAAGGGGGTGGGGGTGTCTATCTATCTATCTATCTATCTATCTATCTATCTATCTATCTATCTATCTATCTATCTATCTATCTATCTCAGTTATAACCAAGGCATCATAGGAGTATGAAGCCTCGCACTCACGGGACGACGATCGTATACAACAGTTCGTACTAACGACCGATGTATGCGATATCGATCGTTCGTATGCGCGATTAGAACAGTCGAACATACGTCGTCGTACAAGAGAGTTGTATGAGCAGACTAGAAAACTTACCAACAAGTGCTCATACAGCCGTTGTATCGTGTGTACAGAGCAGTTGGTACAACAAGTTGTATTGTGCAAAACACGCATTCTCCGAAGTCAGGAATGGCCAGATGCTAATTACATGCACCTGAACAGTCTTTCTGTGCTCGTACGATCTTGTAGTGCAGTCAGTATGC
Organism: Glandirana rugosa; assembly: GCA_018402905.1. Taxonomy (NCBI): domain Eukaryota; kingdom Metazoa; phylum Chordata; class Amphibia; order Anura; family Ranidae; genus Glandirana; species Glandirana rugosa. Next base: position 711,520 of record BLSH010206778.1, read on the forward strand.
AAGTTACATTATGCAACATACGATTTGCAACGATCGTATGTACGATCATCGTCCTGAGTGTACGAGGCTTAAGAGTGAAAATGCTTTACCAGAGGTACTTGCATGACTGGCAGCTGTGAAGTCTGTCCAAGTTTTTCCTATAAAACAAAAAGATGGCAGAATTTAATATCAGTACTGCTTGAATAAACAACAAATAAATGTGTTGATCCCTCACATCATGATGTATAACTTGCAATACCTGACATGGAATAAAGTATGTACATTAGAACATATTTTTTGAACTAACTAGGATAACAATCCTTTTTTTTTCAAAGGAATGAGAAGCATTACAAGCACGGAACTGAAAAGCAGCGTTAACAAATGTGATAGACTATAATTGCATTTGCATATGTGATGTCAAGCAGGTGTAATACACACGTCTGTCAGGAGATACAGCTGGAGCTAAAGGCTTGCCAGTAAGCATGAACAGAAATAGCATAGTATGTCTATCTAAATGTTATATATACATATAGTATTTAGTACACATTAAAAAAAAAACAATGTTCTTAACCATGAAAAAGTTTAAAGATGCATCACTGCATTTCTGAGGATAGTTTTACCAGGATGAATATAAACCACAATAAATGCGCTCTATATAGCGGGGCATACCTTATTTGTCCATTGATTTTGCTAGGATAGTCCCAATTATTTGGCTTTAAAGGGGCAGGCCATGCTAGAAGAGGGCCTAGTTTGTGCAATTGTGTTCAAATTTAGACCAGACTTAATTTGGATATAAACATAATTAGGCTGATTTATTAAAAAGTGTAAAATCTTCACTTAAAATGTTTCTGAATATTCTCTTAAATGATCCATTCATGCCAAAAATAATGATGGACAAATGTGCATAGGTTTGATTTTCAAATTGTGAACTTTATCTGTAAACTGAATCAAAATGAAGTGGGGCCGGGAAGCATCCTTAACAACTGATGAGTCATCAGCTGTCAATGGGTTTCCCCACTGACAGCTGAATAAAAAAAAAAAGTGCTGGTTAAAAAAAAAATGGCATGGGGTCCCCCCATTTCATACCAGACCCTTCGGGGTGAACAATGCCCCCATGTTGAGGGCATGTTGCCTGGATGGTTCAGGAGGGGGGCACTCACTTGTCTCCCCCTTTCCTGACCCGCCAGGCTGCATGCCCGGATAAGGGTCTGGTACAGATTAAATTAGGGCTTGGTATGGACTGGGGAGGACCCCACACCATTTTTTTCTTTATTTTTTCAATAGTTGGGTGCCGGCAATTGCAACCACAAGTCAGTTTAAATGTGACTTGTTTTTGTTTCTTTAGAAATGTCATTTTGCTACAGCATGTTCTATGCATACTACTGATGTGCCACTGTACAGGCAGACTAAGGGGACTCCCCAGACACTATATTTAAATGATTTTTTCATTTTTATTGTTGCACTATAACCACTTCAGCCCCGGAAGGATTTCCCTTTTTAGGACCAGAGCACTTTTTGCGATTCAGCACTGTGTCGCTTTAACTGACAATTGCACGGTTGTGCGACGTTGTACCCAAACAAAATTGACACCCTTTTTCCCCACAAATAGAGCTTCCTTTTGGTGGTATTTGATCACCTCTGCATCATTTCTAATCACCACTATAAACAAAAAAGAGCGACAATTTAGCAAAAAAAAAAATTTCTTACTTTTTGCTAAAATACATATCCAAAAAAAAAATATATAAAAAAAAATGTATTCATCGGTTTTGGTCGATATATATTCTTCCCCATTTGATGTATGTTGATTGGTCTGCACAAAAGTTGCCGCATTTGCGAACAATGAGAATTAATTTATGGGGTTTTATTTTTACTTTTTACTAGTAATGGTGGTGATCTGCAATCTTTAGCAGGACTGCAACATTGCGGCGGACATGTTAGACAATTTTGACACTTTTTTGAGACCATTGGCATTTATACAGCGATCCGTGCTATGAAAATGCACTGATTACTGTATAAATGTCACTGGCAGGGAAGATGTTAACAGTGGGGTGTGCTCTAGGGGTTAACTGTGTTCCCTGTGTTACTAACTGTGTGGGGGCTGGGTTGAGTGGGGGAGGAGAGTGATCGTGACTTCCATATGCTAGGAGCTTACAATCACTTTCCTTTCCCCCTGTCAGAACGGAGATCCATTGTGTACATACACGGACCTCCATTCTGTCACTGCGGGGGAGCGATCATGGGTAGCCGCCAGACATGGAGTCTGCCCTATCCGCTCCCTGGATCCCCATAACACAGTGGGTGCACAAGCATGCCTCCGGCGGTGAACGCTCACGATCTGCGATCTCGCAGCTACCATCAGGTGAAGGCGGTTTGCGATATTGAGCCAAGTTGCCCCCGTCAAGCCACGGCGGGCGGTTGGCAACTGGTTAAGCATCATTAAAATCACTGCTCCTGAAAAAACAATTGTTTTTAAAAAATGTTTTGCCTTGATACATGTCCCCCAGTTCAGTACTTTCCCCTGTTCTGGAGTTCTGCTGCAAACTCGGGGGTGTTTGGCCCATTTCTATCTGTAACTAAAAATTGTATATAAAGCAATTTAAATGTATCTATATGTTAAAACTTCTACTGGTTGATGCTGGGTTGGGGCACAGTAGAAAGTGGATTTTATACTTTGCAATTTCAAATGTTTTAAATAAACTTTTGAAGAGAAGATCCCTTCCCTGACTACATATCTCTGAACTCTTTGGGAAGGGAAGAATTGGTAATACGTCCCATACAAGACTGAATATTACTGGAGGATTCTTGGCATTACAGAACAACTAGCTGAAGAGAGAAGGAGTGGCTACTATATTCTTGGAACATTTTTTGTGACTTTTGTAATATACATAGAAGGTCACAAATATTTCTGTTGGATGAGCACACTTAAGGGCAAGGCCACTGTTGTGTGGAAATTGGTTAAGCACAGTTTGTTTTATTTGGCACAATAAGGACACTGAAGAGTGTGCTTATGAGAATTACTTATCACTGCGTGAACTTTTGTGTTTGTGCTTTAAATCAGTTTATTAACGCAGATATTTAAGTTATTTGTACATGTGCACGCCAAAAATGTTTGTTTTATTTCAAATGCATCCATTAATTACAGAACTTTGTTTCATCGTATTAACTATGTTTACACGATCCATTTTTAGAATTTGTTTCTTATCTTCGGCATTCATTTCATATTTTCATTGGTTCAGGTGTATTTGAAAAATTTTGCAGCTTTCCCGGAAGGTTGTTATATATTTGATATATTATCAAATTGGATAAATTTGAACTGGAAAGTTTCAATATTTTCGGATGCTAGTCCAACCCACTAAGAGAAATAGCATGAGCTGTTTGCACAATATCGACTGGCATTGTGTTCATCTGTATTAACAAATGGATCGAAATTCAGATCCATTCATTATCTGAATCCAGATTATCGAACCAATTTTAAAATTTAATTTGTTTTCCCATTGATCTGAACTACTATTGCATGAAACAAATGCATTTGTTAATTTTGTTTTACATTTTTGTTGGATTTGTGGACATTTATTACTATGACCATTTGGAGATTCGTATACATACGAATCTCTGAAAAATACATTTTTATCCGAAAAACGAATCGGAACAATTTGAAACGCACATGTCTACATATTTCAATTATTTATTCAATTACTTATTTTGATTATCATGCTGCATCACTTTGTTTATTTTAGCACATACAGAAAATTCCCTATAGATAGACAGCTAATAGTAACAAAGGAGTGGGGATGCTGGTTGATTTCATTAACCAAATATAACCATGGTAATATTTGGTCAATGATGTCAGCCAGAATTGCTGCCCATCTTGTTTACACTTAACTTCCAGACAGTGAATCTCCCAGCCTTCTGCTGTATGGGGTCAGAGGTGTGTTATTTGTTTCTAGGATGTCGGTGGCTGTCAGCATTCTAACAACCATTGGGCCCTGAGTGGAACTCTTCCAAACTTAGTGGCTATAGTAATACCACCACTCAATGAATGACTTTCCAGCAGCTGAATGTTTGAGGCAGGGTGACAGTTTATTTAGTACCTGCTTGGCGAAGGGGAAACAGCCAGTTTCAAGAACAGCCAGAATTTTAATAATAATAAACTTTATTTTATATAAAACACAAGAAATAACCACTAAAACCAATGGACACTACTCTGTACTCCTACTCCTGGACCTTTCGGCTGCCTTTGATACTGTCGACCACCCCCTCCTCCTCAAAAACTTTACTCCCTCGGTCTCCGTGACTGTGCTCTTCAGTGGCTCTCGTCCTACCTATGCCACCGCACCTTCAGTGTCACGTACAATTTTACCTCCTCCTCTCCTCTTCCTTTCTCTGTTGGGGTCCCCCAAGCTTCTGTTCTTGGACCTCTCTTATTTTCAATATACACCTCTTCCCTGGGCCAGCTGATAGCCTCCCATGGCTTTCAATATCATTTCTACTCTGACAATACCCAAATCTACCTTTCCACCCCCCAACTCACTCCGTCAGTCTCCTCACGCTTCACTAACTTATTAACAGACATATCTGCCTGGATGTCACACCACTTCCTCAAACTCAACTTGTCCAAAACCGAACTCATAGTATTTCCTCCCCCACGTGCCGTTTCCCCTGACTTCTCTGTCAAGAGCAATGGTACAACCATCCACCCATCCCCACATGTTAGGGTGCTTGGTGTTATCCTGGATTCTGAACTCTCCTTTTGGCCCCACATCCAATCACTTTCTAAGGCTTGCCGCCTTAACCTCTGCAACATCTCCAAAATCTGTCCTTTTCTAACCAATGAAACCACAAAGCTCCTGATCCACTCCCTGGTCATCTCTCGCCTCGACTACTGTAACTCCCTCCTCATTGGCCTACCTTTAAATAGACTATCCCCCCTCCAGTCCATCATGAATGCCGCCGCCAGACTCATCCACCTTACAAACCATTCTGTGTCTGCCACCCCTCTCTGCCAATCCCTCCACTGGCTGCCACTCGCCCAACGAATTAAATTCAAAATACTAACAATGAGCTACAAAGCCATCCACAACTCTGCTCTCAGCTACATCACCAGCCTAATCTCAAAATACCAACCTAATCGTCCTCTTTGCTCCTCCCAAGACCTCCTGCTCTCCAGCTCCCTCATCGCCACCTCTCATACTCACCTCCAGGACTTCTCCCGAGCCTCTCCCACCCTCTGGAACTCCCTTCCCCAATCTGTCAGACTGTCCCCAAACCTATCCACCTTCAGGTGATCCCTGAAAACTTTTCTCTTCAAGGAAGCCTATCCTGCCTCCTCCTAACAAACACACTTCTCATCTTCTCAATCAGCTCACCCCCCACAGTTATTGCCCTTTTTGTATCATTTAACCCTCCCTCCTAGATTGTAAGCTCTAACGAGCAGGGCCCTCTGATTCCTCCTGTATTGAATTGTATTTTTATTGTACTGTTTGCCCTAATATTGTAAAGCGCTGCAAAAACTGTTGGCACTATATAAATCCCGTATAATAATAATAATAATAATAATAATAATAATAATAATAAAGAAATACACAAGAAAGCCATCTCTAGTGAAAATCCCACTAACATAGCCCTTACCTTATAGAAGTAAAAACCTTCATGTGTATATTTCTATTATCTGCCACCTCACTTTCTTTTACAATGCTTTGCTTGCACATGTAAGCAGCATGCAAGTGAAGTGATATTTCAACCACACATTGTTATGCCACAACTGCCGTTGAAGTGGCAGCTGCTGCAAAATCATGGAGTTTGTGCCACCAGCCCAGCTCCACAGGCATAGCATATTGGATGACTTTGGAAGGCACCACTTACATATATTGGATGACTTTGGAAGGCACCACTTACATATAAGCAGAGACTTGCACTATCTCATTCAGACTAATCGGACAAGGTGTGTTCATATTCAGCATTCACTGTACATTGTTATACATTATTTACCATTTTGCTATATTTTACACTTATGTTGCCTGGTGTTTTATCCTTTATGTTGTCACCCAGTTAAGCATTCACATTGTGTCCTGGGTCACACCAGTATGAGAATGCATGTGATTTTCCCAAATACCTTTTTCTTGTGTGCTGTTTGAGAATGTGTTTTACTCAATTGAGGATGCCCTGCTTGTGAAATTTGCATCTTTGTATTTGTAAATTGTTTGTAAATAAGTAAAACATTGACAGGGGTTCTAACCATTACGCACCCTATCCAAAACTAAGAAAACATTTTGACTAGATATACATTTAGCATTAGCTTAAAAAATGAGCAAGAAAAATGTAGATACATCATGGTCATTGTGATGGCCAGTTAGCTTGACAATAAATAGATGAGTTCTATCATTGCCTGCGACAGTTAACAAAAATCAGACTATGTAATGTTTCCCTGTGAGCAGTGATGAACACTTCTGACTTCTGTAAAATCTCCGTAAAACAGGTATTTCATATTTCTTTTTCCATACATAAAAGAGAAGGAAGGGTTAACACAAACCAGTTGCCTTCTGCCTACAATTAACCTACCAGCATGTCTTTGGAGTGTCGGAGGAAACCAGAGTACCCAGAGGAAACCCACACAGGCACAGGGAGAACATGCAAAGGTAGTGTGGTTGGGATTTGAACCAGCGACCCTTTTGCTGCTAGGCGAAAGTGCTAACCACTACACCACTGTGCCACCCCAGATATGCATCACACTGTCCCCTACTGCCAACTCACTACAGCCAGAATGGACAGCTGGCCGCATATAAACCTGCTGTGGGCAGTGAAGTGGACTTTGATTACTGTTTTGCATATGTAAATGTGACTATCATCTCCTGCAGCTGGACAGTAAATTTGGAACTTTTGGAATTTGGAAACATGTATTCACACAGTGGGATGATCTTCCCCCACAGCCCTCTTGTTAGCAGTAGCAAGGCCAGTGATTTTTTTTTTTGTTTTATTTTTTTTAAAAGGGGACCCCCTTTTCACTAAATGTAAGCAACTGTAATTGTATGTGTTTAGAATAAAATGTTTCTGTGCACAGTTTAAAACATGTAACATTTTCTTTTGAAATGCCATTTAGGCTAGAACAAACTTTACTTAAGATGTTCAGAAATTCAGCATGTCTGGTTGCTTTCTGGTACACTCTCGTGTTTATATCTCTTAGAAAGATTCATAGAGATTGATGAATCTTATTTCATCAGCTCGTCTCTTTGAAGAAAATGTTATTTTTGTAGGTCAGCTCTGAACACATTCATGGTGTCTTTTTCCTTAGTCTAGGCTTTTTTTTGTGCGTTGAGGCTGCATTTAATGAGCCTGCCAGAGAGACCGTGGGCTCTGTTCCATTTCACTTGGGTAGTGATAGGAAGGTCATTCAAACAAAATGCACAGTGCTTCATATGCTACTTTAATCAGACACACAAAATATAGTCTTTGATCTATATTATATAGTTTCCTTAAACATTAGCAGGCTAAGACACTTTTGTATTTCCACTGACATTCATTTGTCTGATATAACCTATACAGATGTATCTGCTTTGAGGTTTTTCTAAGTTAATGGAGGTCACTACAGTTAGCCATCTTAACAGTGCAGGACTGTGGCTGAAAGGCAGCTATGCAATATAAAGCGACCCATGTTTCTGTTGGTAACTTACATGTTTGTTAAGTTCAGTGGGACTTTACTGTTTTATATCTGTAACTATTGCTTGGTATGGTGCTAGTGCTATTTGAAGGGCAATTTAAACTTTAGCAAAGACTGTTCTGTAAATAATCCCCCCTCTTTCTTATTAGCACAGCTCACCTGAGATCTTTGAACCAACATGGTTCTGGCTGGCTCCTTTTCATACTGCACATACATGCCATGGCCCCATTCATTCCAATGGGTAAACTGTACCCTGAGAAATTATTGGAAGCTACTGTGAGTTTGACTACCCATAGGAATGAATGATATCAAGTAGCAACCATGTTGGGGGAAATACTGTATCTCTGAATTAGGGAGCTGGGATGCACTATGATGGATGGGGGATTTATTAAAGGACAACTTCACTAAGGGTAAAGTTGTCCTTTACACACATACTTAAATCGTATGTAAAGCCAAATCTTTTTTATTTGGATAGAATGGAAAAATATTAGAATCCCTGTCTGTTTTTATTGATGTCTGGGTCCCCACTGGGGAGTCATCCTCTCAATGTGTCCTAGTAATCATTGCTTCTGGTAAAGAAAGTGATAGGTAAACCAAAATTTTAGAGTTGTTGCAGGAACAGATAGTGTGGGCGACTGTAAGGAATAGCAAATGCAGGTATCCAATGACAGCAGGGCTACACTTGAAGCTGGAATCAGACTATGATCTAAATAAAGTTTAATAAAACACACAACACATATTCAACACCAACACACCATAAACACACAGCAAAAGTGAAAAATAAATGTGACAGTGAAGCAAATACCAAACCAACAACCTAACTATAATACACTATATAGAAATGGAGGAACGCTCACAAAAACAGGGTATTATCAGGCCTGGGACCAAGAACAAGAGGAGCATATATGGGATAAAAGGATACAGAGTATTGGATGCAAGGCACAGGATGCAGGATAATAAGCAGAATGTATATGGCTAATAGGCAAAACACTGAAGCACTGATGAAAATCAAGAAAGGGGTTATATACCTTCCCAGCTGCCAGCATCTGGCTTCTAGGAGACACCAGCTGGTGGCCACCAGAACTGTGCCCTTCAGCTCTGGGGACCAAGGTGCCACCAGCAGGTGATCCAGGTCCTGACACTTCCATTGAGAACATCTGTTCTCGTGACAACTGTCTAAGAGGAGATATCTTCTCATTTTGGTGGGGTGAAGGGAAATCTCACTGATAGAATACAGCAAAAAACAAATAGAGGTCTTAACTAGAGTTGGGCGAACTTCTAGAAGTTCCGGGTTCTGCTGGTTCGGCCGAACTTCGGGACAAAGTCCGGGTTCGGGTCCGGACAGAACCCGAACTTTGTCCCAAACCCCGAACCTCATTTAAATCAATGGGGACGTGGACTTTTAGGCACAAAAAAGGCTGTAAAATAGTCCTGGAAGGTCCTAGAGGTCTGCAAAAGGAAGGAATGTGGGTAAGGGTGAGACAAGTGACCTACAAAGAAATGGGGACAGGGAAATAACTTTAAATATTAAAAAAAAAAAAAAAAACATAAAAAATGCAAAAATGGAGATCATCTTCAAAATGGGTCTGAAAAGTATTAATTAACGGTAGAGGCCATAGAACTGTTCTAAAATCATCTTCAAACTGTGTCAAAAAAGTATAAATAAGCCGGGAGTACCCATATCACTGTTCTGCAAAATGTGTGTGTCACTTTAAATGAAACCGGAAATAAGTGAACATCTGTTCTGCTAACTTATTTAAAGTCTGTGTGTCACTTTAAATGAAACTGTGAATAAGTGCACATATGTTCTGCACAATTATTTAAAGTCTGTGTGTCACTTTAAATGAACCCGTGAATCAGTGCACATCTGTTCTGCAAAATTCTTTAAAGTGTGTGTCACTTTAAATGAAACCATGAATCAGTGCACATCTGTTCTTCACACTTCCGTTTAGTCTGTGTCACTTTTATTATAGCCGCTAATGTGCACTGATTAGCGGCTATAATAAAAGTGACACAGACTAAACAGAAGTGTGAAGAACAGATGTGCACTGATTAGCGGCTATAATAAAAGTGACACAGACTAAACAGAAGTGTGAAGAACAGATGTGCACTGAT
>BLSH010206778.1:727805-738411 GCA_018402905.1 Glandirana rugosa
ATACTTAAATAACAACCGGTAATAGCCGTGGAATTCGCGTTCTTTCCGAGTTCTTTTTACGTAGGGTAATTTAAGATACATACAGAAGTGTGGCCAGGAAACGCGAAAGCAACATTACCATTTTTTGAACGAACGACGGAAAAACCATTAAATTTTTTTTGCGTGGTCTTTGTGTGAAGGGGTAACTTTTCGTAACTTTTGCGTCGTTCTTGTGTAGTAATTACGTGGGTACATTACAAAAACTACGTCAAAAACTCAGTGTATTGGATACTTTTTGAGTGGTATTCGTGTCATTTTTACAACGAACCCGAACGATTTTTGAAATGTCCGGGTCCGGGTCCGTGCCACGGACACCCGAAAGTTCGGTACGGACCCGAACGTTACAGTCCGGGTTCGCTCAACACTACATGTGATTTTTCAGTGATTTAACTGTGATTTTGTCGCAATTGTACCACAATTTTGCAACATTTTTACTGTGCTTATGGTGAGTTTTTCATAGGTTATGTGACTCAAAAACTGCATCAAAAACATTACATGGGTGCATTAATGATGTGTTCTTGCTGCGTTTTCAATGCTTTTCAATGGGGAAGTGTGTTTCTGGTGCGTTTTTTTTAAATTACCAAAAAGGCAGCAAGCAAGTTTTTTACCATTACAACGAAAGCGCAAAGGACCGGTGTGAAGACATACATAGAATTTAATGGGATGCATTTTTCTTGAGCCTTTCTTGCGCTTAAGGTGCCGATAATGGCCAACAATAAATTCATATTAATTTAAATTCATGATATTAATTATAAAATTTAATATGATACAATTATACATAAATATATATCTACTGTATATATTTTTAAAACTGTCATTTTCAGTTTCAGCTAAGTGCATCCTGAACTTTGACCCTGGACTTTTTGAATGAGGGTGCCTGTGTGTCCGCACCCCCTCCAGCAAAGGGGGGAGTTTGTAGGAGAGAATTTTGCTTGGCAGTTTGGGGTTAAAGGATAAGTTCACCTTTGTTCACTTTATTTTTCTAAATTACAGATCCCATATGTACCAATACAGTATATCAAAGCTTTCCATAAAATATTCAGACACTTACCTTACGGTTCTCCATCCATGTTTCCAAACATATCTATTGCTTCGGTCTTACTCCCTGGGCAGACTGTAAGTCATGACACAGGAAGGAGTTGGGCAGCTGACCACATTAGCACACACCCTGCGTCATCCACCCTCCTACCTACCGCCCATTACCAGGTGCACGTATTTTTCAATCAATGATCACTCTTCTCATTAAATCCACAATATAAGTACAATCAGATTGCATAGTGTATGGCATCTTTATACAAGTACATAGGAGGGAGTAGACAGAAACACTCAGCTGTCAAGCCCCGTTCACAACTCTGTATAGTAGGAACTCGCATTCCCACATGCGTTTTTTTTTAAGTGAGAGGGGAGGCATTTTGGGGTATTTTCACTCATCACACATAAGGCAGCCCATCCACCTGAATGGGCTGCCCTACACACAGCAATCACCCCAAAGAAGCTTCAGAACTTTTTTTTAGAGAAGAGCTTGGTGCCTTTTTTACTGCGATTTTTGGTGCAGCGCATTTCTGAAATGCAAGGAAAAGCACAGATGTGAATGGAGCCTCATTGTTCTTGTGTTACCACGCCAATTTCACTTTCAGGCCCCATTCACATCTAGCATAGAGCGCACATTTTGTGTCTTGTTTTTCGTTTGGCAAGCATAGGACAGCCCGTTGATTTCAATGGGCTGTGCTATATGTGGCTTATGGGACATTTTGGTGTTTTGTGGGTTGCGTGGTTTTTACTGTGGGTTTTGCAGTTTTTGCCACTCATTTTTTCACATGGCAAAATGTGTGTTTGCTTCTGTGTTTGGTGTGCCGTAAATGGCACTGAAAGCACAACTAGTAATTTTAGGTGTATAACAGAGGCCATACAATATACAATCTGATTGTACAATCTCCTTTAGATCTGCCATCAATTATTTAGTGCAAGAGCCTGCCTGATTGGATATAGAGTGATTGGCTAGATAGGTGTTTTCTCCTATTATATAAATTTGGTAAATCTAAAGGAGATTGTACAATCAGATTGTATAGTGTATGGCCACTTTTATACACCTAAAATTACTAGTTTTTAGTGCCATTAATTGTTAATGGCACACCAAACACAGAAGCTAACACACATTTTGCCATGTGAAAAAAAAGAGTGGCAAATGCTACAAAACAGTAAAAAACACACAACCCACAAAAAGCCAAAATGTCCCATAAGCCACATAGTGCAGCCAATTGAAATCAACGGGCTGCCCTATGTGAGTCAAAGGGAAAACGAGCCACAAAATGTGTGCTCCCACTATGCTAGATGTGAATGGGGCGTGAAAGTGAAATTGGTGTGGTAACACAAGAACAGTGAGGCTCCATTCATATCTATGCGTTTCCATGCATTTCAGATATGCGCCGTACCAAAAATCGCAGTAAAAAACACACCAAGCTCCGTTCTAAAAAAAGTTCTGAAGCTTCTTTGGGGTGATTGTTGTGTGTAGGGCTGCCCATTCAGGTGGATAGACTGCCCTAAGTGTGATGAATGAAAATGTGCCAAAACACCTACCCCCATTCGCTTAAAAAAATGCATGTGGGAATGCGAGTACCCGCTATGCAGAGATGTGAACGGGGCTTGACAGCTGAGTGTTTCTGTCCACTCCCTCCTATGTATGTGTATAAAGATGCCCATACACTAGGCAATAGGATTGTATATTGTGTATTTAGTCACTTTAGTGAGAAGGGTGATCACTGATTGATTGCATTTTATTTAAAAAGCATGCACCTGGAGATGGGCGGTAGGTAGGAGGGTGGATGATGCAGGGGGTGTGCTAATGAGCTCAGATGGTCAAGGAAAAAGCAATAGATACACCTGGAAACATGGTTGTAGGGCAGTAAGGTAAGTATCTGTAAATTTTATGAAAAGAGTTGATATTTTTGCAAAAAAAGTACATGAATGCTTTATTGGTACATAGGGGAGCTGGAATTTATAAAAAAAAAAAAATAATAAAATAAACAAAGGTGAACTTAGCCGCTAAGTACCAGTGAGATAGTATATTTTTGGACAGTTCCTAGTGATTGATGCAGTGGTGAAACTTTGGAAGTATTGTATAGATATTAACCATCAGATTCCCACTGGGTCACAGGGGGATTTTATTACATGTTCCTTTATGTTGGAGAATGGAGTAGAATACTGTTATGCCCTTGGTGGTGGGGTTAGGACTTTCCAAGCTAGGGGATATACAGTATCTCACAAAAGTGAGTACACCCCTCACCATTTTGTAAATATTTTGTTATATCTTTTTATGTGACAACACTGAAGAAATTATACTTTGCTACAATGTAAAGTAGTGATTGTACAGCTATAACAGTGTAAATTTGCTGTCCTCTCAAAATAACTCAACACACAGCTGTTAATGTCTAAACCGCTGGCAACAAAAGTGAGTACACCCCTAAGTGAAAAATGTCCAAATTGGGCTCAATTTTATCTTCCTTTATGTGATTTGTTACTGTTACAAGGTCTCAGGTGTGAATGGGGTGCAGGTGTGTTAAATTTGGTGTTAAATTTGGTGTTCTCACTTTCTCATACTGGTCACTTGAAGTTCAACATGGCACCTCGTGCAAAAACTCTCTGAGGATCTGAAAAAAAAAATGTTGCTCTACATAAAGATGGCCTAAGCTATAAGAAGATTGTCCAGACCCTGAAACAGATGCAGCACGGTGGCCAAAAACATGTAGCAGTTTAACAGGACAGGTTCCACTCAGAACACACCTCATCATGGTCGACCAAAGGAGTTGAGTGCACATGTTCAGCGTCATTCCAGAGGTTGTTAATAGACGTATGAGTGCTACCAGAGGTTGAAGGGGTGGGGGTCAGCCTGTCAATGCTCAGACCATATGCCGCACACTGCATCAAATTGGTCTGCATGGCTGTCATCCCAGAAGGAAGCCTCTTCTAAAGATGATGCACAAGAATGCCCGCAAAAAGTTTGCTTAAGACAAGCATATTAAGGAGGTGGATTACTGGAACCATGTCCTGTGGTCTGACGAGACCACAATAAACTTATTTGGTTCAGATGGTGTCAAGCGTGTGTGGCGGTAACCAGGTGAGGAGTACAAAGACAAGTGTGTTTACAATCAAGCATGATGGTGGGAGTGTCATGGTCTGGGGCTGCATGAGTTCTGCCGGCACTGGGGAGCTACAGTTCCGTGAGGGAACCATGAATGCCTACATGTACTATGACATAGTCCCCTCACTTTGGAGACTGCGTTGCAGGGCAGTAATTCAACATGATAACAAACCCAAACACACCTCCGAGAAGACCACTGCTTTGCTAAAGAAGCTGAGGGTAAAGGTGATGGACTGGCCAAGCATGTTTCCATTCCTAAACTTTATTGAGCTGTGGGGCATCCTCAAACAGAAGAGCAAGGTCTCTAACATCCACCAGCTTCATGATGTCATCATGGAGGAGCGGAAGAGGACTTTAGTGGCAACCTGTGAAGCTCTGGTGAACTCCATGCCCAAGAGGGTTAAGGCAATGCTGGAAAATCAAGGTGGCCTCACAAGATATTGACACTTTAGGCCCAATTTTGATATTTTCACTTAGGGGTGTACTCACTTTTGTTGCCAGCGGTTTAGACATTAATGCCTGTGTGTTGAGTTATTTTGAGGGGACAGCAAATTTACACTGTTATACAAGCTGTACGTTCACTACTTACACAAGCTGTACACTCACTACTTTACATTGTAGCAAAGTGTCATTTCTTCAGTGTTGTCACATGAAAAGATAGAATAAAATATTTGCAAAAATGTGAGGGGTGTACTCACGTTTGTGAGATACTGTATACGTATAGAAAGCTTTGGGTATACTTTCAAGAAAGCTGATATATGTATATAGGTGACAATGCCCTTAGATGGAATACAAAGGAGCTTTTCAATTCTTCCAAAGGTTTCAGCTGTGAACCAAGTCAGGTCATCTACCCATCGAACCCCTATGTTTTGCCACTGTCTTATAGAAAGATGGGAAATAAGAATCTCCAGAGCAGAAAGAGGAATAAGAACTGCTGCGTTATGGTTATTGGAGACTACGGGTTGGGAAAGGGTTCTCCATGCCAAAAGCACTGCTCTTATTTTGACAGGGGAAGAGTATATATCAACTCATTTCCACCTGTCAGCCAGTAGTATCGCCCTGAGGTCAGATGTGTGTAGTAGAGAGGGTTCGATATCTACCCATAGGTGGTCTGGGGAGGGTAGAAACCACTGCTTCAATTGGGTCAGTTGTGTGGCGACCCAGTAATCTGGGATGTCTACGAAACCAGTTCCACCAGCCCTCCTATGTTTGATGATATGGGCATAAGAGCAGTGGGCCCTTTTGTTCTGTGAATCAAATATGTTAATACTAGTTACAAGGGAGCACATGAAAGTGGAGTTTACAGGGATGGGAAGGATCCTGAAAATGTAAAGTATTTGTGGCAGGAGCATCATTTTAAAGGGGCCATTCTCCTTATCCAGGAGATTTCACAACATGAATACAGCTGCATTTTGAGCAGTCAACTTACTGATAAGAGATTTGTAATTAGCCTCATCCAATTGTGCAGATGGATATGTTACAGTTATTCCGAGCTTGGGGAGTCCTTTGTCTGTCTAGGAGTAGGGAAAATCTTTAGAGAGCTTCAACAGAGTATTCCTGGGGAGGCCTAAATACAATATCAGTGATTTAGAGAAGTTTACTTTATAGTATGATATGGAGTTGAAGGAGGTCAAAACCTGATGGGCATGAGGCAGTGAGGGGTTAGAAAGCATTAAAATGGCATAATCTGCAAACAGGTTAATAACATGGAGATGGGTGTGGAAGGAAATGCCTTAAAATCTTCAGGTTGGTACATATAGCTTCAGCCAGGGGTGATATGGCTAGATTAAATATAAAAGGGGATAAAGGGCATCCCTGTCTCTTCCCATCGGATATTGTAATGTTTTGGAAAGGAGGCTGGAGGAGTAGACTCTCGCAGAGGAAGTGGAACACAAAGCCATATAGGCTGACAATATTGTATTGGAGAATCCAAATTTCACCAGTACTCATTTCATGCACCCCCAGTGGACGTGATTGAACACCTTCTCTGCATCAATGGATAGGAGTAGAGAAGGTGTTCATGTCCTTTCATCACTCAAATGAGTAATGTTTAAAATTCACCTGGTGGCATCGGAAGTTTGTCTACCTTTGATAAACCCATTCTGATTGGGTTGTATCAAACATGGGAGGATGTCATGTAGGTATTTTGCAAGAAGCTTAGCATATATTTTAGCATGACATTTGAGCAAAGATATGAGCCTGAAGTTTGCAGGAGTGTCTGGAGCTTTGCCTGCTTTGGGTAGAGTTGTTATATTGGCTGTCAACATCTTCTCTGGGAATGATGCCTTCTGTAAAAACGTTCATCAAATATGGAGAGAGAATGTTAGCAAAACATTTGTAGTACTCATTTGTGAATCCATCTGGGCCAGGTGATTTTCCCATGTGAAGAGATTTGATAATATGGGCAATTTAGCAAGGGAAGAGAACATTTAAGGACTTAAGTTGCGATGGGGATAGGATGGGAAGTTTAAGTTTGGTGAGGAATGTCATTAGCATATTAGTGAGGTTTAAGACATCTCAAATAGTGGTCCTGCTGGGTACATAATAAAGCTCGGAGGTTATATCCTAGTTTGGTTGGAGTGGGCGAGATGGATTCAGTAGGAGAAAGTTTGCTTTGAGCTTTGAGGTCATGGATTGAGCATATTAGCTCTGTAAGCTTGTGTTAAATTGGCATTTGGTCTGGTCACATAACTGTATAATGAGTCATGGCATGTAAGCCTTATGGACATTTCACTGCGAGAATACATTAGAAGTTGGGGCAGCGTTTAGACAGAATTCCTGAAGATATTTAAAGAGTTTCTGCAGATTGTCTGGGTGTTGAACAACTGCATTATTGCATTGCCAGATAAACACTCTAAGACAGGCATCCTTCTCCTCTATGACAATAGATATGGCAACGTGATCTGACCAAGTGATGTCATGGATTGAGGAAGGCTGTTGCAATAACCACTTATCAAGAAGAAAAAAATCTATTCATGTGTAAGATAGAAGCCTGGGAGAGAAAAACATGTAGTCTCTCTCGTTGCCATGGTGGCATCTCCATATGTCATATCATAGATATATGATGTATGTAGAAGGGTACCTAGTTCTGTGCAAAGTCCTTTGCATGTGGAGGAGGAGTCTAGGGTGGAATCATTAACTACATTGAAGTCCCCGCCAATGATAAGGTTACCAATATGCATAGACACTAGCTTTTTGAGTAACTTTGTAGAGAGTTGGGAACATAAACATTAACCAGGGTGTAGAATTTAGAGTTTACAGTGCCTCGAAAAAGTCTTCAAACCCCTTGAAATTGTCCACATTTTGTCATGTTACAACCAAAAAGGTAAATGTATTTTATTGGGATTTTATGTGATAGACCAACGGAAAAGTGGCACATAATTGTGAAGTGGAAGGAAAATGATAAATAATTTTCACAATTTTATACAAAAAAATATGTGAAACGTGTGGAGTGCATTTGTATTCAGCCCCTCTGAGTCAGAACTTTGTAGAACCACCTTTCACTACAATTATAGCTGCAAGTGTTTTTGAGAATGTCTCCACCAGCTTTCCACATTTTTGCCTATTCTTCTTTGCAAAATAGCTCAAGCTCTGTCAGAGTGGATGGAGAACATCTGTGAACAGCAATTTGGAAGTCTTGCCACAGATTCTCAATTGGATTTAGGTCTGGACTTTGAATGGGCCATTCTAACACACAAATGTACTTTGATATAAACCATTCCATTGTAGCTCTGGCTGTATGTTTAGGGTTGTTGTCCTGCTGGAAGGTGAACCTTGATCCAGCCTCAAGACTTTTGTAGACTCTAACAGGTTTTCTTCTAAGATTGCCCTGTATTTGGCTCAATCCATCTTCCCATCAACTCTGACCAGCTTCCCTGTCCCTGCTGAAGAAAAGCATCCCCACAACATGATGCTGCCATCATCATGTTTCACGGTGGGGATGGTGTGTCCAGAGCGATGTGCAGTGTTAGTTTTTCGACACACATAGCGTTTTGCTTTTAGGTCAAAAAGTTCAATTTTGGTCTCATCTGACCAGAGAACCTTCTTCCACATGTTTGCTGTGTCCCCTGCATGGCTTCTTGCAAACCACAAACAGGACTTCTTATGGCTTTCTTTCAACAATGGCTTTCTTCTTGCCCCTCTTCCATAAAGGCCAGATTTGTGGAGTGCGTGACTAATAGTTGTGCGGTGGACAGGTTCTCCCCCCAGAGCAGTTCCTTCACAGTTACCATGGGCCTCTTGGCTGCTTCTCTGACTAACGCTCTCTTTACATGGCCTGTCAGTGGGCGGCCATGTCTTGGTAGGTTTGCAGTTGTGCCATAATCTTCCATTTTCCAATGCTGAACTGAACAGTGCTTAAAGTGGTAGTAAACTCTCCTATCATTTTCAGCCAAGGAAGCTGCCATCTTTGCCTCTGTTTAATCTACAACTGCCATGATGCTGCACATGTGATCAGCTATGACACCAGCCATTGGATGGTTTGACAGTTTGGTTTAGAGCACAACCAATGGGAGTGTTACATTTCTGGCACATGCCGGAAATGTGACTGGTTTTTAACCTGTTAAATGCATGGGTTTACTACCGCTTTAATGAGATTTTAAAAGCTTGGAATATTTTTTATAACCTAACCCTGCTTTAAACTTCTCCACAACTTTATCCCTGACCTGTCTGGTTTGTTCCTTAGCCTTCATGATGCTGTTTGTTCACTAAGGTTCTCTAACAGTGTTGTCTTTAGTCTGAATCAATACTATAGAATCAGCATTGAGAACCCCATCGATCCTGACCAAATCTTCAACTTCATTTGCAGAAACACAGCCCCAAACTTACAAACTTACAAGGAACCTTCACTATGCTTCACTGTTGCCTGCAAACACTCATTATTGTACCACTCGCCAGCCATTCAGTGAACAAAACTGACTCCTGTACAGCCAAATATTTCAAATTTTGACTCATCAGTCCAGATCACCTGCTGCCATTTTTCTGCACCCCAGTTCCTATGTTTTCATGCATAATTTGATTCGCTTAGACTTATTTCCACTTCTGAGGTATGGCTTTTTGGGCGCAATTCTTTCATGAAGACCAATTCTGGCCAGACTTCTGAGAGTAGATGGGTATACCTGAGTCCCACTGCTTCCACCAGTTGTGTGCTGATGGCAGCGCTGTCCATCTTCTGATGTCAAAGGGAAGTAAGCATGATGTATCTTTCATCTGCTGCATTAAGTTTCCTTGGCCAACTATTTTGTCTACAGTTCTCAACATTGTCTGTTTCTTTTGAAATCTTTGCCTGGGAGAAACCTTGCTGTCTTGTTGCTATGATCAATCTTGTCATGGTGTAAGACCTGTGACATGAAACTGTCTACCATAACCTCACCTTAGTAGAAAAGCTTGGCTGTTCCTCATGTAGTTTTAAGCCTCCTACACAGCTGGTTATGTTTCAGTTAATTACTGTTTTTCAGCCTATATATGAAATTGATGATTATTAGCCCTTGTTTGGTATAACTGGTTAATCATGTACCTGGCTCAAATCCTACAAAATTCCTGATTTTGTGCAAATGTACTAAGTATGCAAATGGAAGAGCTGATTTAAAGCCAAAGGGTAGTCACACTAAATATTGATTTGACATAGATTTCTTTTCTGTTTACTCACTTTGAATTTTGTAAATTGCTAAAAATAAACCATATATATAGTATATTTTATTTATGTGAAAGCATTCTTACGTTACAACATTTCTTCTCACCTGCCTAAAATGTTTGCACAGTACTGTGTATGTATATATATTGTGACATTATGAAAGACAAGGTGATCGATGGACGTTATGTTTCAGCTCATATGCGTTCATTTGCAGGAAACTAAGATGGAATCCGGTCCAGGTTTTACCAGCCACCTTGGCATGGTTGGTTTTGGACCAGATTTTGTAGTCCACTTGTCCACCACCAGGTGGTATAAAGGAAACAGGTCTGGAGCAAATGATTGCTCTGGCCTGGGACTTGGCAGCCACCAAGCCCGAGAGAGCTGATGAACTAAAGTTTGCTATATGACTGAAACAAAAGGGTTGCATGATCTTTGTTTTGTGGGTGTCTGGGAGAAGCTCTTCACCTCTGAGTTCGGAAACCAGAAATGTTTAGTTATTGCCTGGATTGCAAGGATTTATTTTCTGTTTTGTTTATTTGATTTACCTGCAGCTTTTAAATAAACCTGGCTACAAGTCAGATTTTAAGAAAACCTGCCATTTGGACTACCTTTTCCTAGGGAAGGTGATCCCCATTGAGCTAACCCCCACAATATATATATATATATATATATATATATATATTGTGTGTGTGTGTGTATATAAATTCAGTATTCTCACAGTAAGTGTAAAAGATAAAATTAGACCAAGTAACTGTAGGGTGTAGTAAATTCTATTAGAAGGGGCAAGAAGCATTGCA
>BLSH010206778.1:753661-766053 GCA_018402905.1 Glandirana rugosa
CCTCATGAATGGAGTCGGGGGGGGGGGAGAAAAAAGAAAAAAGAGAAATTAAAAAAAAAAAAAAAGAAAGAGCTGCGGACTCATGTGAGACGGAATAGTTGGTGAGTTTGTTACCACAAAGAGGGGGGGGGGGCTGAGGTAAGTACTCCTTGTTTCCGGCTGTGTTGTCAGGAGTGAGAGTGGCAACAGCTGCAGTTCGCTTCTAGCTTCAGTGTCAGTGGAGACCTACGGAACGGGGGAGGGGGGTGGGAGTAGGAGAAGTAAGGCTGGGGGGGTGTGTGGGAGGAGACGGTGTGGGGGAGTGTGGGGAGGAGAGCAGAAGTGAATAAGGAGGAGAAGGTGAGATAGGCTATGTGGTATCTGGGGGGAAGATGAGAGGGGTTAAAAGATGTACGTGCGGATTCCGCTCAGGATTTGTTTAACCAGTAGTAGGTTGTTGAGGTGGGACCTACTATTTACTACTTGTGTTGTTCTGGTGGGGTTCAACCTGTCCTCCCGTCTGCTACTGCAGATAGGAGGTTCGGCTGGGCGGGGGTGTGTTTGACGTTTAACTCAGGGTAGGGCAGGTGGCGGACGTCTCTCGGACTCCAGGGCGGCTGAGTGGGAGCTAAGAAGTTGTCAGCGCAGCGGAGCATGGTGTTTGACCATATTGGGGATACAGTGCAGAGCCATACTGTTCTCTGGTTAAGGGGTGATAAGCAAACCGGTATGCCTTTTGTTAGTATAGATAGGTTTTAATGCATTTTAGCCGCTAGTCAAAGGGGAGTGTGTAAAAATAATCATTGTGGTTGTGTCTCAGGATAAGACGGACTTGGATAAGTCAGTTATGGTAATGGGGAAAGGGAAGAGGGGATGTATTACCCGGTATAGTGGGACCTATTCTGATCTGCTTATTGTGTATTTGGCTACTACCACAGTGGTTCAACTGGTGATAACAAGAAACATGTGTTAAAATCGTTAACCTGTCACTGAGCCCCGGGGCCCGGAAACCCAGGGGGTCAGTGGAATCAAAAAAAAAACAAAGGTATAAATAAACAAGTACCTTAACAGTTTGTCTTTACCTCACAGGGTATTCTCCAAAGCTGAATGGGAAGGGACCCCCCCTCCCCGGAGGTGAGCCCGCGCGGCCCCGTGGTAAGTTGCGAGTTGTGCTGGTCAGGTGTTTAGTGAGTTGGATCAGATTCTGTCAGGGTAGACTTGATTTCTCCCTGCGAGTTCAGAGGACCTCCGATAAGTTTTCCTTCATGAAAATTGCAAAGCGGTCGCTCTGGCCACGCGGACTCCGGGGAGGAAAGCGTCCCCACCCCCATCAAGAATATGTACTCAACCTGGAACGATAAACCTTGGTGAAAGAAAAGAACAGATAAAGAACAAAGTACATATCCATGCAAAATGAAATGTAGCCCCGGGGAAGGGGGGGTATAAGCTTTGTTCAATCTTTAGACCCGTGAGAGTGTGACAGGCCTGTAATGATGGGTATGGTTTCATGCCCATTTCTCTTTCTCCCTACAGGAGGACGGTGGGTTCATAGTAGGTGCCTTAAGTGGCCTAGTTCTTCTTTGTCACTTTAGGGGTGTCTCCGTGGACATGTCATTGTCCGTTTTGGCAAAAGTACTGTGTGGCTAGTGGGATTTTCCCTTAGGGCATTTTATGGCTTGTCAGTATATCATTACCTTGGGGAAGTATGAACCATACCTAGTGAGGCGCGATGTAAGTTTACCCCCTGTGAGTCTTTAGAGATTTGCATGGGATTGTTCAAATCACATCCAAGGATGTTCAAAAACCATTAACCTGCCACTGACCCCCGGGGTCCGGAAACCCCGGGGGCCAGTGAAGCCAAATAAAACAAAGGTGTAAATAAACAAATACCTTAACAGTTTGCCTCTACTTCACAGGGTATTTTCCTAGGCTGGATGGGACGGGACCCTCCCCTCCCCGGAGTTGTGCCCGCGCGGCCCCGTGGCACATTGAGAGTTAAGCTGGTCGGCTGTCTAGTAATTTGCATCAGATTTTGTCAGGGTAGATTTGTCTTCTCCCTGCGAGTTCGGAAGGTTTCCGATAGTTTTTTCGATTCCTGAAATTTGCAATATGAATATGCAATCAACCTGGAACGATAAACCTTATTAAAGGAAAAGAACAGACAAATAACCAAATACATATCTATGCGTAATGCAATAAGGCCTCGGGGGAGGGGGGGTATCAGTTTTGTTCGGTCTCTTAGGCCCGTATGAGCGTAATAGACCAGTAACGATGGGTATGGCATTATGTCCCTTTCTCTGTCTCCCTTCAGGAGGACGGTGAGTTCATAGTGGCTACCTTAGGTGGCTTAGTCTTCCTTTGTCGCCTGTGGGGTGTCTCTGTAAGCAGGCCATTGTCCTTTTTGACGGAAGTACTGTGTGGCTAGGGAGGTTTTCCCTTAGGGCATTCTATGGGATGTCAGAATATCGTTACCTTGGGGAAGTATAAACCATACCTATTGATGCGTGATGTAGGTTTACTCTCTGTGAGTCTTTAGAGATTAGTACAAGTTTGTTCAGATCACGTCTATGGAGGTGAACGTTGGTTGTTGTGGTGGGAATTTTCTGTGATATTGGCCTATTCGTCGCTAAGCTATCCTAGTGGGCTGTTGTGCTTTGCGGCAGGTTGTGAATTTAATCCAGGTGTTCTTGACGTGGACGTCTGTGCACCGGGGATGCAGTAGGACTTGTGTGAATCTCGCCTCTTGGCCTGGGGGCTCTCTGTGGGCGCGGTGTAGAGGAGGTACTCTGGGTTTTCAGAAGGTGCAATTAATGGCATTGGTACATGTGTATGTATATAATATATATGGAGCTGAAGGAGCCTTTGCTGTTGGGTTCTGAGGAAGAAGGTCTACCTTTGAAATGTGTTAGCCAGCAGGGACCCCTACATGGTCTCTCCAATGATCTGGAGAGTGCTGGTCCCAGGACTGTACAGCTGCGGTATAAAATCCTGTTTATGCGTATTTACTTCCACATGCTTGTGAGTAGTTTTTATTATTTTTATAAAAAATAAATTTATTTGGCATAATTCACAAGACTGGTGTGCCCTCTCTTCCTTTATCTTTCTAGTCCTAAATCCATTTAGGACTGTATGATCATTGAAACTAATAGAATGCAGTAAAAAAATAAAAAAAGCTCATTTAGTAGTTAAGTGGTGGGATTTAATACCATCCTTTCCTTGTGATGATCCTTGATATAAAGTCCATCCTGAAAGCAAAACACATACCTTTAGTTGCCTGCACATACTTTTTAATATCTTCATAAATGCCAAGGGACCGTGAAACTCAGTTCTTGAAGCACTTGTTAAAATAATAGAAGGTATGTATAGGCATCTGGGCAAGCTAGCATTACATTCATGCTGTATTTGTAGTGGGGATCTTCCACAGCCTTTCCAATCTTGTCCTAAAAAATTGAGTTTCCCCTCACTTTCTGCCCCAGTGATAATGGTGACCAAGAGAAATAGAGGGGGTTAATCTCCCCAGAGGGGATACATACAAAACTAAACACCTGAAATTAGTTTTAACCCCTCATTACTCTATCCAAAACCAAAAAAGGAAATAGACCAATCATACCACAGACATAAAAACAATTATGCTCTATGTATATATAGTTTTCAGGTTCTGCAGCTGCAAATTTTAATTGTGCTAATTAATTATTCCTTTGCCAATGCTAAGCAATATTGTGGTATACTATAAATAAGTTGTTTTAATTTAATGTGGAATAGAGCCAATACTGAAGCAATATTTTCATTTAAGCTAGAGTTTGCCACAATGTGTTCTATTTTATGCAGTTTTAGACATTTATCTTTTTATTTAATTGATTATTAAACATACATTAATGGATTTGTCCTACAAATGTATAATGTTTTCTCATAAAAATAAAGCAATACACATATTATATAGTTTCTTTTAAAATTAATATAATGCAGGTTTTATGCTCAAACCCACTGTAAAAGATTATAGCTTGTCCTAAATATTTTATATACATTTAATTAACTGAAGCCAGGTTTCTCAAATGTAGTCATCAAGTGTCCATAAAAGTGCTGCTACTTGTGTAAGAATTCAGTTAAAACTATTCTACTAATTTTCCTGTTTGCTTTAACTTTTAACCTGTTATTTTATGGTTTTATGTATGTTCCAGCCCTCCAAGACATCTGCCGGGCTCACAAATCACTTTTCTCATTTCCACTGCCACCACCAACATTCATCATATTCTTTCTTTTTCAAATTGTTATCAGCTTTATATGACCTAATCCATAGGTTGTGCTATGATGCAATCAAGTAAAGACGACATCTGTTGGCATCAGGTTCATTCTGCTTTGGAGTAGTTGTGCAGTTGTATAACAATCATTTGTTGCCTGGGTCCATCTGATTTTGTATATAGTTTTTTTTTTTAATAGCATCCAAAGTAATACATTTGTAATAGCTATTTGACTGATTCTGAAATAGGTTTGTACAGATAAAAAAGTAATAATATTCTCTTTCTGTGTTCAGAGCATACATTGGCTTTTGCATATTTTGCAGTTTAATGCAGTGACTCCCTCTTATCAAAATCTATATATGAGGTTCAGGTTAGAGTTTATCATGAGCTCTTGCTTGTCTGAGGTTCATGGTCCCTATGAGCTAATGTGGGGAATTGGCTTACTGAATTCATTGTAGTCTTAATGCACTGTAAGGATCCTTGAATTATTGTCAGCTGGCTTTGAAGGACAAATATCAGTGGCTGTGTTATATGCTAGGTCGCACTATAAAAGGGAGAGCCCAGAGCAGCCATAGGGGTTAGCGAATGTGCTAAAATTTCACTTTGCAAACAGTACCTAATCATGTGCAAGGAAAATTTTAAAAAACTGCATTTTTGCTTGCATATGTTGGATGATGCTCTAGCTCATTAGCTAAGCTCTAAGGAAAACCACCCTGTAGAGTGCAACTTGCCTTGAAAAACGAACAGTCTGCTGGCCTTTAGTAAATTAACCCCATAAAGTGAGTGTATTGGAAGCTGCTGTAACGATAGAATAGGGATGGATAACAAGCTACATGAAAGAAGAAACAAGAAAGATTAGGTCAGTTGGGAAACTATACTGTAACGCTGATTTCTAGCTCAATCGATGAACGCCTTTTCTGCCTTTTGTTACTTTAATTATTATTAGGGAATTATCTGTCCTTATTTATTTGTGGTTGATTTTAGGTCAGTTGTCATGTTTAGCTGCTGCTTGTCTATAGCGAACTTTTCTTTGCTGCAAGAGTTCCCTTTAAAAAAGTATCTTTTGTTCCAGGGGGCGATATTATGGGATTTTTTTTTGTGTAAGTAGTTTTTTATGTTACTAGGTGCTTTATTTTAGATAAAACTGTTTATACCATAAAAAGTGGGCTTTTGTTTCAGGAGTTATTCATTTGTGTCTTTAATTTATTTTGGGGATATATTGTTTTTTATTGTGTTGTGATAGGGTTAATTTTATGTTAAACTGAATTTTTCCTGCAAGGCTTCCCTTAAAAAGCAAACTTTTGTTTCAGGTGTGTATTTTGGGATATTAATTTCTTTTCAGTGTTCCCTGATGTTTATTTTACATTAATAGAGCCCTTTTTAAATTTGTGGTTCTTTACAAAGTGCTGCATTTTTTGCTGCCAATCTTTTCTTGTAGCTGCCTATTTTAAATACTCTGTTGCATCTTTTGAAAGAAAAAAAGAAAAAAAAACCCCACAAAATTGAAAACATACTTTCACTGGTTTTCACTGCACCCACAATCTCTATATAAGAATGAATGTTAGGCATGCGCTGATTAGGCTTATCCTTTTTGAACCACTTGCCTACTGGGCACTTTTACCTGCCCAGGCCAATTTTCAGCTTTCACTGCTGTCACACTTTGAATGATTTTGGTCATGCAACACTGTACCCATATGAATTTTTAATAATTTTTTTAACCCAAATAGAGCTTTCTTTTGGTGATATTTAATCACCACTGGGTTTTTTATTTTTTTCTAAACAAACAAAAAAGCCAGAAAATTTTGAAAAAATATTCATAGTTTGTTATATCAGTTTGCAAACAGGTAATATTTCTCCTCACTGATGTGCACAGATGATGCTGCACTGATGGACACTGTTAGGCTGCACTAATGGGCACTGATAGCTGACACTGATGGGCAGCACTGATAGGTGGATGATGGACACTGATAGGTGGCACTGATGGACACTGATAGGTGGCACTGATGGGCACTAATAGGCACTGGTAGGCAGCACTGATGGGCACTGATAGGCGACACTGATGAGGAGGCACTGATGGGCACTGATTGCAGCTCTTATGGCCACTGATTGACAGCAATGGTGGGCACGGTTGGGACTGCACTGATAATCAGGACACTAATATTCAGTGCTCTGATTATCAGTGCCGATGTCTCTTTAACACAATCCAGTTATTGGCTCTCTTCTTTTCTCCTCAAGCTGTCAGCGTAAGGAAAGAAAAGGAGATAACTGGCTTGTGTTTGCATCTGTGATGAGCTGTCATTGGACACAGCTTATCACGTGGTAAAGGGCCGCTGGGATTGTCCTTTTACTCTGATCCGGGATCAGCTGAGTCTGAAGGACTCAGCAATTACAGAGCATGCTGCCCGTGTGCTGCAGGGGGTGCGGGGAGCACAATCACGGGGTGGTGTCCCTGTATGCATGGCAAAGTAAGCCCACGCTGTAGCCATCTTTTGACTATAGTGTGGGCAGGAAGTGGTCAAACTGTCCTGCTGCTGGCCAGTTTTACACTTCTATATCTTCTGCAGCATCTTAGTTCTTGTAGTAAAACATCTGCCTGTACTCTTTGTCTTTAGTACATTTTGGCCAATTCTACCTCATTATGTCCTGTTGCTGACAAATTTTATACTGCTGTAACATTGGCCTCCTAATTTTTAAGGAGCGCTTGATAAAAACTGGCCAATGACAGGACAATTTTGCATCAGCCACAACATGGACAGCCTCACTACTGGCCAATTTCTATCTGCTGGTCAAAGCAGGTCTATTCCCACTTGATGAAAAAGCATGCATTGATGCCAAAATAGTGTTGTGCAAAAGCATTTGATTGCAGCAGTCACCATAGCAGTGACAATATACATCACCATAGGGGACCACAAACTCCTCTAGTGGTGTATATTGATAGTGGAAAAAAATCCAAGTATAAAGGTTATAAAGTTTAATCCCTGAGTCAAATCATGTTTAAAAATCAAAGTGATAGTATACATTTATTAAAAATAAATGCTATTAATCTCTTCCAAAATAATTCTATGTCAATAATATTATTATAAGTTAATCATTGTGCATTTGTGTTTTATTGTAATTAAAAGTCTTTTTCTCTCTAAAATTGAGACAAATGTACTTTGTAAGGCTTTGTTGTACCCCCCTGCAAAAGTACCTCTCCAATGTTCAACGGCATTTGGTATGGTCTGGTATGGGAAAAGGGGGCCACATGCTCACTGTCCTCCCTTCCCTGGGCACCCAGGCTGAATGCCTAGATAGGGGTCTGGCTGGAATATTCAAGGGAGCCCCATACAATTTTTTCAATGTTTTATTTTAATTACTACATTCAAAATTATATGAGCCATATTGTGGTGCTGCTTTATGTTAATTGTGAAAGAAAAAAATAATATCACAGTCAAATATATGCTGCCAGTATATGTTGTTGCTGAGACAAGATTAGGGCATCATCCAAGTGTGTTATTTAAAGGATTTGTGCTTATTGTTGCCTTCAAAGCCACATGATAAGACCCTTTCCCCGCTTTCTTGTTAATGGCTTTCACAAAAGTTTTCATCAGTCCAAGCTTTAGGTGAAGCAGAATCAAAAATATCTTTGTCAGGTTAACAAGTGCTTCAAATGCCACATTTGTCTGTCCTATAACCAAATTCTTTCCCAGTGGTCATTTCTTTTTAATTTAATGCAACACTCTTGCATGGCTGTCCCATTAGCACATGCAACAACAAGCCACTACTTTTAGATTTCCATGGATATTCCAGTTGTACTTGGTGTATCGAATATGCTTCAACAACAATTCTATGTGTTTGTATGTTTCTTTGATGTGTGTGATAGGTTCAAATATAGGTTATTTTCTTGATTAGCTGCAAAAAACTTTTAAACTGAATTACTGAAGGCAAAAATACAGTGTTCTCTTTGCAAGGAAAGTTGCACTTTGCAATTTAGAATTTTCCCCAGAGCTTAGTAAATGTGGTGAAATTTGCAAAGAATATCCAATCACATGGAAGGAAAATAGCAAAATAGCATTTTTTCTTGCACATGACTGATTGATAAAAGTTAGAAGTGTCAGCCCTTGCAAAGTGCAACTTCCCTTGGAAAGTGAACAGACTGTTTACCTTAAGTAAAATCAATCCCAACGTTTCAAAACAGTCTCAAAATTTACTAAAGCTAAAAAAAGGAAAAATGTAAATGTTTCACAAGTAAAACTGATTCATAACTATTTCTCTTTCAGAGCTGATATGTGTTCTTGTGCGTTACACATACCTTTCTGAGCATACCTTAGAAATAGTTATTCCCAGCCAGCAGGCTGCCCAGATAATGCCAGCTTCTTGCAGACATATAAAGAAGTCAATAGCAGACCAAGAAGTCAGTATGCCAATATAACACACACAGTGGGAACATGTCAGAAAAAATATCTATGTTAGAAACTTAGAACGCTGCTGTCCTCTGATTCCTGAACCTCATATTAGCTACTGGGCAGTGAAAAAAGAACCTGTTCAACTGCACTGCAAATTATGAAATGGCTGTAGAACTAGGTTATTATAGGTTATAGGCACATAGGATAGAAGTCAGAGCATGGTAGCTTCTCTCCTTTCTTCTGTTGCTTCTCTATTGCATGGCAGATTTAATACATAATGATGGCATCACTTACTTAACAGCATGTTTTCATAGTCCTCGCTGCTTTATTACTTTAAAACACATAGTTTGCATCTCCTGTCCTTACAACTATAACAGTATCCTAAAATAACTGCAGAGAAAAGAAGGAAAAACATTGCTGGACTTGCCAAATATATCTCAGAGTGGGGATTTGACTGTTTTTATAATAATGTTAATCCTCATAACCATTTAAGTCTTTCCTAAATGCCACTCAAGAAGAAAACCATATATGTAGGCTGAGCACAGTTTTCTGTACTACACGATCTGATTTGTTTACAGCTTGTGCGCAAGTACTGGAATGTCAAATATCTGCGGGCCTCCAGAAAAGCCTGGCATCAGTTACTTTTTCAGCTCACTGGACTTAACAATCACTTTAACCACAAAGGACAAGACATCTGAAGCTTTTAAGTTGTCACAGTAATTAAACAGAGGAGACATCGTTTTTTCATATTCTGGTTTCATCCAAAGGCCTCTTTCCAGGAATTTATTAGCACTTTGTCTATGGATTTTTGGTAATACAGTCAGGAAATATTCTTCCAAAAAACAGGACAGTCTGCTATCTGAGATCTTATTCTTTCCCAGATGTCTTTGCTTGAAGAGGATGATGAGTCTTCCTGTAAGTATACACTGGACATGTTTATACGAAGTATTGATGGGAATAGGTTTCATAACAGGTTGCTGAGATCAAGGACTATATGCTGTGTATACGCTAACTGTTAGAAGTAAACACTTCAATGAAAAC
Organism: Glandirana rugosa; assembly: GCA_018402905.1. Lineage (NCBI taxonomy): Eukaryota > Metazoa > Chordata > Amphibia > Anura > Ranidae > Glandirana > Glandirana rugosa. The sequence goes on from BLSH010206778.1 coordinate 763,305, forward strand.
ATAAAAAGGGTTACTATTTTACAATCCAGTGATAAAAATAAATGAATTATATAGAAATCTAGCATGAAAGCTCACTAGGCAGAAAAAAAACGTATCTTAACAATGTCTAACCATAATACACCAGATATTTTTGCCTGAAACAAGTGCCGATGTATAGCTCGCTTGTCACACTGTGCAATTACTATAAATATCAGAAAGAGAGAAAGATGTCTCATTAGGGTACATTGAGAATTGTAGTTCTTTTACAAACATAGCCTGTCTATAATATAACACCATTTATTTTATTAAACTGTCAGTAGGTAAAGTTTTTAAGATGTAACAAAATGTCTAAATGGTTGCTGTAGGCTAATGCAAAGGAGGAAATGTTTGTCAAATTTTCAGACTGGTTAACAGTTTGTATCTTAGTAACCAATGATGCTTCTGTAGGAAACAGAAGTTTCATATGCATTTTTACAAAGTTTGTGCAAATGATGCAGTGAAAAACAGAAAGCATGTGTTACCTATAGTAGTTTTTTGCAGCTGTCACTGAAATGTGTGTGTTGTGAACCGTGCATATGTTGTTCCTAGTTTTTGATACTGTACAGAGGAGTTCATAGCAATTGCTACATTTGGCAACAAATTGGGGGCAGGGGGGTTATAAAGATCTGTGCCATGGAAATACATGTTTTTTTCATTAACTGCACTCATTATTTGCAAAATGGAGCCCTTTTTTAGATTTTTTTTTTCCGGGGGGTGTTATTGAGAGTTTGTGCCAACATTTTTTTCAACTTTAAGCTAGGAAAGTTAGAACCCCAGTCTTTGTCCCCTTTAGGGAGAGATACCTATACTCTTTGTTTTGTTGACCATTGTCACTGGAGCATTAGTAAGGACAGATCCACAATTCTCTGGTTGTCACCAGCACAGCGATAGATGGGAAATTAGCTGCCAATTGTAGGATTTCCCTTGTTTGTGTATAGATTTCCATTTAATTCCTGGTGTGTCTCTGAGACAGAGAGTAAAGGTAAACTGCTTTGAAGGGGACACATACATCAAAATATTCCTTTCCAACTCTATCCAAAACATACAAGTAGCTTAAATTAATGTTATATCACATGTGCCAAAAACATGCTGGTAGGTTAATTAGATTCTGTCTAAAATTGTCCCTAGTATGTGTATGTATGCATGTGAGTTAGGAACTAGAGTTGAGCGAACCCAAACTATAACGTTCGGGTTCTTACAGGACTTTAGGTTGTCCGTGTCCCGAACCCGGATATTTGAGAAAAAGTCCGGATTTGGGGTTTGGGTATTTTTTTGCGCATTTTGGCTAGCTGCAGGGCAGCCAATCAACAAGCGTTTCACTTGTTTAGAAGCCATCACCGCCATGCCTACTAATGGTGCATAGTAATAGTGCATCATGTGACCCAGCCTCTATATAAGCTGGAGTCACGTAGTGCTGCATGTCACATCATCTCATACTAGTGTAGGGAGAGGATCTTGCTGCTGTGAGGGACAGATTAGCTTTATAAAATCATCTCATACTAGTGTAGGGAGAAGATGCTGCTGCTCCTGTGAGGGACAGATTAGCTTTAGAAAATCGTCTCATACTAGTGTAGGGAGAGGATGCTGCTGCTCCTGTGAGGGACAGATTAGCTTTAGAAAATAATCTCATACTAGTGTAGGGAGAGGATGCTGCTGCTGCTGTGAGGGACAGATTAGCTTTAGAAAATCTGTTAAAAACAGCGATTTATTGGTGGGTGGGTGCTAGAGGAGATTTTTGTTTGCTAGAGTACATTTTTTGTCTGATATGAAACCTAAGCAATTTTTCTGTTTGTTAGGTGGGAGTTGGCAGCCATTTTTGCAAGTGCAGTGCACTTGCAACTGCTTGTGTGTTAGGGACACTATTTGAATTGTGTTCTGTTAGTTCAGTTGGCAACATTTTGGCATATTTAAATAATGGTTTTACATTGCAGTTAGACAAATTAATTTTTTTTTTGTGCAAAATATTACATTTGCGGCCAGCGGGGCATTTCTTACACAAAATTAAAAAGTGCATCTACATTGCTGGTTTAAAAAAAAATATTCTAAATACTACATTTGTGGCCAGCGGTGCATTTCTTGCACAAAAATAAAAAATGCGTCTACATTGCTGGTTTAAAAAAAAAAAAATTCTAAATACTACATTTGTGGCCAGCGGTGCATTTATTGCACAAAAATAAAAAGTGTGTCTACATTGCTGGTTTTAAAAAAAAGAATGATAATTTTTTTTTTAATAATTAATAAATAGTGCTACATAGTACATTTGCACCTTGATGTGCATTGCTTGCACAAAAATAAAAAGTGTGTGTACATTGCTGGTTTAAAAAAAAAGAATAATAATTTATTATTCTTTTTTATTATTAATAAATAGTGCTACATAGTACATTTGCACCTTGCTGTGCATTTCTTGCACAAAAATAAAAAGTGTGTCTACATTGCTGGTTTTAAAAAAAAAGAATAATAATTATTTTTTTTTTATTATTATTAATAAATAGTGCTAAATAGTACATTTGCACCTTGCTGTGCATTTCTTTCACAAAATAAAAAATGCGTCTACATTGCTGGTTTAAACAAAAGAATAATAATGTATTATTCTTTTTTTTATTATTAATAAATAGTGCTACCTAGTACATTTGCACCTTGCTGTGCATTTCTTGCACAAAAATAAAAAGTGTGTCTACATTGCTGGTTTAAAAAAAGAATAATAATGTATTATTCTTTTTTATTATTATTA
>BLSH010206778.1:767476-788966 GCA_018402905.1 Glandirana rugosa
ATGAACTAAAACAGGGGCTGAACAAACACGTCCCTTCCCTACCGAGGGGACCTTTTCATCACCGCCGACCCTCGGTGTATGACACCCTGTCGGTGATGGTAGTCCAAAATCAGAGCCTGAAGCGAGGCATAAATGTTCTAAACCTGAGCACAACCTGCATGACCAGGCATCTACATACATAGCACAAGCTGCAGTGGAATAAGCACCTCAAAATCCAAGGAAGGTCTCGGCCTCCTCCTGCTTCCTCTTCTGCTGCTGCTTTGGCCTCTTCCTCCACCTCTACAGTGCCAGTGTCACCTGCCACCCAGCAAACAGATGATGTGACAGCAACACCACCATGTCCACCTCCATCCCCAAGCATTTCCACACTGTCCCATGGAAGCTTACAGCTGTCCATCTCCCAAACACTGGAGAGAAAGAGGAAGTACCCCCCTACCCACTCGCGATCCCTGGCCCTGGATGCCAGCATTTCAAAATTCCTGGCCTTTGAAATGCTGTCATTCCGTCTGGTGGACACAGACAGTTTTAAAAACCTGATGGTAGTGGCTGTCCCACAGTATGTGGCTCCCAGCCGCCACTACTTTTCCAGGGGAGCCATCCCTTCCCTGCACAAACAAGTCGGGGACAAAATCAAGTATGCACTGCACAACGCCATCTGTGGCAAGGTCCACATAACCACTGATACGTGGACCAGTAGGCACAGGCAGGGACGCTATATCTCGCTAACTGCACACTGGGCAAATGTAGTGGCGGGTGGGCCTGAGGCGGATAGCAGTTTGGCGCATGTCCTTCTGCCACTGAGGATTGCAGGGCATTTCTCTTTGCCTCCTGTTGCCTACTCCTCCTGCTCTGCTTCCTCCTCCTCTACCACCTCCTCATCCGGTCAGCATAACATCTTCACCACCAACTTCAGCACTTCCAGGGGGAAATGACAGCCGGCTGTTTTAAAACTGATATGTTTGGGGGTTAAACCCCACACTGCGCAGGAGCTGTGGACGGCCATTGAACAACAGACCGATGAGTGGTTGTTGCCACTAAGTCTCAAGCCCGGCCTGGTGGTGTACGATAATGGGCGAAATCTCGTAGCAGCTCTGGGTCTAGCCGGTTTGATGCACATCCCTTGCCTGGCACATGTGCTGAATTTGGTGGTGCAGAAATTTCTAAAAAACTACCCAGATATGTCAGAGCTGCTGCAGAAAGTGTGAGCCGTCTGTGCGCGCTTTCGGCGTTCTCAACCTGTTGCTGCTCTCCTGTCTGCGCTGCAGCGGAACTTCGGCCTTCCCACTCAGCACCTCCTATGCGACATGCCCACAAGGTGGAACTCCACCTTGCACATGCTGGAGAGACTGTGCGAGCAGCAGCAGGTAATAGTGGAGTTTCATCTGCAGCACGCACAGGTCAGTCGCTCTGCGGAACAGCACCACTTCACCACCAACGAGTGGGTCTCCATGTGAGACCTGTGTACCATATTGCGGTGTTTCAAGTACTCCACCAATATGGCCAGTGCCGATGATGCTGTTCTCAGCGTTACCATCCCACTTCTATGTCTCCTTGAAAAAACACTTTGGGTGATGATGGAAGAGGATGTGGCACAGGAGGAAGAGGTGGAGGAAGAGGGGTAATTTCCACGGTTATCAGGCCAGTCATTCACAAGTAGCTTGGAGGGTGGGTTCCTGCACCAGCATACGCCAGGTAAAAAATTTGCAAGCCAGGGCACAGTTCTGGAGGATGAGGAGGACGAGGATGAGTAGGAGGAGGAGGAACCGTGTTCACAGCAAATTGGCACCCAACGCAGCTCGTGGGCATTACTGGAGCATGGCTGGGGGGATACAGAGGACACAGATGATATACCTCCCACAGAGGACAGCTTCTCTTTGCCTCTGGCCAGCCTGGCACACATGAGCGACTACATTCTGCAGTGCCTGCGCAACAACAGCTGAGTTGCCCACATTGTAACTTGTGCTGATTACTGAGCGGCCACCCTGCTGGATCCCCATTACAAGGACAACGTGCCCTCCTTAATTCCCTCACTGGAGCATGATCAGAAGATGCACGACAACAAGTGCACGCTGGTAGACGCGCTGCTGAGGGCATTCTCAAATGACACAGGGGGCTCAGTGGAAGCACAAGGCAAAGGCAGAGGAGGAGGAAGAGGTGATAACGCAGATGTCGCATGCCCAGCACATCAGAAGGCAGTGTTAGCATGGCCGAAATGTGGAAAGCTTTGTCAGCAGCAAGCCACAACAAACAGCACCACCAGCTGATAGGCAACGTCTTAGCAGGAGGCAGCATTTCAGCAACATGGTGGAGCAGTATATGTGCACACGCCTACACGTACTGACTGGTGGGTCTGCCCCATTCAACTTCTGGGTTTCCAAATTGGGCACATGGCCTGAGCTTGCCCTTTATGCCTTGGAGGTGCTTGCCTGTCCTGCAGCCAGTGTATTGTCTGAACGTGTGTTTAGCACGGCAGGGGGCATTATCACAGACAAACGCAGCCACCTGTCCACAGCCAACGTGGACAAGCTAACGTTTATTAAAATTAACCAGGCATGGATCCCACAAGACTTGGCTGTACCTTGTGCAGAATAGACATTTATACCGGCCTCACACAGCCATTGGTATACTTAAGTGAACTTGAAACAGTGTTGGCTACCTTCTCCTCCTCCACCCCCACTTCCACGTATACCACCAAGGTCACCGCCTCCTTAACCTCCTACTCCGCATCCACCTCCTCCTCCATTTTTTTTATGTGATTTTAAGTTATTTCCCTATCCACATTTGTTTGCAGGGCACTTGTCCTACTCTTACCCCCATTTTGCTTCCTTTTGTAGCCCTCTAGCCCTTTCTAGGACTTTTTTAGAGCCATTTTAGTGCCCAAAAGTTTGGGTCACCATTGACTTCAATGGGGTTCGTGGTCAAGTTCGGGTCAAGTTTGAGGCCGAACTCGAACTTTTTCGCAAAGTTTGGCCGAACCCGTACATCCAGGTGTCCCCTCAACTCGATTAGGGACCTTAGATTGTAAGCTCCTTGAGGGTAGGGACTGATGTGAATGCACAATGTATATGTAAAGTGCTGCGTAAATTGAACTAAAATAAATAAATAAATAAAATAAAATGTGTTGACACTTAATTGTTTCAGTATTACTGGCCTATAACTGTTTCTTTAAGAGTGAGTATGGTAGACTTTTCTCATAGAGGATCTTTGACCTTTTTAAACATCACCACAAGTGTCTGCAATAATGTTATGTTGTCCTGGAAGCCATTCAGTCTTCAGATTACGCATAATAGAGCTTACTAAAAATATATACAATAAAAAAAATGAAGCCATATCAGGCATCACAATTGGCTGTATGTTTTCTTGCTGCTTGTTCCATTTTATGCTTATACATCTGAAGGAGTGATTTTGCTGCTTAATTATTTTTGTGTACTTGCTCTGTTTTATTGAGAATCTGGATTGCTTAATGCTTATTTTATTTGTGAGCATCTTGAATTACATTTTGAAGTCATCTTCAGGGCAGCAAGCACATGACCATGCAGCTGGCGACTAGCTGCCTGCAGCCTATTCATAGGATTTAGAGAGGCAGCTGCTAAATACAGTTGTTGTGTGACAGAAAAGACAGACAGAAGTTATACATGAGCCATTTGTTAATGCTGATTCATAATCAAAACTGCAGGTTGATGTTGTAGAGACCAGCACTTCTGTGAACCAGTATTTCTGTTATACTTTTTAAAGCAATATAAAATGATATTGTGTGTTTGGAAATACATGATGTGAACAGTATCGTACTGCTGAGATCCTAGATATTTGTAGCTCTTGCATTACTTTGTGTTTATATTCTTAGTTTGCAGCATATAAGTGCTTTTTACATATCAGTATTTGACATTGAATCAATTGCACAGAGACATTGGGCCTGATTTACTAACAGCTATGCATACAATCATGCATCAGTGCTATGTAAACAAGCAAATCTGATGATCATGGAATGTATCATTGATTTGTGATTTATGCAAATGTGGGCACATATTCTTTAACACTTATTTTTTTTTAATGTACGCATGCCTCATTCATGTGGGGAACATATTTGGATGCTTATTTTAAAGGGGGCTTCCAGATTCTGAAAAGCCTTCCCCTACAGACCCTAAAATTCCATTTGGGAATGGTTTGTTTAGATGGCCTAGCAACATGGCAACAAGATGCATTGTGAGTGTGGGAGGCATTGCTACCTCCCCCTTTCAAGGTACCCTTCCAGAGCTGAGGGCGTTTGGTCTGGTATGATCCCTTAACATTTTTTTCAAAAGCAATGTGTATTTGCCCTTTAAGAAAAAATTATATGATGTTCCCTGCCTCATACCCACATCTGATGCCTCAAGAGCATGTGGAGATCTTCTCTGGAAGCTAGTCCCCCTAGGCTCGCCTCCCTACATGAATAAGTACCCCTTGTTACCCATCAACAACTTTTTTGGACATTGAATACGGATAGACACAGTGAATATGTCATCACATTATCCAGTGATGTAGATGCAGATGAGCGATGTCTGACAACCAATTGACATGATGATGCACTTTCTTTTGCTTTACTTAGAGCAAACTTTAACCCCCTTATAAATTAAAAAGAACTCCATAAAGAGTTAAAAAGAGTTTAAAAAACTGCAGAAAGTTAAAGATACACTCTAGTTTACACCTACCTTTGGCTCATCCATCGTCTGATCAAGAGCTCAGAATACTTGGATCCTCTTGCCATGGACCTACTGCTGCATACTTCTGGTCCCAACACATTGTTTGAATTGGAGGTATCGGCCCATAGAAGTCTATAGGCAATATTCTTTGGGAACATAGGGGACTTAAGAATCCTGATCACTCAGTTTTTACAACTTTGCTTCCTGATTGAGTAAAATAATGGCATGTAAAGTATATATGTAAAGTATACATTTCCAGTTATCAATCTCAGACAAAGGCAATTTATTTGGTGCTTTAGGATGTGGTAAGATATGATACTCAATTTAGTTAAGAATCATTGACAGCAAATTGTATATGTACAGATGGTTGTTGGTAGTGGGTTAATGTTTTGATGTTTAGCAGTTATCTTCCACATAAGCAGGCAATCATGTTAGTAAGTGGGTAAATGCCACATGCATATACCAGCAATCAGGTGTAAATGAAAAGATAAACCACTTTTTTTGTTTCATATGCATGTATTATTCTTTTGAAGACATGTAAAATAGCAATGAAAAGAAATAATAATGACCTTGGTTCAATTTATGTTTATTCATTCTAGTCTGATTGGATTTTTGAATAAGCCAACAGTTTTCATTCCCACGTAGTATTGTACTAGTCCTTGGAGGCTTGAATTCTGTTATCAAAGAAGTTCATTCAGAGTGGAGCTTATTTTTCTGAAGGTCGTAGGTTGAGTGAAAAGAAAAAAGAATCCCTTATAGGATCTTAGAAGCATACAGTATAGTTCAAGTTTTTCAAGAAAAGTTTCAGCTCTGATACCTATTAGGCATTTGACCTGTTTAGCTCACAGACATCTAAAATACTTCTCATTAACAATGCTAATTCAACTTATATTTTGAAACAGATTTCAGCAGTGTACATTTGTTGTGTAAGGTTGTATTGACAATTGTAATTTGATTATAGAAAAGGTCTTGGTAATAAATGGCTGAATGAAGCAAACAGTGCCAACTAGAGTGATAGGGAGCAATAATGAGCACCTTTAGAAGTTGGAGGCAGTTTACTCATAGAGCATGATTTACCTCAGACAGTGGTTAATCTTCTGTGGGGAAGAGTAAAGGTTTTAATGTACCTGTCATGATTCCCTGTCAACACTGAACTAGTCCCCCTTCTACAGCTATCAAATTACCAATTTAAGGTTATTTTATTTTTAAAATATACACTTCTAATATAATTATATGTCCTCACCAAAGGTTTATCTGTCTTGTTCTCTGCTTCCTTCAATAATGGGGTTATTTTTTAAAGACGTACAGCCTAATCACCTTTCACCACATTCATTAAGCTTAGCAAACATATTCTTGCAAAACAAAAATTAACTTTGCTAAGTAAGCAGCCTGTACTGGGTTAGTAAATAAACCCTAATATGCCCTTTTCTGACTTCTGTCCCTATCCACATACATCTAGACCTGAGGTCTCCAAACTTTCTAAAGAAAGGGTTGCTTTACTGTCCTTCAAACTTTAGGGGGGCCAGACTGTGGCCGGCAGGAGTAGAAAATGTCCTGGTGTTAGTAGGACAAATAGTGCCCCATGGTTGATCTCATTAAGAGGAGTAGTGCCCCATCATTAATGTCAATGGGAGAAGTATTGCCCATCATTGGTCTCAGTGGGAGGAATAGTGCCCCATTGTCTGTGTCAGTGGGAGAAATAGTGCCCCATCGTTGGTGTCAGTGGGAGGAATAGTGCCCCATTGTTGGCATCAGTGCAGTGGAAGGAATAGTGCCCCAACTTTGGTGTCAGTGGGCAGAATAGTGCCACATCATCGTGTCAGTGGGAAGAATAGTGCCCCAACTTTGGTGCCAGTGGGAAGAATAGTGCCCCAACTTTGGTGTCAGTGGGAGGAATAATGGCCCAAGGGCCAGATAAAATCAAGCAAAGGGCCACATCTGGCCCCAGAGCTGCAGTTTGGAGACCAATGATCTAGACTGTAACATTTTGGGAAGAAAATGTATTCAGATTTTTTTTTAATTTTATTTGATCATATTTCTTATGAGACTACCCAACTATAGCTATAAGAATTGCTTTAACCTAAATTATTATTTCTGCATACTGCATACAAACAGGATGTTATAAAGTCCTATACGTTACTGTTTAGTCAGTTCAATCCTGCTAATGACATCTCAAGACCTTCCCGTGGTAATATGGGTGGAAGCTATTTAAGTGGAAGATTTGTGTCAGCTCTCTGCCTACTGAAGAAGCCCAATCACGGGATGTAACATGTATAGGTTGGAGGAGCCAAGACCATGACGTCACACCGTGGCCATTTTAGGTTATATAGGGAGCCATGGTTTATATTGACAACTGATGCTTGATTTTTTGTGATGTTTTGAAAGTGATTTTAATCCCTTTTTAGAGCTGTTAATAAAACATAGAGATAGAAAGCCTTATGGTTTTCCTTTGAGTGTCTTTCTATTGACGAGTATGGTGTAAGGAGAGAGAACATTGTGCAATCAGGACCAGGAGGAGGAGGAGTGTGGAGCTGATACCCACCTTTAGTGTCACTGTTAGTCCTTTAATTAGACTGTTACAAGTGAGTAGTGGGGTCTAATCTGGAGGTAAGCAGATTTTTCACCTAGATGTGGAGGTTCACTTGATGTGAGATAAAGATTAAAGAGTTGTGAATCACCTATCACACTGTGGTGCTTGTGAAGATTATATGGGACGTTTATAAGTGTTTTTACGTTTTTGGATTGAGATTATCACTGCATCACTTGTTATAGTTATATTCACATAAGTGTATTCATTTTCAATCAAATTAAGATATAGTCACACTGCCCTTTTATATGTTTTATTTGGTAGAGGGTGTAGTGAAATCACCTGTATAGTGTTTCAGCTGCAACAACTGTCTAGTTTATGATGGTTACACAGGATAGTTAGGGGGTATATTGTGTTCATTTGCTTCCTAAATGTTTTATTGCTTTACACATTTGTACAGTGAGGTTGTGCTGATTGCATTTCTGAGTTTGCGTTGTACTTTGCAGTCTAGCAAACCTAGTCAGCTGCACCAGTGTGAGAACACTTTTGATCGGGATTGTAGCATTTACTAATATATGCCATCATAAAGCCCCAGAGTGAGAGGGCAGGATGTGCATTTAAATGAAAAGAAATTAATATTTTAGAGGAGTTTCAGAGAAAATATGGGAGGCTACAATTGGACTTAAAGCTCAACGCCCTACACAAAGTTTAATTACTTAATCCCGAGTATGGCTCGGGGTTAATTTTCAGTACCAAAAGCGATAACCCCGAGCCACACTCAGTATTACACTGTAACATTGCTCCAATGTACTTAACCTGTCCCAACAATTCCACAAGGTACTCCCACGGTGTCCTCCAGCCAGGTCCTTCCACCCGATGTATCAGGGTTCCGGGCTCCGTTCCCTGCGAGTGATGCGACGCATGGGGCAGAGCCACTGGGAAATTCAAAAAGTACAAAACATAAACACGCAGACAATACATTGTAATCTGTAGATTAAATTACTGTATCAAATCATTTCACCTCAGATTTGTCCCTAGTGCTTTGTCCAGTGCCTTGCCTGCTCTTACCATTCTTTCTGCCTAGAAACTTGAGAGCATCTATGGCATCCAAATAGCATCCCTCTACAACAAAAATGCTTTTGGACCGGCTAGAAGACAGTGATAGTGAATTAGAATCACTTGCAGAATGAAGCGATAGTGATTTGTGGGGAAATGCATCATCAGACACTGAAAGTGACAATTCTGTGACAATTCTGTGACTGATCTCAGTGATATGCTAACTTGGTGGTCTATTGGCTGTGGTACAGATCACGTATCGCCCCCAAGATTCCCATTTACTGGAGCACCTGGTATGAATGTAGACATTGAAGCTGACAACCCCTTTGGCATACTTACAACTATTTCTGACCGATGAGGTTATTGAAAAAATAGTTACTGAGACAAACCATTACCAAGAGGAACAATTACCTAATATGCATCAAAAGTTTCCAAGAAGCAGAAAGTGTGAATCAGTGACCAAAGAAGACATGTGGAAATTTCTGGGCCTAATAATACTTCAGGGAGTGGTGGGGAAACCCCATGCAGAAGTGGTATTGAACAACTAATAAATTACTTGCCAATCCATTTTTTGGCACAGTCATGTCAGAGTACAGATTTTCCCTGATTATGAAATATTTACACTTCAAAAATAACAAAGAATTTGATTAAAATACTCATCCTGTACCAAAACTAAAAATTTGGGAAACATCTTAAATGATTCTAAAGAATTTCCAACAGAGCTATGTGTCAGAAATAGTGATCAGCATAGATGAAAGTCTAATGGCCTACAAGGGAAGGCTCAGCAGGGTGCAATACATTGCATCAAAGAGAGCACGATTTGGCATAATATCCTTCATGCTATGCAAATTGTCAACTGGCTACATTTGAAATTCAGTTTTATACACTGGAAAAGGAACAAATTCAGTACAAAATACAGCAAATATGGAATGGCAACACCTTCCCTTCTTTCACTCATTGAGCCATTGCTAAATCAGGGCTGTTGTGTAACAACCGACAACTTTTATATATCCTGAACTTTATGAGTTTTTTCTGCAAAACAAATCAGATGCCTTTTGAACCATTAGGGCTATCCAGGCCGACATGCCGCCAATGTTTGGCAATAAGAAGCTGAAAACTGGAGAAATGGTTGCCTGGCAGAAAGGCAAGATGATGGCACCGCGATGGCATAACAACCACTGTTATGGTATGCACGAAAGGTGGGAAAGTAATCACGTAGCCAAAAGTAGTGTGTCAGTGGGAGAAAAAGTGCCCCATCGTTGGTGTCAGTGGGAGGAATAGTGTACAATAACACCATGAGAGGTGTCGATAGAGCCGACCAAGCAATGACATTCTACCCAACAATGAGGAAACAGTAAAATAAGTACTACAAGAAGATCTTCAGGCATCTTCTTGAGCAATGCTTGTGGAATGCCTACATTCTGCTCAAAAAAGAGTGACAAGCCTGTAATTAATTCTGACTTAATTTGGAAAGTTGCAGAACATATCTTTGTGAACCACCAAACAACATCAATGGCTGTGAATAGAGATAAATGTTGTGCTGTTGGCGTTGTCAACCCAGAAAGCCTGACTGATTGTCACTTCATGGACTACATCCCACCAACCAAGAAAAAGTCAGCACCTACAAGGATGTGCATGGTTTGTTGCTCAAAGCGAGAGGACAATGGAGAGAAAACCCAAAAGGAAAAAAGGTTCCATTGTCCTGATTGTGACGTCGGACTTTGTGCGATCCCATGTTTCAAAATTTATCATACCGGGGATGTTTACTAAACCAATATGCAGTGTCTAGTATTACAGTGACTAGTAATATTGCACCCTTGTTTGCACAAATGTCAGTGTTTTTGGTTTGATTACATTATTGAATTAAATCTATTATTATTATATTATATGTTTTTGTAATTATTTATAATTTATTATATTATAATTTAAGATTTTGTATTTCAAACTTTATCATACACGGGATGTAAACTAGACTCTTGTTTGGACAGATTTAAGTGAGTAATTTCTAAGAATTACAGGCCTACAATATAAAACAACAAATATACATGCAAAACAATGCACTGCTTTGACATTCAAAATATTGACATAATCAGACCACCAGAGAGGTTAAACTACATTTAACCCCTAACATAACAATTACAAATGGTTGCCAACCTATCACAGCATAAAATGAATCTGCACACAACAGACTCCTGCTGTGCATCATATGATTAAGATTTTGAGTCAACAGTGTCTGTTTATTCCTTTTGATGATTTGGACTTCTTTTAAAGTTTGAAGGGCAGAGTGGTTGACCTTTTATAGTCATCCTAATTCTTAATTGTATCCTTTCCTTTCAATTTACCCTAAACTTTAGGTAAAGCTAAAACATATCTTTTTAGTTTTGGAGTAGGGAATGATTAGGACCTAACACCTGATGACCTAATATGGCCACGTGGCCAGTGATGGCCAGTAGGTCAATTGGTGTCACAAGCATCCCTGCCCCTTTGTGTACATGCTGCTGCAAGGTAGAGGATGCTTCAACTTTACTTACCCTTTAAATCGAAATGCAGTGCTCAGTATCTGACATTAAGCCTAATTATAATGTAACCCATGATCACCTTACAAAGGCTTCCTTAACCTGAAAACAAGCTTATCACCCAAACTATCTACCCAATACTAAGTTTGTGCCGAAAGCTAATTTCACTGCACAACATTTTGAATCCTGTTGGAATTCCTTGAAAAAGGAGCTCCACAGATGCCTTCCATCCGTTTCTCTTGCATTTATCTAGAATTTAAACATACAGTATAGGAAACACTGCACACAAGCACTTTTATTTAAAAAAAAAAACTTTACCATTCAGAGCAGCTTGTATAGAAAATAATTTAATATCATAAAAGGCTCTTGGAACATGAATAGCATTATTGTTTTTATTATACATTCAAACCTTCCAATTATATTAAGGATTGTAGAGAGTAAATGGCAAAGTTGGGCAATATACAGTATGATTTTACTGTTTCTCTTCCTTCCTCCTTGTCACCATGGCAACACAAGTGCGACATAGGGAATCCAAATAAAATAACTGTCTGCAAGACAGAGTTGATGTTAAATGCTTTTTTTTTCATAGAGCAAAAAGATAAAAGAAACATATTTATGCAAAAATAGGAATTGGTTAAATTTAAAATGAAACTTCAGGCAAACAGCTAATTGCAAACTGCCTGCATGATTTTTGGTCTATTGCAGTGTGTTAGGCAGCCCATTCAAATGGGCTGTATTAAAGCAACAACATGTGAATGTGTAGAGCAACAAATGTTAACACACATTGTCATATAAGGATTCTTGTTGCATTTCCTGCCTAGGGTTGCTGGTAATGTTTGGGAAAATAATACATTTGTCCGATACATCACAGATTTGGTTCTGGAAAGCTAGAAGCAAACATTTGCAATGTCCACTAAATTCGACCCAACATCCATCACTTTATGCACATAGCAGGAATTATATTTATATAAATATACACACAGCTCTTTAAATTCAGCTTGAGTCTATTTACCTTGTTAAATTATAAACCAGTACAGGGCTGGTTTATAATTCAGCAATATTTTGTCACCAAAATCGCATAAAACTCCCCCTCTTTCTATATCATACCAGGCACCATGCATTTCAGCATGGGGGGTGTACCTTGCAATTGGGAATGAGTGCAGGGATACATTAATACACAGTGAAACAGTCCTTTAAATAAATCACAAATACATACATACCTCCTTTAAAACAACATTTAACCAGTTATGACGTCCTCCCGGAATGCACCTCTCGTGCATCCATGGGGCCGCGCTGCAGTATAATCTATCATCAGCTGTGTCTGCCGAGCAAAGCCAATGACTGATCAATGTACTGGCCCGCTGCCAGTACCATGTGATCATTGGGACCAATCACAGTAGATCACATGACAATTGTAAACAATGGGCGACTTTCTTTCATGCCATCCATTGTGTACAATTGTGTTGATAGCTGTGATTGGTCACAGTGATCATATAGTACAGACAGGGAAAATAACAGCCCATCTGTACCATGAGATTAGCTGTGACCAATCACAGATAATCACACCAAAACATACCGAATGAATCAGTTTCATACAGTAAAAATGGTTGCTTATACCATACTTACTATGGTATACCATATTTACTATGGTAACACTGTATTGCTCTGATCACAGTGTGTTAAAAAAAAATAACAAAAAGAAGAAAAAAATGTAATAAACTGGTGGGCACTGTTGGGAATGCTTTTATAATCAGGACACTGATAATCACTTCCTTCAGAATTAGGATGACTATAAAAGGTCAACCACTCTGCCCTTCACAAACTATTCGAGCAGCAGCAGCCATTGGCTCTTGTTTCTGTCAATCAAATGCAGTGAAGAGGAAGTGGGTGTGGGCCTAAGTCCCGCTGTGTAAGTTTACGGAGCATGGCTCCATAGACACACAAGTAGGGAGTGAGCGTGCACAGCATGTCTCCATAGCAAACGGCTTGCTATGGGGCTTTCTATGGGGACGAAAAAAGAAGAGGAGGAGTCAAGATCACTTCCGGGGACCTGAAAAGGAGGATTGGGGCCACTCTGTGCACAGAGCAGGTGAGTATACAGTATCTCACAAAAGTGAGTATATCTCTCACATTTTTGTAAATATTTTATTCTTTCTTTTCATGTGACAACACTGAAGAAATGACACTTTGCTACAATGTAAAGTAGTGAGTGTACAGCTTGTATAACAGTGTAAATTTGCTGTCCCCTCAAAATAACTCAACACACAGCCATTAATGTCTAAACCTTTGTCAACAAAAGTGAGTACACCCCTAACTGAAAATGTCCAAATTCGGCCCAAAGTGCCAATATTTTATATGGTCACCATTAGTTTCCATCACTGCTTTAACCCCTGTGGGCATGGAGTTCACCAGAGTTTAACAGGTTGCCACTGGAGTCCTCTTCCACTCCTCCATGACGACATCACAAAGCTGGTGGATGTTAGAGACCTTGTGCTCCACCACCTTCCATTTGAGGATGCCCCACAGATGCTGAATAGGGTTTAGGTCTGCAGACATGCTTGGCCAGTCCATCGCCTTTACCCCCAGCTTCTTTAGCAAGGCAATGGTCATCTTGGACGTGTGTTTGGAGTCATTATCATGTTGGAATACTGCCCTGTGGCCCAGTCTCTGAAGGGAGGGGATCATGTTCTGCTTCAGTATGTGACAGTACATGTTGGCATTCATGGTTCCCTCAATGAGCTATAGTTCCCCTTTGCTGGCAGTACTCATGCAGCCCCAGACCATGAAACTCCCACCACCATGCTTGACTGTAGGCAAGGCACACTTGTCTTTGTACTCCTCACCTGGTTGCCGCCACAAATGCTTGACACCATCTGAACCAAATAAGTTTATCTTGGTCTCATCAGACCACAGGACATGGTTCCAGTTATCCATGTCCTTAGTCTGCTTGTCTTCAGCAAACAGTTGGTGGGCTTTTTTTTGCATCATCTTTAGAAGAGGCTTCCTTCTGGGACGACAGCAATGGAGACCAATTTGATGCGGTGTGCAGCCTGAGCACTGATAGGCTGACCCCCCACCCTTTCAACCTCTGCAGCAATGCTGGCAGCACTCATACATCAATTTCCCATGGACAACCTCTGGATATGACGCTGAACACGTGCACTCAACTTCTTTGGTCGACCATGGCAAGGCCTATTCTGAGTAGAACCTGTCCTGTTAAACTGCTGTATGGTCTTGGCCACCATGCTGCAGCTCAGTTTTAGGGTGTTGGTAATCTTCTTATAGCCTAGACCATCTTTATGTAGAGCAATAATTATTTTTTTCAGATCCTCAGAGAATTCTTTGCCATGAGGTGCCATGTTGAACTTCCAGTGACCAGTATGAGAGAGTGAGAGTGATAACACCAAATTTAACACACCTGCTCCCCATTCACAACTGAGAACTTGTAACAGGAATGAGTCATGTGACATTGGGGAGGGAAAATGGCTGATTGGGGACATTTTCACTGCCAATAGTTTAGACATTAATGACTGTGTGTTGAGTTGTTTTGAGGCGCCAGCACATTTACACTGTTATACAAGCTGTATACTCACTACTTTACATTGTAGCAAGGTTTCATTTCTTCAGTGTTTTCACATGAAAAGATATACACTTTATTTCTGGTATGCAGGATTGTGCCAGCAAGCTGCACCCTATGTGTTACATTACCAAGGAGTTTGTCAGCTTTGATCTGCATATGACAACAGTAAAAGCTACCTGACTGTAAAAAATAAGCATTTTTTCTTTGAATAAAATGTGTTCCTATTTAACCCCTAACCATTAGTTTACCTAATATGACATAAATAACTCCTTCTTCCCTTTCTCCATTTAATTAAAAAAAAATTCTGCCAACCTTCTAACTTTTTAACCTTTAATGTTAAAATATATTAATTTGTATTTGTTTTTTTTTTTACATTTGTTTCTTAATTTTTTCAGTGTTGAGTTAAAAAAAAAATAGAAAAAACCTAATGAATCCTAAGGCTGGGTTCACGCTCGTACAACAAATGCTCCGACTTTGGGTGCACATGTATAAATCAATGGTTGCCTATGAGAGCCATTCTAACTGGTCCGACACAAGTCGGTCCAACTTTGAAGTCGGTCCTACTTCAGCCCATTGAATATAATTGAAATTGGATCAAAGTCAGATCCTTTTCCTAACCATCTGACTTGTGACATTTGACATAGTGATTACAGCAGCAGTAAAAGGAATTTATGTCACACTGGGATTGTTTTGATTGGTCAAGGACAAGTAGGACTATCTCAAAGATGGGGCAAAATCTTATCCTGTTCATTCAAGTCGGATGGAAGTAGGACCGATGTAGGACCAATGTTGCAGGGAAAAGTAAGATGACAGTCGTACAACAGTCGTGTGATACCAATGTGAACCCGGCCTTATCCAAATGAAAAGAAAAGGCTTTTTTGTTACTTTTTGTCTATGGATTGAATAAAAAAATTAAATGTCTATATCATCAGAAAAAATCCTTGTTTGTCCTACAAAATTCATATGCATTACTTTATTATCTTCAAGTGGTATTACACCTGCATTTGTTTGGCTTTTTTTTTCCTTTATTTTCACCTCATCTTAGGGTGTCTGCACTCTGGATTCTGTAGCAAAGGAGACACCTTTGAACAGCAGCACTGTAAATCTGGGGGAGGGTAGCGTTAGATGCATTAGCAGATTTAGATGACAATAAATTAAAGCCAAACTCCAACTAAAAGCAACAACTTTTTATTCATTTTGGAAAAAAAGGTTTTATATAAATCAATAAAAGCTGACCTTGACAGTGTTAAATGGTTTCCCTCAACCCTCTAACTGCTACTTCTGCTTGATAGCTTGGTCTTAGAAGTTGAAAAAAATGACTTCCTGGCTGGATCAAAAAAAAATAATGCAGCCACCACATCTCAGAATTCTTAATCTACAATATAATATATATATATATTTTGGGGGGTTTGGTTCAGCTTTAAGCAATTACTTTTATTGCCACGTGGACAGTCCCATAACAGAAATGTAAAAAAAAAACAGATCTGGCTCATGGTCAGTGTACAGATATAAGAGCTGTAGTGGTATAGCTGGACAACAGGGAAGCTTGAGGTGTAATTGAAGGAGGTCTTGCATTATCTTGAAGCCCCAGAACAGATGCATTGGTTGTTGTGGCAGTAACTCAAATACTGCATAACCTTGTAGACCTTTGAGCTGTTTGTGTTGTTAAACCCCATAGCTCCACAAGCACAAGTAGGTTCAGACTGAAAATCAATTAAATTAAGATTTATATGTATTATTCCGCTTTATATGTAACAAGTAGTTGTAAGGAACATGTCAGGGTTTGACTCATTGAGGGCTACGATTAACAAGGGCAACTAATTAATAAAATGCTAAGTCGTAGGACACATACTAAACACCCATTCATACAGTATGCATATTGAAGGACATCTCTGGTTTATTCTTGGACAATTCCTCTGACTTTCAAGGTTGAGCAGCTGCACTTTTCCATACATGCCTGCACTATCATTATTTAAAGCACAACAGTGTTTTATTAATGTCCACTGGTTATGTCACAGTGAAATCTGTTGTCTCCTCTGCCTGATGGGAAAAAAAACATTCCTAGTATGCTTTTATGTACCTGCCTAGCAACTGTGTGTCCTTGGAAAATGTAACAAACTGTTCAGAACCTTTTTATTATGTAAACAGAAAAATCATACTTTATTACATTGGTATTTTTAGACACTGAACTTTACAATATGTTCTAGTTTTATTCTCTTATTTTCCGTTCATTTTTAATTGCTTTTTTTTTTTTCAAAGCCAAAGGTAATTCCTTGTAATGCTTTTATCCCCAATCTAAATATTCCCACTGATTTATCAATCACATGAATAATTATTTCTGTCTGACTAATACATCCTCAGCAGGGTTTATAACACTTCTCTTTGGGCTCAAACATAAGAGCTCCTGGTTTTTGCTTTCACAAGCAAAAGCAGACAGAATTCTCACCCTGGGTCCTCCTAGTCAACAGTTTTGAAGGACTTAAAATGTAAACTACATTGGAATACTCAGTCAGTACATTTATGCATAGAAAATCGATTCTTTCAGCTATAGATTTTAACATAACTCGAAAACTAGCACCAGACACTGAATCTTTGTATCTGTAAAAGGGCTCTTAACTCCTTGCTCAGTACGTGTGGTCTTAGCAAGTGTTCATTATCAAAACATTCAATAAACATGGGACACAAATTATCAAATCAGCATGCACAATTACAATCCAACATAGTCGTCAAAGCAACAGAATTCAGATTTGTAGAAAACTTTATTAAAACATATGGTTAAAATCCATGTCTCTATAGCTGAGTTTAGAGACATGGATATTAACCCTATGCTTTCACCACTTCAGCTCCGGAAGGATTTCACACTTTAGGACCAGAGCACTTTTTGCGATTCGGCACTGCGCCGCTTTAACTGACAATTGTGCGGTCATGCAACGTTGTTCCCAAACAAAATTTGCGTCCTTTTTTTCCCACAAATAGAGCTGTCTTTTGGTGGTATTTGATCACCTCTGCTTCATTTCTGATTGCCGCTATAAACAAAAGAAGAGCGATAGTTTTGCAAAAAAAAACAAATTTCTTACTTTTTGCTAAAATACAAATCCAAAAAAAAAAAATATAAAGACATTTTTTTCCATCGGTTTTGCCCGATTTATACTCTTCCTCATATTTTTGGTAAAAAAAAAATCGCAATCGGCTTTTATTGATTGGTTTGCACAAAAGTGGCTTCGTTTACGAATGATGAGAATTAATTTCTGGGGTATTTATTTTTTATTTTTTTTTACTAGAAATGTCAGCGATCTGCAATTTTTAGCGGTACTGCGATATCGCAGTGGACATGTGGGACCATTTTGACACTTTTTTGGGACCATTGGCATTTATACAGCGATCAGTGCTATAAAAATGCAACGATTACTGTGTAAATGCCATTGGCAGTGAAGGGGTTAACCTGCAGGGGGCGCTCTAAGGGTTAACTGTGTTCCCTGGGCGTGTTCTTACTGTGTGTGGGCTGCCCTGGCTGGAAAAAGGGGATGATCACGGCTTTCATATACAGGAAGCCTGTGATCATCGCCCTTCCCCTTCAACAGAATGGAGATCCGTGTTTACATACACGGACCTCTGTTCTTTCACTGCGGGGGGGACATCGTGGGTAGCCGGCGGCTATCGAGTCTGCCCTACCCGCTCCCTGGCCCCCCCCCCAAACACAGTGAGCGTGCGAGCGCAACTCGCACATGCTCACAGTGAGTGATATCGCAGCCGCTGTCAGGTGACGGCGGTTTGCAATATCGAGCCACTTTGCCGCCGTCAGATGCCGGTTGGCAAGTGGTTAATAAATTTTATACATATCAGTATCCTGCTGTTTTGCAAACTCCTTTGGATTGCATCCATATAATTGAGCTAAAAGGGAGTCTGAGCAATGGCATTTCTCATTACCCCTTGATTAGAAACTGGGTTAAAGCAGAGTACCAGCCTGTATTAAAAAAAATAAAATTTGCAGCTGCTGACTTTTAACCACTTCCAGACTGCCCACCGCACATTTACTGTGGCAGGGCGGCCTGGCTGCGCAAAATAACGTACCTGCCCCCACCATCCCCAGCAGCAATTGGATTCATTAGAGAACCGATCGGTCTTCAGGTCCAGGTCAATGATTTATGGTCTGGACTGTTGATCAATTATGGCTAGAGTTGATCGAACCCCCCGATGTTCGGGTTCAGTGGGTTCGGCAGAACTTCGGAAAAAAGTCCGGGTTCGGTACCGAATGTTACCCGAACTTTATCCCGGACCCCGATCCCCATTGAAGTCAATGTGGTCCCGAACTTTTCGGGACAAAAATGGCTGTAACAAAGTCCTGGCTAGTGCTAGAGGACTGCAAAGGAAGTAAAATGGGGGTAAGAGTAGGGCAAGTGCCCTACAAAAAAATGGGGATAGGGAAAATAAATTATAATCAAATAAAAAAAAAAAATGGGAAGGGGGGGTGGATGTAGAGTAGGAGCCTAAAGGTTGACTAGGCCGTGACCGTAGCAGTGTAGGTGGAAGTGGTGGTGGTGGTGGAGGAGTAGGAGGAGGTAGCCAACACTGTTTTTTTTTTTTGTTTATAATTGGGGTAGCCCCCATAATATTGAGGCATATTCAAAAAAGTATACGAATGGCTGTGTGAGTCTGGTCTAGATGTCTATTCTGCACAAGGTACAGACAAGTCTTGTGGGATCCATGCCTGGTTCATTTTAATAAAGGTTAGCTTGTCCACGTTGGCTGTGGACAGGTGGCTGCGATTGTCTGTTATAACGCCCCCTGCCGTGCTAAACACACGTTCAGACAATACACTGGCTGCAGGGCGGGCCAGCACCTCCAAGGCATAAAGGGCAAGCTCAGGCCATGTGGCCAATTTGGAGACCCAGAAGTTGAATGGGGCAGACCCATCAGTCAGTACGTGTAGTCGTGTGCACACATACTCTTCCACCATTTTGCTGAAATGCTGCCTCCTGCTAAGACCTTGCCTATCGGCCGGTGGTGCTGTTTGTTGTGGCAGGCTGCTGACAAAGCTTTGCCACATTTTGGCCATGCTAACCCTGCCTTCTGAGGTGCTGGCGGTGCCACAGCTGCGTTGGCGGCCTCTTCCTCCTCCTCCCCTGCCTTTGCCTTGTGCTTCCACTGAGCCCCCGGTGTCATTTGGGAATGCCCTCAGCAGCGCATTTACCAGTGTGTGCTTGTAGTCGCGCATCTTCCTCTCACACTCCAGTGAGGGAATTAAGGATGGCAAGTTGTCCTTGTAACAGGGATCCAGCAAGGTGGCCACCCCGTAATCGGCACACGTTACAATGTGGGCAACTCAGCTGTCATTGCGCAGGCACTGCAGCATGTAGTCGGCCATGGGTGCCACGCTGCCCAGAGACAAAGACAAGCTGTCCTCTGTGGGAGGCATATCATCTGTGTCCTCTGTATCCCCCCCAGCCACGCTCCAGTGATGCCCACGAGCTGCTTTGGGTGCCACCCTGCTGCGGTTCCTCCTCCTTCTCCTCCTCCTCCTCCTCCTCATGATCTTCCTTGTCCTCCTCGTCCTCCAGAACTGTGCCCTGGCTTGAATATTTTTGACCTGGCCTATGCTGGTGCAGGAACCCACCCTCCGAGCCACTTGCAATTGACTGGCCTGATAACCGTGGAAATTACCCCTCTTCCTCCTCCTCATCCTCCTGTGTCACATCCTCTTCCATCATGGCCTGAAGTGTTTTTTCAAGGAGACATAGAAGTGGGATAGTAACGCTGAGAACAGCGTCATTGGCACTGGCCATGTGGTGGAGCACTCAAAACACTGCAATACGCTACACAGGTCTCGCATGGAGGCCCACTCGTTGGTGGTGAAGTGTTGCTGTTCCACAGAGCGACTGACCCATGCGTGCTACAACTGAAACTCCACTATTGCCTTCTGCTGCTCGCACAGTCTCTCCAGCATGTGCAAGGTGGAGTTCCACTTTGTGGGCACGTCGCATATGAGGCGATGAGCGGGAAGGCAGAAGTTCTGCTGCAGCGCAGACAGGCAAGCAACAGCAGGGTGAAAACGCTGAAAGTGCGCACAGACGGCCCACACTTTCTGCAGAAGCTCTGACATATCCGGGTAGTTTTTTAGAAAATTCTGTACCACCAAATTCAGCATATGAGCCAGGCAAGGGATGTGCATCAAACAGGCTAGGCCCAGAGCCGCTACGAGATTTTGGCCATTGTCGCACACACCAGGCTGGGCTTGAGGCTCAGTGGCAACAACCACTCATTGGTCTGTTGTTCAATGCCCGTCTACAGCTCCTGCGCAGTGTGGGGTTTATCCCCCAAACATATCAGTTTTTAAACAGACTGCTGTCATTTCCCCCTGGATGTGCTGATGTTGGTGGTGAAGGTGTTACGCTGAGCAGATGAGGAGGTGGCAGAGGAGGAGGAAGCGCAGTAGGAGGAGGAGGCAACAGGAGGCAAAGAGAAATGCCCTGCAATCCTTGGTGGGGGAAGGACATGTGCCAAATGGCTAGCCGGCACAGGCCCACCCGCCACTACATTTGCCCAGTGTGCAGTTAGCGAGATATAGCGTCCCTGCCCGTGCTTACTGGTCCAGGTATCAGTGGTTATGTGGATCTTGCCACAGAAGGCGTTGCGCAGTGCACACTTGATCTTGTCCCCGACTTGTTTGTGCAGGGAAAGGATGGCTCGCCTGGAAAAGTAGTGGAGGCTGGGAACCACGTACTGTGGGACAGCCACCGCCATCAGGTTTTTGAAACTGTCCGTGTCCACTAGACGGAATGACAGCATTTCAAAGGCCAGGAATTTTGCAATGCTGGCATTCAGGGCCAGGGATCGTGGGTGGGTAGGGGGGTACTTCCTCTTTCTCTCCAGTGTTTGGGAGATGGAGAGCTGTAAGCTTCCATGGGACCATGTGGAAATGCTTGGGGACGGTGGCGGACATGGTGGCGTTGCTGTCATATCGTCTGTTTTCTGGGTGGCAGGTGACACTGTCACAGTAGAGGTGGAGGAAGAGGCCGAGGCAGCAGCAGAAGAGGAAGCAGGAGGAGGCCGAGACCTTTCTTGGATTTTGAGGTAATTATTCCAATGCTTGTGCCTTGAATTTAGATGCCTGATCATGGGGTTGTGCTCAGGT
>BLSH010206778.1:820349-837554 GCA_018402905.1 Glandirana rugosa
AATTGGTGAAGTTATGGTACGTGAATCTTGTGA
The DNA here is from genome assembly GCA_018402905.1 of Glandirana rugosa. Lineage (NCBI taxonomy): Eukaryota > Metazoa > Chordata > Amphibia > Anura > Ranidae > Glandirana > Glandirana rugosa. Next base: position 820,383 of record BLSH010206778.1, read on the forward strand.
AGGACGGGTCTGGTTAAAAGTCGAAAGTCACGATCAGTGTAGCCTCATCAGTGCCCATCAGTGTAGCCACATCAGTGCCCGTCAGTGAAGGAGAAAATGTACTTTATACAAATTTTTGTGACAGAAACAAAGAAAAAAGTTTTTTTTTCAAAATGTTTGGTCTTTTTTTGTTTATAGCGGTGATCAGAAATGACACAGAGGCGATCAAATACCACCAAAAGAAAGCTCTATTTGTGGGAACAAAATGATAAAAATTTTGTTTGGGTACAGCATCGCACGACCGCGCAATTCTCATTCGAATCGCAACAGCACTGAAAGCTGAAAATTGGTCTGGGCAGGAAGTGTTCTAAGTGCATGGTATTGAAGTGGTTAATGTGTCTTATGTAGCAGTGCAGTATGAACAGAGATATTCATGCTGGGTTATCAAAAGTGTAAATATGCTCTCTTTAACTGAGCGATGGTCTGTAGGTTACACGTGACGGAATGGGTGGGGGAGGGGGTAAGAAAAGGTGTTTCGGGGTAATCGGAGGATACCCCAAAGGGCTGTGAGAGAGCCCAACTGGTGTTCTGTCCGAGGCGGCACTATGTTCGCCTTGTCCACAAAGCCTTGTGGGGGCCGATGGGTATAGTGGTGATTTATACCCGTGTAGTATGTGAATATTAACTGTAATGAAGTGCTACCACTCTGTGGGTGCGTGGGTAGGAGTGGAGTTGGTATTAGAAGGTCAGAAGCGGAACGTATCGTATCCCGCCAATCAGAGAGTGAAGTGTCGTTAGAAAGGGTGTACAGTGTGTCCGTAGAGACTGTGGTGGCCGGAGTTTGTGTCTCGTGTCGGGAAATGAAAGTGTTCAGCGCTTTGCATGTGATATATCTAAGAAAGTAAGTAAGTACAGGTGAGTGCTTCTATAGGTTTGTCCGGAGTAGGATAAGTCACCGTTCTAGTAGTATATCATATCATTCTCAGCTGTCTATGACTATACTGCTATCCGGACTCACATAATATAACAACAACCATAAAACAGCATTGCAACGTAAGGAAAACAATAACAAATAAAACCAGAATGAATATGCCCCAATTAAGCATACAGGCTAAGTGGTTCAGATTTTCAACTTGTAACATTCTGAGAAACCATAAGTAGCTATAACTTGACCTCTATTAATCTAGTCCTCCCAAGGCGATGTATTAGTCAGGCCCCAAAGGGAGGGGGAACCCCGTAATAGTGTGCCCGAAGGAGCAGCCTATATTGACTTAGTAAGGTGCCCTAAGCTCTCCCAATCCAGGGGGGTAAGCCTCAGTGGGGCTGTCTATGTATGGACCCTGGGGTGATGGAGCCCTTAGGAGTACCTCTACATAATGTAATTATGTTCCCTCTTGCATACATACCCCCCACAACCCCCCCACCCTGGGAACCCTTGTGCCATAGTCATGAGTACAGGCAGTCCCCGAGTTACGAACGGGTTGCGGACTGTAGGTTCATTTGTAAATTGAATTTGTTCATAAGTCGGAACTGTACATTTCTAAGTGTAACTTCAACTTGTGCAGTGATGTGGGATGTTCCTGGCACTGCTATGTGTGCAACTTGTGCTATATGGGGCTCTTGTGGCTATGCTGTACAGTACTGTGGGATGTGTCTGGCGCCGCTCAGCCGTATCCAGGACCAGTGTTAAGTGCAAGCGGCCGGCAGTGACGTCACACCACCCCCGTTCGTAAGTAGGAGTCGTTCGTAACTCGGATGTTCGTAAGTCGGGGACTGCCTGTATTCTAACAGCCAGGTGCTGTTTATCCAATAGGCACGCGCCCTGTTCTTATATGTTAAGGGCTCTATGTAAAACTAAGAAGTACCGTCATGGTCTGATGTAATACAGGTGGCCACTAAATGTCTTATTATGGCCTTGGTGACAAGTGCCTAGCCAAAGGAGGGCAGTTTATAGAGGTGTGTCACTCTCAGAGACTGGAGACCTCCAAGGAAGGGACCCCCACCCTCACCCTAAACTGGGCAAAGTCTGTGTTGGGCCAGGTATGTCACCCGCCCCCTAATATGGAACCTGAGAGGCTGCAGTGCAGGCCTGTCTGGATGGGCCAAGGCAGATAGACTGCCCTCCTGTCTTCAATGTGCAGAGGGAGGGGGCCCCTTGTCATTCGCTGAAGCAGCGCTCTGGAGAAGAACCATAACGCCGGGTCCTATCTCTCTCAGTAACATTCTATAGATCATCAGGTAAGTAAATGTACCACGTGGACCGGGAGGTGGCCCGCGAGACCCACCATCTATGTGTGTGTAGGTCGTGTCTCTAGAGGACCATATGGAAGAATGACCCATGTGTCCTGTATCAGAGGCCTTGCCATATATGTTAGCGGGCTTAAAGGCTGCAACATTGCAGCATACTTATGTGCCTCTAGTGAGTGTATATACTGCGTGTCTCGCAAATCACCTCCCAGGTCTCAAGGGCGACGAAGACCATGTGCCCTCTATAGCACAGCCACGTAAAATATACACACACCGGTGTGAGCATAGATCCCCACTCCATTGGGGAAGTCCCGACCATGGATGAGTTCCATCTCGGGCGGATCGTCTTTAAAGTATCCGAGTCATGCGAGATAGAAAGAAGATATTCCCATTGGCTAGGCTTACCTCATCTCTCAGACAGAGGTTAATTACCAAAATTAGGGTCAGTGTGACTAGGAGTATGGCAGGGGCAGCATTAGTCTTGTCCTGAGCTGGAGCGAAAGACCCGCCATCACCAAAAGCAGAGCTGGTTGTGCTCAGAGGGCAATACACGTTCTCCTCAGTGGTATGTGGGGCACATGCTGGAAGGGTCATTCTGGGTGCTGCATAGCACCAGGGGAGACTGATTGTTCATTGAGCTGAACATTTTAACAATGAAAAGTTTGTGCAATTTATCTGAACCGCTGAGTCTGATGCAAGGAGCTTGTAGTAGTGGGATGTTGACTTGCTCCTCAGTGGGGTTGTTTCATGGGACTGGAGCTGTGCTGAAAGTTGTGGGAAGCATTCAGGGCTCTATCTTCCGATGGGGACCTCTGTCTTCGGTAACGTTGCTCTTTGTGTTTCCATTGGTTCCTGGCGTTGTCTCTCTACTCGCGGGGGAGGAGATCTGAACTCTGGGATTTCTGTGAAGGGTATGTCTAGGGTGTCGCAAAAGTGGCGGAGATCTTCTGGCACTTTAAGCAGGGCTGTGCGACCTTGATGTGTAGCTGATAGGCAAAACGGGAACTTCCACCTGTAGGTTATGCCATTTGAGCGGAGGACTTCCAGTAAGGGCCGTAATTCTCTGCGTCTCTGTAAGGTGATGCTTGATAAATCTTGAAACAGACGGACTTCAGATCCTTGGTATGATAGATGGGTTTTGTTGCGGGCCTTCCTTAATATCTCCTCTTTGAGTTGAAAGTCCACAATGCAGCAGACGATATCCCTTGGCGGGTCCGATTCTCTGCTTCTTGGCCTGAGCGCGCAATGTATACGCTCCATTCTAATTGGAGTCACTGAAGGCCTGTCAAGGAGGGAGTTGAAGAAGCAGGTCACCGCTGGCTGTATCTGTTCCATCTCTATAGTCTCAGGAAAGCCCCGCACCCGTAGATTATGACATCTGCCACGATTGTCTAAGTCCTCCACGTGGCGGTTCAGGTCCCTTAGCTGGAGGGATTGAGTATCCACCATATGCTGCGTTCTGCGGAGGGCTGTGGAGTGCTGGGTCGTCGTTTTTTCCACTTCCATAAACCTATGTGTGATGGCTTGTGGGCCTAATCGAAGGCCTGCAATTGCAGCCGTCATGGCCACCGTCAGCGTTTCCTTGATGTCAGTGGCTACCGCACGTAGGTCGGAAAGGCTGGGTTGTTGATATGCCATCAGTGTGACCCCTTCATCCTGTGAGGCTGAATATGCGGCAGATGACTGTCTCTGTGATTCACTGCCATGTTGCTGGGGTCTATGAGCCGGCACCATGTTGTCCACAAGGGACCAAAACATTTCTGGTATAGTCTGGTTGGTATTACTCGCCAGGTCTCGTGGTGGGCGGGCCCTCTGGTGGAGGAACTGCGGGATGAGATTCCCATAATTCTGACCCTGTTCAGTGGCGATCTCCTGGATAGGCAGAAAACTGATCTCTGATGGCGGGATCTCCCTGTCTACACAGCCATCATCTAGCTTCTGAGTTTGTAATGGAAATGTAAATGTAAATCCCCTCCACAGGTATGGTCTTGCAGTCTTGACGGCTCCAGTGGCTAGGTGGGATGCAGATTTGATCAAGTGTTACTGAAGGAGCCTGTCTACTGTGGTTAGCTATTAGGAGGAGCAATATGGACACCGTTCACTGTACAGCTCCAGCTCCCCACAGCTTGTTTGGCATTAGAGGTGCCCCCTTTTAGAACACTGGAGACCGCTTGCCGTGCCCTCTGATCTGGTGTCTAAGTCAGTGTTCAGCTGAGCCCCGGATAGTGTCTTGAAAAGCAGAGACTGAGCGGCCAGCGGGTGCAGCAAGATGGCCGCTACATCCAAGAGTAGGCCGGAGCCGCGGTCTTTCCTGTGGGAGTCTGCGATCGGGTGTTTGCCGGGTCATCCCTGAGGTAAGCCTGAGACGATGGGGACCCTCAGGGGAGAGCCGGATGGATTGCTGCCTCCGATCCAGCCGCTCGTCTGTGGACCGGGGGTAGCTAGAGAGGGCCCGGCTTAGGCCACAAGATGGCGGTGGCTGCCGCGAGGACGGAGAAGCAGTGACGGAGTGGATGGGGCCTCAGATGATTGTCCAGTTGGCTCAATATTAGTCTGGATGGGTAGTGCAGGGTGTGAGGCGTCTGAGGGGAGCGTTATGGTGTCTCACCCTGCTGCCGGTGTTCAGGATGGGGTCTGATGGAGCCGGGTACCCTGGTGCGCTCAGGCCTTCTCTGCTTTCAGCCTCCCTTCCCGCTCTGTCAGAGATTTAGTCCTCCTGTATGTCCCCTGTGTGGCTTGTGGTGCTGTGCGCTGTCTGGCGCAGGATTAAAGTTAATTTGGCTGTTAAAACAGCCGTTGAGACGGCGCTTGTTCCCAGGCTGGATGAAGCTAAGGGACTAAGCATCCATCTTGGTGCACAGCTAGCCACGCCCCCGGCGATCTGTGATTTTTAACTGTACTGCGATATTGCAGCGGACATGTCAGACCATTTGACACTTTTTTGGGACCATTGGCATTTATACAGCGATCAGTGCTATAAAAATACACTGATTACTGTATAAATGCCATTGGCAGTGAAGGGGTTAACCTGCAGGGGGCCTTCTAAGGGTTAACTGTGTCCCTCAGTGTGTTCTAACTGTATGTGGGCTGGCCTGGTTGGGGGAAGGGGGTGATCACGGCTTCCATATAGAGGAAGCCTGTGATCACCACCCTTCCCCCTCCGTTCTTTCACTGCGGGGGGGGCATCGCGGGTAGCCGGCGGCAATCAAGTCTGCCCTAACCGCTCCCTGGCCCCCCCAAACACAGTGAGCACGCGAGTGTGCCTTTGGCGGAGCGCACATGCTCACAGTGAGAGATATCGCAGCCGCCATCATATGACGGTGGTTTGCGATATCGAGCCACTCTGTTTCCATCAGACTGCGGTCGGCAAGTGGTTAAAATTGAAATTTTATTTGTTGCTGTTCATGTCCAAACTCCCATAGAGAGAATTGTTATTAAGCTTGTGACTCATCAAAACATTGAAATAAACTCTATCACCGAATGTTCACCTTTCAGGCTCCCCGAGTGACACTTTTTTCTCTCAGACATTGTGCAGTGGCAACCATTGGATTATACATCTGTACCTTTGTAAAAGTGCACCACATCCATATACTTTTTAAACTTTAGTAAAATTATTTCCCCTATTTAATAAAGCAGACCATGTTTCAGAAACCAACAAATATAATTACATTGATGACCTCTGCAAATTTTTCATTGGCTCTTAAGTCTTTATTTACTCAATTTGATCAAATAAAGTGTGTCAAATCACTCTCTAAGCTGCCTGGTAAATATTTATGTACATTATATATTATGCACATCACCAATCCATGCATGATATTTATAGCAGTGAGGAAGTTTGTGATTGACACACATTTAATTATGATTGAGTCTGATCTCAGCAGGCTTTTTTATCTTTAGGATAGTAACACACTTCATTCAAATTTGCTTCTATTTTATGTACAAATATCCTTCTGGCAAAGATCAAAAGTGTCTGTTTTTTATTTTTATTTTTTTAATATAAAGCAAAAGTTGTCACTTGCTATAAAAATGCAGTTCTTTCAAAAACTCACTTTTCTAATTGCAGTAATTTAACATTTTGTCAGAACAAATGTAGTGATTTACTTTCTCATATACAAACTATTCTTCTTACAAAAACTCCCATAACTTACAATGTTGATATGCATAATAAAAATAATATGTCTGTTTTGTAATATTAAGTCTACAGAATTTTAATACATAATGCAGTCAAGCAAAATTCCAATGTTTTCTAAAGCTAGCTACACTAAGTGAAATATTTGAAATTTTACTAGTACTGATTTAATATATGGCCAGAATTGCTGGTTTATTGTTATAATCTTTGTTCCTGAGTCACCTTATCTGTTTTATGGTTGTTTGGCCTCATGCACACAGGACATTTTTTGACTGTTTTACAGCAGCTGTTTTTAGCTGCAGACGTTTTTTTTCTACAGTCAATAAACCCTCCATGTTATCCTATGTGTTCATGCACACATAGGCTGTTATCAACTGTTTTTAGCAGTGACGTTTTGGAGCTGTAAAAAAAATCCAAGACCTGAGGGTTTTTTTGGATGTTTTTCAGCTGTAAAAATGTTCAAATGCTTAAAAACATCCAAGAACCCCCAAAAACGCTCAAAAACGTCAATCCCCAACGTTTTTGGATGTTTTAGACCAATTGAAAAAAAAAAAAAAAACGCTGGTAAAAGATGAAAACATCCCTAAAAAGCTACTGACATTTTTGGACGTCTTTTTTTTTAAGTCCTCTGTGCATGAAGCCTTAATGTAGTAACTAACTAAAACTAGTTGTAGGCAGGCTAGGGATCCACATCTTACATCAACAGCTACCCGGGAAACTGCTTAAAACATTATTGTAAGTGAAGACATTTTACAATGTTGGTGTCAGGTCAAATGTTGCATATGATCAAATTCACCTTGCCACCACACCCAAGAAGAAAAAATTGATAAGTTGTCTTATTATATTCAGAGTCCAAGGTTACCCAAACATTAAGTGTAAGACATTTTTTTTTAAAGCCACAGAAAGCTCACTTAGGCCAGTGAATGTGTGTTTACTTCAAATACCTGTCATGTGCAAGGGTAATAAAAAATATGAATTTCCTTTGCACCTGATAGAACAATTTAAGAAAAACACAGCTTTATTGGGATAGATGAACATTCAGCTCTTTAGTAAACAATTTACCATTTGTATGCAAAGCATATTTTCACAGGTTGGTAAACTGTATAAGCACATGATTTTTTCTTTTATTATAGATACTATCTCTTTACTGTGCTACCTTTACCCTTTTTGCCCATTTTAATAAAAAACCAAACATTTACTGAGAATATATGGAATCTGCTATTGCTGTCCTCTGCTGTTCTCTGGTTCTGAAAACATTAGTTCCCTTGCTGTCATGCTGATCCAGTATCACCAATACTTTCTGAGTCACTTACCAAAAACAAGTATATATATTATGGTTTTACTTTACTAAAGGCAAGGAAAATTGCACTTTCCAGACTTACTGAAGGAGGTAACTGTCTGCTGACTTCCATCATCCAATCATGAACAAGATTTTTTTTTATATATTTCCTTAGGCTTCATGCACACAGAACTTTAAGAAAAACAGCCCAAAAAAAACATCAGTAGCTTATCAGGGATGTTTTCAGCTTTTACCAGCGTAATATTAACGTTGTTTTTTCACTTTTTTTGTGTTTTTAAAGGGTCAGCGTTTTTTTTTTTTTATTAATTGGTCTAAACGTCCAAAAACGTTGGGGATTGTCGTTTTTGAGCATTTTTTGGGCGTTTTTGGATGTTTTTAAGTGTTTGAACATTTTTGCAGCTGAAAAACGTCCAAAAAAACCCTTAGCTCTTGGGTTTTTTTTACAGCTCAAAAACGTCACTGCTAAAAACAGCTGATAACAGCCTGTGTGTGCATGAACAGGATAACATGCTGGAGGGTTTATTGACTGTAGAAAAAAACGTATGCAGCTGAAAACAGCTGCTGAAAAACTGTCAAAAAACATCATGTGTGCATGAGGCCTTACACTTGAGTGTGTATTCTTTGTAATGTGAATGTTCACCACATTCACTAAGCTAAGGGAAAGTCACATGAAACTTTAACTTGCAGTGGGAAGCCTATTTCACTTTAGTAAATTAACTTCTAAGTAGTTCGACTTCACTCTGACTTTCCTGATGTGCATGCTTATTCCAGGTCAGTGACTGAAAGTCTAAAAGGCAGAGACAGCCAGGCAACAAGCATTTTTATAAGGAGATCAGTAATAGAGTTCAGCAATAGTGAATGTTCTTCATCATATTTCCCTCATTTAAGCTCACTGAAAGTGATGAGATCTGTATTTTGGAAAAAAAGGGAATGTTTAATATAAGAGTATACACAGTAACATATAACCAGAGAATAAGCTAGCATCCCCTTTATACATGGGGTAGGTGTTGAACCAAAGAATGTTAGAAAGCCACTAGCCATGCTCAGGCCTTCACCAGCTGGAGTAGCATCGTGGCTGAGTTGCTGGGGGGCACATTGTTTCCCACACTGGACTATGTTTTCCACACAGGAGTTGGGAGGAGCAAAGTATTCCGATGTGGAATTTGTGTGCAGTGTGTCTAAGGTCCTGAGGAGGTTTGTTTGGGAATCACATATACCATTGGCTGATGTGATATTCCAGTATCAGGACGCATGCTGCTATAACATTTTCAATTATAATAATCTGATGTTTTAGCTGTTTGTTGAAAATATTTTCCTTATTCAATTTTTAATGAGAAAACTCATTTGTACTAAAAAATAGTGTACTTTTATGGAATTCTGATGTTTGTTTCATCATATGATCTCCTGGCAGACATAATTTATTTCCCTCATTTCTCTTTTTCCTTTTGTTTGATACATTTAGGAACAGTTTATTCCATAAATACAGCAAGATTACTTCCTAATATCCCAAAGAAGAATGGCATGGTGTAAATGAATGCATGCAGTTGAGGGTCCACCTCTGTTAAGACAAATGAGAATTAGTCATCAGTTGCGAGGAATTTTAGCATGCAATAGTTCCTTTCATTTATATGTTTTCTATTTGCATTCTTCTCCATGGAGCATTATACAGTTGTGTAGAACATTAGCATTCTTTATCAACTGTATTTTCTGCTAGCAGTCTAGCTAACACTATTCCCTGTCCCAGAGGTTGCATAACATAATGATTTGTGACCATCACGTTGACTATAATGTGCTAAGTATCATTTTCTGGACAACTTTTTTTTACTTAGAATAGAGTGATTTGATGAAATGAACCACTTCAGCTCCGGAAGGTTTTACCCCCTTCCTGACCAGGCCATTTTTTGCGATACGGCACTGCGTTGATTTAACTGACAATTGCATGGTCCTACAATGCTGTACCCAAATAAAATTGATGTCCTTTTTTCCCTCAAATATAGCTTTCTTTTGGTGGTATTTGATCACCTCTGCCGTTTTTATTTTTTGGGCTATAAACAAAAAAAGACCGACAGTTTTGAACAAAAAACATTAAACATATTCAATAAAAAAAATCAAATGCCTTCATCAGTTTAGGCCAATATGTATTCTTCTGCATATTTTTGGGAAAAAAAATCCCAATAAGCGTATATTGATTGATTTGTGCAAAAGTTATAGTGTTTACAAACTATGGGATAGATTTATGGACTTTTTATTTTTTTAATTGATTTTACTAGTAATGGTGGTGATTAGCGATTTTTAGCGGGACTGCGACATTGCGGCGAACAAATCTGACACTAAGTGAGACATTTTGGGGACCAGTGACACCAATACAATGATCAGTGCTAAAAAATTGCACTGTCACTGCATAAATGACACTGGCAGGGAAGGGGTTAACATAAGGGGCAATCAAAGGGTTAAGTGTGCTCCTAGGGAGTGCTTTCTAACTGTGTGGGGAATGCTGACACTAGAGGAAAACAGAGATCCATGTTTCTGCTTAGCAGAAACACAAGATCTCCATTTTCCTCCCTTACAGAATGGCAGTCTGCCTTGTTTATATAGGCAGATTGCTGTTCTGTCTCTCGTCTGAACGATCAGCGGGTTCCGGTGGCCATCGCAGCCGCTGAACCTGCTGATTGGCTCCAGCTGTGTCCAATCACATTGGGAGCGTGGCCCCTGCGGCATGCACGTATGCCCCAGAACCATCAACAGCGATCATGTACAGGTATGTGATTTCGCGTTTAAGGGCCACCCTGCCGCAGTAAATGTACATGGGGCGGTCCTTAAGTGGTTAAAAGGTAACTCAATATTTAATCTTTAATTCTGTATTTTTATACATATTGCAGCTTAATAGGATTGTGACCCTTAAAATGGCCATTGGCCCCTGAATTCCAAAGCAGACCAGATTAGCATTACTTCCACATGTGCTGTTCACGTTTGAGCATGTGTGCTTTTTGTTAGGAAAAAAATAATAATGTGCTATTAAGAAATAGATTTGTTTCTCCCTCCATTTTGCAGTATTGTTTTTGTGAGCTGGTGAGCCTAAGGACAGCACCTTGCCTACATCCAGATCAATCTACGTTCAAGCAATAACTAGAAGGCAAGACAAGAGGGCATGTAGCCGGCAACATAATAAATAGTGTTTTTCTTATTTTCCCGGAATTGAAAGTTTATATTTTATGTATTTTTTCAAAGCCCATTTTATAGAGGGCTGTTTCCTTAGGCTGGAACTTAATCATTTATTGTGATTCGTCAGCAGAGCAATAAGCCTGAATGAGTTTGGAAAACCAATATGCATGCCAACTCAGTAACCTAGGAACAACAATAGGAAATATATTTATTCTCTTGAAATACTAATTGGTAAGCCACATTTTGTTTGTTTGTTTGTTCTTTTATTTTGATCCTTTGAATAGTTCAAACAAAGTCTGACAGATGGGGACAGTTTTTATGGTTGCAAACTTTATTAACTTAGTACTTGTAAATCTGATCAGAAAATTGTCTGGATTGCTCATAGCAACCAATAATAGTACAGCTGCTATAGGTAAATTAAAATAGTTGTTTTGCGAGTATATGCATCAAAGTACTATTTTATCAGTTAATATTTTATAACGTTTTATTTAGGTGATCATCTAAATCATGGGTGCTCAACCTGTGGCCCTCCAGCTGTTGCAAAACTACAAGTCCCATCATGACTCTGCCAAGTCATGCTTGTAACTGTCAGCCTTGCAGTGCCTCATGGGATTAGTAGCTCTGCAACAGCTGGAGAGCCACAGGGCCACAGGTTGAGCACCCATGATCTAAATATTTTTTTCTCAGGATATGTGCACAATTTAAAATCCAGGTCTCAGTAATATACTTACTACACAGTACAGGCGGTCCCCTAGTTACAAACATCCGACTTACAAACAACTCCTAATTACAAATGGAGGGAGACAATAGGAAGTGAGAGGAAATCTCCCCCTGGGAAGGTAAATTCACTCCTGTAAGAGTTTTAATGGGAAAAAGGTGTCACCATTGAAGCTTTATCACCAAGGTTTGTTTCCACAACAACCCAACATTTTCAAAATCCAATTATCATTGGGACAGGAAGTGAGGTGAAATCTTCTGAACAGAAACATAGACAGCAAAACAAACATTACAGGGGTGTTACCCCTTCCCTATGGTATCCAAAAAGCTTAAGAATAGTTTTTTTTGGCTGAAGCTACACTTAAAAAATGTACCTGTTCCCACTTACAAACAAATTCAACTTAAGAACAAACCTACAGTCCCTATCTTGTTTGTAACCCGGGGACTGCCTGTAATGTCATAGCTGTTGGTTTCTGTCTGTGCTTTGTATTGACAGTTTCCAGTAAGAAAATCAATGATTTTATGAACAATTTGTCATTGATTCTTATAGAGGACCTTATTTACTTAACACTGCCCTGCAGTGGATGCAGGTGCATAGATGTAAATGGACAGTGAATATGGCTAGCAGGCAACCGTAGAGTGTAGTTAGTCCAAATCTTTAGTAAACGGATGCTAAAACAGCAAGATTGAAAGTAGGGTAAGGCTTTAATTGCACAACATGATACCAATGGCATTTCAGACCCATGCAAGATCCAATTATCAAGGTGATAGATGGCCTTGTGACCAAGAAATGTTGTCTGTATCATGATGCTTGCAATTTTAGTGTGCTTGCAACCATTAACTATTGTGCTTCACAGTACCTTACTAACTTGTAACCAATCCAGTACTAAGGCATCGCAGTATGTGTTGCTGTTTTGATTTTTATCTACACTGGAACATGAAACACAACTATCACATTGTAAATTTGTATTAAAACATAATTTGGCTGATATACAAAAGTTGTAAGCTCACGTGACCAGGTGACCCTATGTTTACAACAATTAATCAATATTGTGCAGGAAATGTAATAAAGTTAAAACTTCTTCAGTGTGCTAAGTAAACATTTCACTCCTTTAATAAATTATGCCCTATGTGTATATCTTAGGTAGCAGCTGTATTTTCAGCTTTACAAGGTTTAAGTAAAATGTTAAACTGTACTTGAAATGGTATGCATATCATGTACTTGTCTTGTCCTATGTTTTTTGGCATTGGGGACCTAAACCTGCAAATATATGCTAAAAAAATTGTTGCTCTCACCATCTTATATACAGTAAACGCAATGGAGTGCTAGATTTACTAATTTCCCTATATTTATTTGTGCATTCAGATTACATTTGTTAGGGACAGTAGCATTGACATGTTTCGTGTGTGTGTGTGTGTGGGGGGCAGGGGGGTAGCTCAATGGGGATCACCTTCCCTGGAAAAAGGTAGTCCAAACGGCAGGTTTTCTTAAAATCTGACTTGTAGCCAGGTTTATTTACGAGGTTGCATGTAAAATCAAATAAACAAAACAGAAAATAAAACCTTGCCATCCAGACACTAACTAAACACATTCAGTTTTCCTAACTCAAAGGTGATGGGCTTTTCCCAGTTACCCACAAAACAAACATAATGCAAACATTTTGTTTCAGTCACAAAGCAAAGTTAAGTTTAGCAGCTCTCTCCGGCTTTGGCTTCCTGAGTCCAGATCAAGAGCAATCCTCTGATCCAGACCTGCTTGCTTCCTTTATACCACCTGGTGATGGACACAAGTGGGCCGCAAAATCTGGCCAGGAACCAACCCTGCCAAGGTGGCTGGTAAAACCTGGACCAGATTCCACCTTAGTTTCCTGTAAGTGAATGCATGCGAGGTTAAACATAACGACTATCGATCACTTCGCCTTTCACAATGCCACGATGTCTATGACATCCTCCATTTATGTATGTTATATGCTGTTTAAGCCTTTGTTAAAAAAAACAAAAACAAAAGAACCCCAGAAATGATTACACTACATTTACTAAGCATTAACATGCCAATGGTTAATTACTGAGAGGTCTACATTGCACAAGCCCATGTGGCTTCAAATGGCATCTGTGGGTTTAAGTTATATATTTTCTACTGTTGATAAAATCAAGTTATTAAGGTAGCAAAGAATAATTATTTTTATTTTTATTAAATAATAATACAAACTGTATCAGAAGCCATGCACAGTCATTCAAGTGGTTGTAAACGTACATATACCCAGTGAAGTGACTGGCCTCAGATGGTACACAGAGATTAAACAAATCCTCTTATAAATGTTGTATCTGTCTACCTGCAGTCTTCTCTTTTCTATGTCCATTCAAAATGCTGAATGTATAAGCTTGTCTGAGAGTTCAGAAGAAAGAGGGAGGAGAGCTCTGAGAGCTGATTGGAGGGACGGAACAATTCCCCTTCACACAGCTTACAGGAACAGAGCTGAGGCTGTCAATCTGTCCCTTCCCTGTCACCATTTTTCTCTTGGTGTCAGGAAAACTTGTCAGAAGTGGTTCGTGCTGATAGCAGAGGAACAAAGCAGCAGACAGAAATGGCACAAATACACACAGAAGGATATGTTTTGTTCATATTTCATGTCCGAGGCTTGCAACCACTTTAAATAATACAATTTTGCAAACTGCTGTTTATTAGAAAAATTTGACTAAATGTCCCACCTGAATCAGGCTGTGTACTTGAAAGAACGGTATGCTAGCAATCAGGACTAAGAATGCATTCATGCACCTGGAGGTGGAGGGCAGGCAAGTAAATTTAATCAAATGAAATCAAATACATTTAAACAAATGGAGACAGAATTACTAACATGAAATACAATTGAATTCAATGCTATTTTAGGTGTTACACAGCGCACAGAAAAACAGTACTTGTTTATTTTGGGTCTCAAGGCTACAATAGGCATTTAAGGTTAGCTGGTTTTAGGGACAGATTTTCACTAGAGCCAAAACCCATATACCCAAGTCACTTTTCCAGTGACCATAAGTCTATATGGGCACACAGGTTCTTGCATCTAGGCTGGAATAATTTCAGTATTAAATTGCTACTATTGTTAACTTTGAGGGTGAATAACCCTGTCGTTTCCCTGCATCTCTTGCAAAAAAATAAGTGAAACATTCATATGTTTGATTTATTGATTACATATTCCCTCTTATTTGAATGATAACATAAGAAATAAATGTAACAACATAGGAAAATGAGACAGCCTGCAGGTCCCTTGACATGTTTCCAACCTTGGGTCAGGTCTGTGCGGTCTTTTGAAAGTGATTTCAGTGCTTATTGAACTATGTCTATTGTGTTTAGTTTAAGTTTTCATGTACTGCCAATCTAATCCAAATGTGCAATGAAAATTACACCATTATTGAACAGAAACTTTTCTAAAACGTATGCCAAATTTACAGTGATGCGGTATATGTGTGTTGCTTTTCCATTTATTTTGAATGACACCCCAACAGACATACACAACAAAAACTATAAATGACTTTTATGTTGTTGTTCCCTGCATTTCTCAAATGTAGTGCAGGTGTGTTATTTTGTGCATCGATGCTCATAAAGGGCCCATTCAAAGCGAATGGTCTGCCTCAGTACAACATTTATCAATGCACAAAAGTGTGCAAGTTAGTGTGTGCATAGGGGTAAACTGGCAATAGTAATATAAAATTCCATAGTGCATGTTTGCCTTTCCAAATAAACATAAAATACATGCAAAAATGTACAAAAGACAAGAGTGATCCAACTCTATATAGTTAATGCTTTCTATGTACAATTCCAATTCTCAGTGGCTATATAAATATCAGTATACAGTCCCTAGTCAAAGGAAAATATGTACAGGTTACAAATAAAAAAAAATAGCTTTTGTTGAAGCATCATGCTGATGGATAAAAGATCGATATGTCTGGAAACGCTAGATCTCCCTGTAGTAAAATGCATGTGAGACAGCAATAGATATACAGCCGGTTGAAGGAATATATGAGTGATAGGAAGTATTATGTAGCACAGATTGCTGCAGTATTACCACTTTCAAATGTATGCAAACAGTTATCCTGTTTGCTGAAAAGGAAATATAGGTTTTTCATAAATCTAGATTAATTATTGGTCTCATTTTTTTTTTTTTTTTTTTATTTCAAAGTTTTATTATTCATTGTCATGAACAATCATTTCAATTCAGAGTACAATCACATTTTTGCTTACAGGCATTTCCACGAGCATTTTGGACAGATGCAGTGGCATGCTTGCCAAGAGGGTGGGTGTGAAGAGGATAGAATCAGAACTTCGAGAGATAGATGATAAGCAGGGAGGGCAGGGAGAGGGGGGAAGGAGGATTACTCAGAGTGTATTCCGCAAGCCGAGCTGCCTGGATAAGTGACTTACAAATTTGTCGGGAGAATGGTGTACCTGGATGGATGAGGGAGACCTTGTGCAACCGCGCGGCCCCTCCTCCCCCCATCTGGGTAGGCGGAGAAGCCGCCGGGAGCAAAGTCTGCTTCCAGGGGCTGTATGGTGTATGAAACTGGAAGTCAGTATGCCGAAAGGAATTGGTTATCTGGTAATCGCTTGGCTTGTCGGGTTGCAGAATCCTCTGGGGGGGTATGGTAGATAAACTTAGATATTATGGTAATAACACTAAAACATGCAAATCTTACAAGCTAAGACCCACACTTAGTGGGAGAGAGAGAGAGCGGCTGATCCGCTTTTAGGTAGTCAATAGTCTTAAGTGGCTGATTATATCTGCCGATGTCCTGGAGCCTGTTTTGTCATCTGAGGGTGGTCTTGGGTGCTGCGAGCTTGGGTGAGTCTTACTGTTGGGAGCATCTTTAAGTTTGTGTAGTAGGTCATATAGGTGTGGGGGGGTAAGTCCATCTTGTGCTTGCCTGGAGAAGGTAGTTGTTATGTAGGAATTCCAACGTCGGTGGAAGCGTTTTTGGGATCCTTGGTTGTTCGCCCAGAGGTCTAGGAGCTCCCTGTACATGAGGGTGTTAAGATGTCGTTGGACCTCCGAGGTGTTTGGGGCGGAGGTCTGAGTCCAATGGGACATGATAGCCTTCCTTGCCGCCAGTAGGCAAAGAAGTATCCAAGTTTCATGCTGTACCAGCGTGGGGATGGGGATGGGGCCCGGGTGGATGTTGTTTACATCGCCAAACAACATAAGGGCCAGGTGGGAAGGAATAGCTTGAAGCGTGACCTTGGTGATAAGGTTCTGGACTTGGGACCAGAATGTTGCTACCTCCGGACATTGCCAGAACCTGTGAAGCAGGGAAGGGTTCGACTTGTTGCACCAAGGGCAGAGTCTTATCCTGGGTGAATGTGCAGGTAAGTAGTAGGGGATATAGGCCCTGTGAAGGATTTTGAGTTGCATTTCTCTCCACGTTTCGTTTGTGGTTAACTGTAAGGTTTTTTTATGACCTCTGAGCACAGAGTCCTGGAGAGATTCTATCCCCAGTTCCTTTGACCAGGCTTTAACCGAGGAAGTTTCCACAGACTTTGAAAAGTAGGGGAGGAGGCTTTTGTAGATGAGGGCGGTAGAAAAATTACGGTTGCGGATCATTGCATCTAGCACAGAGGGTCTAAATCTGGCTTTAGGGTCCGGACAGT
>BLSH010206778.1:841397-868680 GCA_018402905.1 Glandirana rugosa
TGTCCGTACAGGGTCGATGCTTTCCTCGACCCCCTGGTCCGGGCGTCTGATAGGCGTCATCTTCGGTCTTATAGTCTACACCTACTACTCGACATAGTCTATAGTCCATGGTAACTTTTTGTTCTGTTTCGGAAGAGACGGTATGTCCTTTTCGACCTTCTGAACCTTTTATCCAGATCTTCCTCGTTGGATGCCTAGTATCCGGAGGGACTTTTGACGGGGTCATTACGGAATCATGTATAGACGAGAAGTGCGTATGGCCTCCGGGACCCGGATGGTCGTGGGACGTGTCACCTCGCTCGGGTGTCTTATCCGGGCGGTCTAGGCTTGGCGTTTAGGGGGTCTCGTCAGTGGCTTTGTCTTGTTTTTCAATGGTACCTGATATCTGATACAGCTCATCATCCACATCTGATATTCTGGCTTCTACTGCGGATAGTCTGCGGGCCTGGTCCCCCAGCTCCTTTCGTAGCTGGGACATGCCTGTTTGCACCGCCGAGTCTACCACCTGGGAGATGTTGGGGAGTAGTAAGGCAGCCACCGCTTGTGCAATTTTGGTGTGTTCGTCCGAGTTTTCTGCGCTGCGGGTCTCCGGGGCCTGTATTTCCATGGTGTGAGCGGCATGCTCTGTGGCGGCGGCCATCTTGGTACACCCAAGCGCCTGTCCCACTATGTTTGGCCGCTCCTGAGCGGCCGAATCTGACCGCGGAGCGGTTAGAAATTTATCCATCTGGGTCTGTGTATGTTCCCCTTGCTCACCCGGTATGCAGAATTTGCCGACTCCCGATCTGTGTGCCGGTATTTAGCCTGTGGGAGCGGAGCCGCGCGCACTCACTCCTGGCTCATGAGGCGCCGGAACCGGAAGTCGGTCTCATTTTTTAAAGGGCAGCCCTTTCACTTGCTAGAGATTATGCGGAAAGTATACAGTTTCCAGGGGTGGGTTGGTTTTAAAGCAGAAATCAAGTCAAGATCACAAGATAAAATAAATATCCCTTTAAAAGATGAAAGAAAAAAAAACAGCTTGCATTGCAATATTCCATGTCAATCCAGAAATATCCCCCTAAGTATTTTTTTTTATGCTGCTATATGTCCTCAGTCTGATAGCCATGTTGTCCTGGACCATTCTCTGCATGGTTTCTGGGCCATAAAATTAGAAGCAACATAGTGAGGAAATCATCTCTATCTCCCTGACTTCTCCTCCTATCAACATGCTCCTTGTAAGCACATTAGTTGATTGGCTCCCTGTACTGCTTATTCCTCTTACATACCAGCTCTGCTCTACAGAGGCTGTAAGAGAGTGGTACCGGGTCAAATTCAGGTACTTACAATAATGGAATTTAAAAATATATTTATCAATGTATTAATGACTATAGAGTTTAATTTGCCTAGAGGCCAACTTTAAATATTGCTGTCAAAAATGATATAAACCTAAATGTGAAAGTGGTGCAACTATGCTGCTAATAATATATTATGTACTGCTGTAAAAGTCAGAAGCATTCCATCTCCAGATAATGGTGAAAGAAATGCTTGAAGGCTATAAAGAAAACTTGAGCTAAGAGAAAGGCTGCCATTGCTTAACTCTTTATTTAAAAATGCTAGTCTCATGGATGGTATGGTGATCCAAAGGATTTGTGTGTTTTAGGTCACTGACATGTATGCTGATCAGTGCTACAATATCTCACAAAAGTCAGTACACCCCTCAAATATTTGTAAATATTTTATTATATCTTTTCATGTGACAACACTGAAGAAATTATACTTTTGTACAATGTAAAGTCTTGTAGTTAGTGTACAGCTTGTATAAACAGTGTAAATTTGCTGTCCCCCCAAAATAACTCAACACACAGCCATTAATGTCTAAACTGCTGGCAACAAAAGTGAGTACACCCCTAAGTTAAAATGTCCAAATTGGGCCCAATTAGCCATTTTCCCTCCCCGATGTCATGTGACTCGTTAGTGTTACAAAATCTTAGGTGTGAATGGGAAGCAGGTGTGTTAAATTTGGTGTTATCGCTCTCACTCTCTCATACTGGTCACTGGAAGTTCAACACGGCACCTCATGGCAAAGAACTCTCTGAGGATCTGAAAAAAAGAATTGTTTCTCTACATAAAGATCCCCTAGGCTATAAGAAGATTGCCAAGAATTTGAAACCGAGCTGCAGCACAGTGGCCAAGACCATACAGTGGTTTAACAGGACAGGTTCCATTTAGAACATGCCTCGCTGTGGTCGACCAAAGAAGTTGCATGCACATGCTCAGTGTCATATCCAGAGGTTATCTTTGTGAAAGAGACATATGATTGCTGCCAGCATTCCTGCAGAGGTTGAAAGGGTGGGGGGGTCAGCTTGTCAGTGTTCAGACTATACACTGCACACTGCATCAAATTGATCTGCATGGCTGTCATCCCAGAAGGAAATCTCTTCTAAAGATGATGCACAAGAAAGCCCACAAGCAGACTAAGGACATGCATTACTGGAACCATGTCCTGTGGTCTGATGAGACCAAGATAAACTTATTTGGTTCAGATGGTGTCAAGCGTGTGTAGCGGCAGCCAGGTGAGAAATACAAAGACAAGTGTGTCTTGTCTACAGTCAAGCAGGGTGGTGGCAGTGTCATGGTCTGGTGTTGCATGAGTGCATCCGGCAGTTCATTGAGGGAACCATGAATGCTAACATGTACTGTGACATACTAAAGCAGAGCATGATCCCCTTCCTTCAGAGACTGGGCCGCAGGGCAGTATCCCAACATGATAACGACCCCAAACACACTTCCAAGACGACCACTGCCTTGCTAAAGAAGCTGAGGCTAAAGGTGGTGGACTGACCAAGCATGTCTCCAGACCTAAACCCTATTGAGCATCTGTAGGGCATCCTTAAATGGAAGGTGGAGGAGTGCAAGATCTCTAACTTCCACCAGCTCAGTGATAACGACATGGAGGAGTGGAAGAGGACTCCAGAGGCAACCTGTGAAGCTTTGGTGAACTCCATGCCCAAGAGGGTTAAGGCAGTGCTGGAAAATAATTCATATTCATACATATACTAAGGCCAATTTAGACAGGAGCATATTAACCTACCAGCATGTCTTTGGAGTGTGGGAGGAAACCTACATAGGCACAGGGAGAACATGCAAACTCCAGGCAGGTAGTGTCATGGTTGGGATTCAAACCAGCGACCCTTTTTGCTGCCAGGCGAAAGTGCTATCCACTACACCACTGTGCCGCCCAGTTTGTTACACCTCAGCAACAAAAGAACAGGGTCAGGTATGCCTGACCTAAGCAGGGACCACTACTCCATCGTCAGAGCTATCTGTCGGGGTGCTGCTCTCTACAGGCTCAAATACTGAGCCTGAATCTGACAGTGAGAACCCCCCGCTCTCATCCTCCAGTGGTATGCACACACGCTCACTGAGCCAATCAGCAGGTGGTGTGGACTCGATGTCCGTCAGCCACCCATGATTGCTCTAGAGAGACACAGAATGGGGATCTGCCAGTGTAAACAAAGCAGATCCCTATTGTGTCAGGGAAGTTGAGTGAGATCATCTGTTCCCAGTAAATGGGGACAGCGATCTCTCTCCTCCTCCAGTCAGACCAGCCCCCATACAGTTAGAAACACCTAGCAGGGAATGCAGTTAACCCTTTGATCACCAGTAGTGTTAACCCCTTCCCTGCCAGTAACATTTATACAATAATCAGTGGCTATTTTTAGCTCTGATCGCTGTATAAATGTCATTGGTCCCAAAAAAGTGTCAAAAGTGTCCATTATGTCTACCGCAATGTTGCAGTCCCACTAAAAATTACTGATCGTGGCCATTACTAGTAGAAATAAATAAATTTAAAAAAACGCCATAAATCTATCTCCTATTTTGTAGAAGCTATAACTTTTGCCCAAACCAATCAATATACGCTTATTGGGATTTTT
The DNA here is from genome assembly GCA_018402905.1 of Glandirana rugosa. Classification (NCBI taxonomy): domain Eukaryota; kingdom Metazoa; phylum Chordata; class Amphibia; order Anura; family Ranidae; genus Glandirana; species Glandirana rugosa. Next base: position 845,312 of record BLSH010206778.1, read on the forward strand.
TTTTACTAAAAATATGTAGAAGGATATATATCGGCCTAAACTGATGAATACATTTTTTACATTTTTTGGGGGATATTTATTATAGCAAAAAGTAAAAAATATTGTTTTTTTTTTTTCAAAATTGTCGCTCTTTTTTTGTTTATAGTGCAAAAAAAAAAAATCACAGAGGTGATCAAATACCACCAAAAGAAAGCTCCATTTGTGGGGAAAAGGGACATCAATTTTGTTTGGGTACAACGTTGCAATTGTCAGTTAAAGTGACACAGTGCCGTATCACAAAAAATGGCCTGGTCAGGAAGTGGGTCAATTCTTCCGGGGCTGAAGTGGTTAATGTGTGAAAGAAAAAAAAATTGGCAGAGGTTTTGATCATCCCATTGTCTTATCCAAAACTTGTTAAAAAAAAGTTTTCACATTAGATTAACTTTAAATCTTCTGATCTTCCAGGGATTCTGCAGTTCAAGGCTAGATTCATGTAGGTGTGGGGTGCATGTAAATTGCATGTGTTCCCGCACCTGCAATCAAAATGCACTGAAATGTGCAGGGACCCTTTTTCTGCATTTTCCGCAGGTACAGCAGCCTATTCAAAAGAATGCAGCACACAAGAAACACAACAATGTGAACCTAGCCAAAATCTTCCCACAGAGATAGTCAATGTAAAGTGCTAAAGCTCTCCACTTATGTTGGAACATCAATTGTGTGCAGACAACCAAATGATATCTATGACAAATAGATAGAGTAAACCGTTCTAGTAGAGACATAACAATTGCTTTAGATTCACTTTAAAACTGAACTCCATTCAGAAATAAAATACACAAATGAATGCACCTCTACATTCATGAATACAGTATATCCTTAAATGCATGTTTTAATATGTAAGTACCTAAATTAGAGTTTCTATGAGCCTTGAACAGTCCCTGTATAGGTCCCAAAGAGCCAACCAGCTGTACTTCAGTGCAGAAGAGTGCTGATAGGAGAGAGCTGCGTGACAGAAATATTAGCTCATCAGTTTGCTGTTTTTCCTTTCTCTGTCCAGTCACAGGGTGTTAGGGCAAAATCCCTAAGTGCCCACCCACACATGTCTGGTCCATGCATTATGTTAAGACAGTTCATTCATTTAAAAATCATTCATGTCAATTTCGCCTGGGCCATTCTTTCTACCTTTTCACCACCCCACAGGCAAATTCCACTCTCTTTTGTCACCTCCCTTCTTTCTACCCACAGGCCATGAATACAGACTGCTATTCTTCACTCTTTCCCCTCCCTTCTCTGGTGTCTTGCCTACTTCTTTGGCATTTCTGTCCTTCCCCATCCCTCTTCTGCTCTTGCTCAGGGTGAAGCTTTGTTGAACAGAATGCTCTTCTTTGGGGAAGCCTTTTATGTTGCAATGAGGCCATCTCCGTACACTTATAGATTTTTATCCATGTGGGATGAATTCCTGTGTATTGCTCTTGTGTCCAGACAGAATTGGTATTGTATACCTGCCTCTGTTATGCCTTACCTCCCTCTCATTAGTGCACCTTCATGTGCAATTCATTTTGTGTATTTTGTATAAAAATCCTAAAAACTCAATAAAATCCTTTGTGAAACAAAAATCATTCATGTAGCACTTTGTGCATTTTGCACTAGGAAGGTATCTGTGTGTAAAATGAATGGCACCACATCACACTTGGGCAAGCAACGAGTGTTACAGCAGAGCTGAAAAACTCAGCAGAGAAAAATTAGGTCTCCAGCCTTGCAATACAGGGCTGTATGGTGTGGCAGAAATGTGTAAATCTCAGATTAAGATGACATCTACAAATCCTGTGTCAGGGAAAACAGCTCCCTCATATGTATATCATCTGTATATTGAGCTGTTACTTTGGAATTCAGATTCATATCTATCTATCTATCTATCTATCTATCTATCTATCTATCTATCTATCTATCTATCTATCTATCTATCTATCTATCTATCTATCTATCTGTCCTCCATCTTCATAGTCTGTAAATGACACAAATGTGGACTCTTTATGGCTTCTTAAGCACAAATTACCACTAATTACCTTGTTTAGCTGCTTTGAACTTTACCTTCCTCTTTTGAACAGTATTATTTGAAAATGCACTGTATTCCAGTGTGATGCCAGCATGCAACTGCATGAAAAAAATTCTGTGTAAGATAAACAGAAAGGTGTAAATTATGATTAAAAAAAGAAAAGTGCTGCTGTGTATACTATGTACCAGCAGAGAGAATAGCACATTAAAATCTGCCTTTTATTATAACTCTAAGACAGAAGCTCAGCATTCATTATAATTAGTTCAGCATATGGACAATTTTGTTAATCCTCAAAACAGATACGTTTGAGATTAAAGTGTACACCCCTACGCTAATCTGTGCTTTAGAGAACACAAAGCTGTCATTTGACAGCAAGTCATGTTGTTAAAACAGCAAAAAAAATTGACTTTCCAATCTTAATCACGCTCTCTCTATACATTTTTAAAGATAAATATTTTCTTGTACACCATGAAAACATTTTATGGCTTTATAGCTTTTTATCAAAATTAGCTTTATATGTTTTGCTTCTTAATGAGTAGGTTAAATCAGAGATACCTATGAAATTCAAACCAATGACCTACAGTATTTATCAAAGGTTTTCGTTTTCGTATGGGTCCAAAAATTTGCAGTAATGCATATGACGTTGAAACCATTTATCCTGAATGAACCTGTTCATGGACAGGCAAACATTTCTTACTTTTAAGTAAAACCTAAAACATTTTTACATATTTTCTCTATTTACTCCAGAGCATAGTGTACACTGAAAAGGTGTTTGTTTTCTGATTACTGGCTTTTCTATCAAATACAGAATTAACTAGTCTCTATTTAAATCCCTTCCTACGTTAACAGGGGGCAGTTAAGGATATAGTGACTCCTTACTGACTTTTACAGGTAGCTGTGGCATAGTGCTCATATTGTTACATGCTACCTTGTACTCTGGATATAAATAAGCAGTATATGTAGAAACCATAGTGCTGTAAATCTGAACTTTACTGAAACACACTTCTGACAGCTTAATGGCTAATACAGATTTTGTATTAAATATGACATGTGATCCAAGTTTTCTAAATTTATATTTCACTATTTTATTTTCACAATTTTATATTTATATTTGACTAGGGACTTTATGATTGATATAATGTATTTCATTCATCAACTAAATTTCTCTTGTGACCTGGGGATATCATATACAGTTGCATACACTGTTTTAAATGGTACATATAGTTATACAACTAAAGTAAAACTATTCATAAATGTGTCTTGTTCTATTGAGAGTGTGAAATGTGAAGCTTTCTCTGGCTCTATTACATGTGGGTAGGTAAACTACATAGAATAGATTACTATAGTCTTTCATAGCAGGCCAAAAGCTGCCAATCAAAACTAAAGTTTTTGTTTGGACTAGAGTAAATTGAAATGCATTTGTAGTGTTCATAAAGAAAGAATGTATGACTGCTGTATGTAATCAGTATTTTAAAATATAATACTGAATTCCGTTTTAAGTAGATATTGGAAATACAGTCAACTAGCAATTTGTGTGACAGTATTGGGGATAGCTCTGTGCTTGATTCTGCACCCATACTATGGCCAATATGACACTTTTCTCTCTCGGTCTCTCAGGGATACCAAGCCCACAATGCTTCACCTATATCTAAAATATCACGCTGGAGACCACACTAACCCATGTGATGGTGGAGACTGAGAGGCAGCGTTAACTCCCCCCCACCCCAGGGCCCCCTCCTCCCTTTTTTATGTTTTTCTTCTCTTCCCTCTTCTTCCCCTCTTCTCTCTTTCCTTCTCTTCCTCTTCTCCCCCTTTCTTCTCTCTCCCTATGCCTACCTAACTCTCTCTCTTATGGTTTAGGTCTTTAACCACCACAAGTGAACACCTTTTCTGATATTAGACAGACAATTTGTTGCTCTGATGAGCACTGATCAGCAAAAAATCTAAACTAATGGTGCCTTTGCTTTAATTAAGTACCAGTCCATATTTTCTCAATTTGGTGTTTGATTTTCATCATTGCTATGTGTCGTTATCTGATCTGTTGTAACCGTAACACCATTGTCTATACATTATAATGGATACTCTGTCAATCTATTGAAGATTCTTGTAAACCTGCTTTATGTTATTCAATACAAGTTCATGGGAAAAAAAAATCACACTGGGTAGACATTGGGTAGACTGGCCCTTTACCTATTTGCTTACAGCAGACAAATGGATGATCTAACAAATTAACACTTACGTGCAGGTATCTCCATGTGCCTGAATTTCTGCTTTAATTTCTTTTAGAGTTGTCAGGACCAGACTCATCCTACATCCCACCATTAGCCCATCACTATGATGGAAATCTTCATTAACAAATAGAAAGATGCAGATAGGAGATGGTTGTCTGTAGTCATGGGGTATACTTCAAGAAATTGGCACACAGCAGAACATGCACATCAGTTTGTTAGCTTTAATATGTTCTTGTTTTTTGTAAGTTTTACAATCATGAAATTCTCCTGCTATTATGCTTATTTTCAGAAAACTGGTATGTGTTAAAACTGAACTCTCAGCAAACAGCTAAACATTCAGATGACAGTAGTGTTAACTGTCAAAAAATGTATAATTTTGTTCATCCAGGTACGAGGTTTATACAGCTCTGCCACACAGCACAGCCTTGCCTGTGGTTAAGTAGCATTTACAGATAGTGTCTTTCACATATGATTTGACAGTAAAAAGAGAATCAGCAGACCCATGAGCTCATCTCTCTGTCATTCGGTTTTCTCTTATTATCAGCATGCCCTTTTTAGCACATTAGAAACTGCAGCATAACTGACTTGCTGCTTGCTGCTTGAACTGCATCTCCTTCTCCTGGTCTGAGCTGTACAGGGGACTGCAAAAGGCTGATACTAGGTCAAATTGAGGTACTTAAACTACTAGCATTACAAAAAAAATCAATTAAATTATTTAATACATATAAAGATAAATGAATGTGTGTCCATTGAGCTAAGCTTTATATAATAAAAACATAGAAATTAGACTCTGGTAAACTAGTTACCACTCTGAGTAAATGTTTATAAACACTGTATATAATATCTTTTTTTTAGGTGTTTATTTAGGAATTTTGCAATAAGAGAACATGTAGCCATCGACACCATGTGATGGACGGCTAGAGGATATGCAGAGCCATCAAGAAATAGGACAGTATACTAAGACAACATACAATATATCATTCAAATAAGAAAACACAGCACCATACAGCTTCACCCATACACACATCCACATATAACCATGCACACTCTTCTCTCCCCCACTCCCACAGTAAATCAGAGATACCACAAAAAAGGTGAGAGTAGACTATTAGATGGACAATTTTGAGAAAGGAATGTCAGCCCAGGGGGATGCAGACATGTCTTCCCAGGGCTGCTTTTTTTAAAATAAATCTTTTTATTTACATTTTTTTTGTACAACGAACAAAACGAAAACAAACAAGACAAAATATTATACACATTGAACTAAAATATTAATGCAAGTTCCAGATTCCATCACATTTCATATCAACCATCTATTCAAAATGAGACAAAAAAGAGAAGGATAATTAGCCAAATTATCTTCTTTTGACCAAAATGTAGTCATAGCACACAAAATTTAGTCATGGCACTTATTATTTAGTCATGACACTCATCATTACAACAATTGGCCCATGCACAGTGTAACAGCACTCTATTAAAGTCACTTCTATCCACAGCAGTCCCGCACACCCTATATATAGACAAATTTAAATAGTAAACAGTAGCTCCCATTGACATCAGATGCCATATAAGGCTTATCCAGCCTCTTGGCCCAAACTTTGTCATACTTATTCTGGCATCCCCTATTCATATAGGTATCTCTATACAATGGAAGGTTATTATTAACCATTTGTTTCCAGTATATAAGTGTAGGAGAAAAAGATTTCTTCCTATGTAATGTAATAGCTTTTCTTGCAAAAATAATGTGGTATTGGCAAACACTCGCTCTGGCACTGTAGGCAGAATAGCTTCCACTAACCCCAACAAACATACAGACATTGAAAGTGGAAGAGGGGCGGAAGTAATAGAAGATCCACCACTTCCTCCCAAAAAGTAGCTATATGTGGGCAGGTCCAAAAGATGTGTGAAAAATCCCCCTGGATAGCACCACCACCAACACTCAGAAGAACATTCAGGATTTATCTTATGAAGTCTCCATGGTGTAAGATATGCTCTGTGTATCCATTTAAATGGGATCAATCGTTCTCTCAGGGATACCAAGGTTCAAATTGGGAAATCCCACACTTCTCCCCAGTCTACTAAATTCAAATCCGGTATGTCATGTACCCATTTAACTCTAAGACTCTCCAATGGCTGGAGGAAAATAGAAATAAAATGAGAATACAATCTTGAGGGTGGCTTCTCCAGACATTCAAATCTAAGTACTGTTTCTTAAGTAGATTGCATAATCATTAAGTTGTCTTGTGGGAACTGGTCATGGAAAGCACAAGAAAGCTGAAAATATCTAAATAAGTAGGAGCTAGGCAGGTTAAAAATTGAGGTAAGTGTAGAGAAAGTAGACAGTTTCTGATCATTGACCACCTGAGAAAGTTATTTAACATTATACTTAGTCCAAACAACAGGCTCTGGTAGTTTATAAAATTGAGAAAGGGTAGGGTTTAACCATAGAGGGGCATTTTGCTTCTTTGGGATAATGCTCACATCTAAGGCCGGCCTCCCAAGCTCGAATAGTATTAAGCATTGGAACAGTCAGATGGTAAGGTGCCTTACGCCCCCTAAACACCAAAACCTTAAGCGCTTCTATGGATCCTACCTCTGCGGCTTCCATCCGAGTGGAGGAATTAGATAAATCTAGATTCAGCCACCACACAACCAGCTGTGTGGCTAAATAGTATTTATATAGATCCAGAAAAGCTAGATTCCCTGATCGCAGGGTGCATTAGGGTGGTCAATTTATACCTGAGGTTCTTGGATTCCCATAAAAAGGATAAAAAAAAGTTGATTTAATCTTGTAAAGAAGGAACTGAGAAGCCACTGCAGAGAATGTCTAAAAAGATAAATACGTTTTGGTATAATTTTCATTTTTAAAAGATTAATATGTCCCAATAAGGATAATGGTAGAAGCTTCCACAATTTAGCTTTGACCCAATGTCTCCTATAATCGGAGAAAAATTCAGAGAGATAAAGTCTGAGATTTGGGGAGAGATTACAACTTCTAAATACTTAAAATTTTCTACCCTCTGCAATGGAATATCATTTGAAGCCTTATTACGGGCCTCAATATCTATTGGAAATAACAGGGACTTAGTCCAATTTATCTTCAGCCCAGTAACCATTGAAAAGGAGTCCAATATTTGTAAAGCCCCTTGCAAAAATCCCTTGCCAAATTTTAGTGAACTTTTTTGGACAGGCTCATCCTGTGTAGATTATCTTGTATTTGGGCAATGCAGAATTTACCAGATGACTTTGCTGTACCATAGGAAAAGTGGCATTTTTCCAATTCAACAAGACTCTCTGATGAGGAAAAAAGGTAATCTAAACACAACACAACTGTGATTCCGAGGAAATAATTAAGAATGCCTAGAGGACATACCTTTGGGTCTTTGGAGCCTGAAAGTTCAGGTTGGTTTCAAGTAAGGTGAGAACATCACTCCAGAATGTAGAGAAATGTGAACAAGTCCAGAACATCAGATCAGAAGTGGCTTCCCCACAATCTAGGGCAGCATGTCTGTGCTTCAAGGTCCATACAAATCAGTTTAGCAGGGGTGTAGTGGAGAGTGTGGATAAACTTAAACCAAGTCTACTGGCTGTGCTAGTAACATCTTGAAAGCAGATTTTGGTAGCTTCTTTTCAGCCCTCCTTCAATAAATTTGGGATGTTAAAGAGCCATTTTTGTTAGGAAGTGTCAAATGAATTAGAGGCTGTGGCTTGTAAATAGATATAGAAAGTAGTGACCAACTTATTATATCCAGAGTCGTACATCAAAAGCTCTAATGGAGATTGTGATAACTTAACATTCAGGGAACTAAACTGAGCTTTGGTTGCGTGTCGCAAAAACAAATATTCAAAAAATAATTTGTTAGCAATATGACACCTCCTTTTAAATGCTTCAAATAAGATGAAGCTTCCATTATCAGAAATATTCATGAGCAATGCCTTTATTGAGCCACCAGTCCTGGGTGAGACATGAGTTTGAAGAGTAGATAACACTTTCTCTCCAGCAAGCCAGGCCAGAAAGCAAACATCTGGAGAGCATTTATTACACTGTACAGTAACAGATCTATGGATATCCTCTTTAAGATTCAGGGGAGTACCTTGGAGAGCTGGCAGTGGTGGAATCATATAGATACATATAAGTAAGTTGTGGGCAATAAAGTACATAAATAAGTAAGGACACCACCTTACCTACCACCTACCACCAGCAAGGGTAGTTTTTAAAGAATACCTAGCTAATCGTGGATGGGTATTATTCCAAATAAATGATGAAAGGATAGGATCTATATGTTGAAATAGTTTACAGAGAAAGCCTGGGGATGACCTAAGAACATATAGGAATTTTTGCAAATAGATAATTTTAAATAAATGTAGGTGACTATAATTAAAGCGTAAGGAAGACCATGTTTGTAGCCTAATTTCCATCTTGTCGTATTAGGAGTAATGCTAAGGGATTCTAACTCAGATGAGAGTGAATTTGAATCCCCAAATATCTAAATATTGTGAATATTTGAAGTTTAGAATGTCACAAATAATCATATGATTGCAAGGGATTAATGGAAAAAGCAATAGATTAATCCCAAACCACCCTAAGACCAAAGAAATATCTGAAGTCTTCCACCACTTGCATTAACCAGTTGCCAACCAGCCAATGCAGTTGTACTCCAGCAGCTTGGCTGCGCATACCGCCGTCATTGTACATCAGCCGCGCATACGTGATCTGCAGGTGAGCGAGCTCCGCCACTGGGGGGGGGGGCGAGCGTGCGTCTGCTGCATGCTCTGTGAGCGTGCCTGTGGGTCAGCCAGACTCGATAGCCTGTTACAGAGGTAGAATGGAGATCTGCCAGGGTAAGCACAGTGGATCTCCGTTCTGTCAGGGGACAGATGACAGATCTAATGTTTCCAGGGAACAGTTAGATCTGTCATGCCCCGGCCAGCCCAGCCCCCACACAGTTATAACATAATGAGGGAACAGAGTTATCCCCTTGATCTCCCCCTACAGTTTAACCCATTCCCTGCCAATGACATATCTACAGTAATCAGTGGCTATTTAAAGCTCTGATCGCTGTATCAATGTCAATGGTCCCAAAAAAGTGATTACTAGTAAAAAAAAAAATAATAAAAATGCCATAAATCTATTCCCAGAGTTTGTAGACGCGATAACTTTTGCACAACCCAATCAATATACGCCTATTGTGATTTTTTTTTAAACAAAAATATGTAGAATATATATCGGCTTAAACTGAGGAAGAAATTAGTATTTTTTTTATATGTATTATAGCAAAAAGTAAAACATATATATTTTTTTCAAAATTGTCACTCTTTTTTTGTTTATAGCGCAAAAAATAAAAACTGCAGAGGTGATCAAATACCACCAAAAGAAAGCCCTATTTGTGGGGAAAAAGGACGTCAATTTTGTTTGGGTACAGCATCAAACGACAGCACAATTGTCACTTAAAGCGACGCAGTGCCAAATCGCAAAAAGTTCTCTGGTCAGGAAGGGAGTAAATCCTTCCGGGGATGAAGTGGTTAAAGTACAAAATTATTTTTTGACCCATATAGATAAAAGAATACTTCATTTGCATATAATGAGATCTCTTGCTCCAGAGGGTCCCAGCAGATGCCATCCACCTCAGCCAAGGGCAGTGTTTCCATGGTTATTGCGAAAAAAAAGTGAAAGAGGGCAGCCCTGCAGTATGCTGGAGAGAGAAGGCCCTAGATATCTCTGTGGATACAAACACATACTTTAGGGTTAGAATACAGAAGACAAACCCACTTGAAAAACAAAGGGCCAAAACCCATAAGTGTTATATTTTCCATCAGAAATGGCCATCTAACAGTGTTGAATGCCTTTTGAACATCCAGTGATGACAGTGACACACCTTTCTGTAACCTGGTGACAATATGGATATGTAGATATGAGCATCTAATAATCTCATAGGTGAAAAGATAACACTTTAGCTAATAACGTAACATCACTATTCAGAAAAGAAATAGGCTGATAGGAGCCAAATGAAAATGTATCTTTATTGGGTTTAGGCAAGAGGACTATGAGATCTTTGGCCATGGAATCTGCCAGGCAACTTGCATCAAAGGCCTCAAAAATAGGCTATGTAGCCTAGGGTAAATAGGTCTATATATGATTGATACCAATGTAGGCAGGCCATCAAGTCCCAGAGCTTTATTTGGGGAGGGAGAGGATAGCCTTAATGATTTTTTCCCCAGCAAAAGGACCATCAAGCAACTGGCTCTGGGAAGAAGGGGGTTGTGGAAAGTAAAGAGTATCAAAGAAAGCATCCAAGGTAGCCCCAGAGGATGGAAGTTGATTGGTATACAATGTTCCATAGTAGTGAGCAAAAGGTGGCATTAATGGTCAGTGGGTTTGTTGTAACTGTGCCACCCGGTAGGTTGATACTGAAAATAGTGGTGTCAAGGTAATGCTAACTACTTTCAATTCTTCTCACTATGCTTGTGCAGGTGTGCTGATAGGAACAATGTATGCTTTTGTGTTGTTTCAACAGCATGAAGATGAAGGGCATGATGATCCTCTATAAGAGAACCATGGGAAGACAGGAAGGGGTCTGCAACACATTGTGTACAGGCTTTTTCCAAATCAACCTCCAAAGACAGCAGTTTGGAGGATCAAGAAGCACAATGTGCCAATGTTTTCATTGTAAGAGCTCCAAATTATTGCCCTGAAGGCATCCCAAGCAGGACCAAAAGAGGTAGAATGAAGATTAACATTTCATTAATTTACCATACCATATAAAACCTGTCCAGTAACCTCAGGAGTAGAGTTGAGCGAACCTGAATTGTAAAGTTCTAGTCCGTACCGAACTTTGGGGTGTCCGGTACCCGGACGAAACTGGGTTCGAGTTTGGAGTTCTGGTATTTGATTCCACGTGTTGAATAGCTGCCAAGGACAGCCAATCAACAAGTGGTTCACTGGTTTGCCCTTAGAAGCCATCACAGCCATGCCTACTAATGGCATGGCTGTGACTGGCCAGTGCATCATGTGACACAGCCTCTATATGGGGCTGGAGTCACTGTGCTGCATGTCATATGCTCTCAGGATAGTTTAGGGAGAGGATGCTGCTGGCTCTGTGAGGGACAGATTGCAGATATTATAGAACATCTCATCCTGCATTACTGAACGATCTGATTGTGGACTAGGTAGAGATACTAGTACTGCTGCTTTGAGGGACAGATTGCAGACCTCATCCTGCTGCACAGAACGATCTGACTGGACTAGGTAGAGTCTGTTGCTTTAAGGGAAAGATTATTGTTCTAAAATCATCTCCAAGTTCTATAGGGAAAGGTTCCAGCTGTTGCTTTAAGGGAAAGATTATTGTTCTAAAATCATCTCCAAGTTCTATAGGGAAAGTTTCTTCCAGCCGTTGCTTAGAGAGCCATATTATTGTTCTAAAATCATCTCCAAGTTCTATAGGGAAAGTTTCTTTCAGCCGTTGCTTAGAGAGCCATATTATTATTCTAAAATCATCTCCAAGTTCTATAGGGAAAGTTTCTTCCAGCCACATAGAGAGCCATATTGTTGTTCTAAAATCATCTCCAAGTTCTATAGGGAAAGTTTATTCCAGCCGCATAGAGAGCCATATTATTGTTCTAAAATCATCTCCAAGTTCTATAGGGAAAGTTTATTCCAGCCGCATAGACAGCCATATTATTGTTCTAAAATCATCTCCAAGTTATACAGGGAAAGTTTATTCCAGCCGCATAGAGAGCCATATTATTGTTCTAAAATCATCTCCAAGTTCTATTGGGAACGTTTATTCCAGCCGTATAGAGAGCCATATTATTGTTCTAAAATCATCTCCAAGTTCCATAGGGAAAATTTCTTCCAGCTGTTGCTTAGAGGGACAGATTATTGTTCTAAAATCATCTCCTTGTTCTATAGGGAGAGGTTCCTGCTGTTGTTTAAAGGGACAGATTATTGTTTCTCACAAAAATAAAAAAATGTCTACATTGCTGGTTTAAAAAAAAAAATTCCAAAAACAACATTTGCGGCCAGCGGTGCATTTCTTGCACAAAAATAAAAAAAACAGTGTTGGCTACCTCCTCCTCCTCCACCGCCACTTTCACCGCCTCCTCAACTTCCAACTCCACATCCGCCTCCATTTTTTATTTTTTTATGTGATTTTAGCTTAAAAGTTATTTTAAGTTATTTCCCTATCCCCATTTCTTTGTAGGGCACTTGTCCGACTCTTACCCCCATTTTCCTTCCTTTTGCAGACCTCTAGGACTTGCCAGGACTTTGTTACAGCCATTTTTGTGCCTAAAAGTTTGGGTCCCCATTGATTTCAATGGGGTTCAGGGTCTGGGACAAAGTTTGGGTCAAGTCCGGTCCCGAACCCAGACTTTTTTCCGAAGTTCGGCCGAACCTGCAGAACCCAAACTTCCAGAGGTTTGATCAACTCTACTCAGGAGTAGAAATCCAAAAGGGGCTTAGCCTCCAGTCCCAGAACGAGGGTTTATGTCCCATGGTCAGTATCAGTTTAAGGGGAGAATGGTCTGATATTGTTTCAGTCAGATAGGAGACATGTTGTACCTAAGGGGAGTAAATCATCTGTATTCAATGTATAGTCAATTTATGAAAAGGCCAATAAGAGTTGGATTGACAAGAATATGCATTAGTGGTAGGAAATCGCCAATGTTTTACACGTACATAACTATAGGTTGCACACCAATTAGTAAAATATTTGGATTGCGCTCAGCTGCACATAATATCTAACTTAGTTTTTTGACTTATAAATAAGTGACAAATCTGAATATGAATACTTAACTTTTAAGCAAAGTTAGGGCCACCAGCAACATAAGTTATCCGTTTCTTCAAATCTTTCTCTGTAAAAGCTATTCTGCTTTTCTGAGAATTTTTTTTTCAAGGTCATGCTGTTCCATATTCATTCATTTATCTTTTCTGTCTGCAGGCTTTACAGTTTTAAGCACATTGCAGACCATTATTTTATATAGAACTTTTTCCACTAAAATGTAGCAGTCCTGCTCACACGGACAAGAGGAATAGAAAGTGAAAGTTAATTTTTTTTTCAAAATATATCTCTCTAAATCACTACATTTTCTGATAACATCTTTGTTAAAATACAGTGAGTTACAGGTTGTGACTGTGAAAGAAATTTCAAATGAGTAGCTAACTCCTTACAGCCTTTCTTCAATCTGGTATAGAGAAGGTAATAATATTCAATTGTAAATCAAAATGCACATGGACATAGAGAAGTTTGAATATTTCAGATGCTGCTCTAATCCATGTCACCATTTATTGCTATATATATCATGTAGGCTTGCTATTATTTCTGTTCCCGTCCTCTCAATTGTGGAAGTTGAGATTAAGTAATAAAGTATTGCAAAAAAAAAAAAGTTGTGGCCTCTGCAAGCCAGTCAGATTTCATTGTTTGATGTAGTTTATAGAATAAAAGGTGGTATGAGTCCATTTACACTACGTTGTGTTACAGGACCCGTGAGTTGCTGAGTGCTGTGTTACCACAGAACCTTTATCAAGAGAGAGCCCCAGTGTAGGAGAAATTGCTTCTGTTCTATTTTTTTTTGCAAATCTAGTGTTGTAGCGAAGGTGTGTTGGGTTGCCATTCAAAAGTCAACCCAAGCATTCTACCAAAAAATTGATATTGCATACCATCTGAACAGAAATGTTTACATAGAAATATTAGCACAATTAAGGTTCCAAGCTATGATTCATTATGGTAATCTTGCATAGTGGGCCTGCATGGCAGTCTTGATCCATGAACTGATTGTATACTGAAGGTCACTGTGTATGGTACAGTCCTAGTTTGCTGTGTATAATGCTTATTTGTGCTTTCTGTCCTTATAATGTGCACAAAGCAATGCATATGTCAACATTTTACTTAAAATGTAATTTTAAAATAACATCTATTGTAGTACAACTTACTGAAGCTTGTCAGGATGTTTGGAATTGTGGGCCCTGGTCAGTCAGGATAAAGAAGACACTGGAATGATAATATGAAGATAACTGTTTTACGAAATACTTCAGACATAGCATTGATTTTGTGTCTGTAGACAAAAGTAGCTGTCATTCACATTCAGCTTGAATCAGGGGCAGCCCATCCATTAGGGGTGCACGGGTGCTGCCCACCTATCCATGCATCCGGCCCCCTGATCTACATACAAGGCACCGAACCAAGGATTCCAATGGTGGTGCATTTTTTCGAAGCATGTGATTAGAGCCAGAGGCTCTAATAGGCTTCAAAAAATGGTGGGCTGGGGTGCAAAGCACTACGCCCCGATCCCACCCAGTTGTGGGATAATTTTGAATGAATGCTTACTATTCTCACACTGTTTCTCCTCCCAGCCAATCAGGAAGTGGGACATGAGACTGGTTTCCCAATTGGCCGAAAGGAGGAGCAAAGTTAATGGCCAAGAGGGAGGTGTAGGAGGGAGGAGACACACGGCCAGGGGAGAACCAGCTAAGCCATCCAGCACTCCCTGACTCGAGGAGGTAAGGATGTTGTCCATCATCCCCTCTTGGCGGCGGCGGGGGGTGGGTATATGATGTTCCCAGTATTTGTCTATTTGTCTCCCGTAGATAGGTAGAAGGATGCTGTTCCCTTTGTTCGTCTCCCACCCGGGGGTGGCATTGGTTTGCCGTCCCCCCAAATGATCGAGCACCAGCCACCACTGATGCACATGATGTACAGAAGGGGGTTTCCCTGTATATTTTCTCAAGTCTGAACCTGCTACCTGCCACCTCCTGAAAATATTCACATGCATATATGTTTTACATTCTACATATAGCTCTATCTTTCTTCTTCTCTTTCTCTCTCTCTCTCAATATATTATTATATAGTATTATTGTTATTATCATTTATTAATATTTATAGTATTTTGTATTTGTATGTGTTGTTGGGTTTTTATGTACCTTAAAGACAATGAAATCCCCCTCTGTTTTCTCTACACATGCATACTATGATGCCTCCATTCATTAAGAGCAAGATACAGTATGTCACAGTGCTCTTCCTGAATCCTCTATCTCTATTTAGCAGAGAAAATAGGGCACTTTTGAATTGGTCAGAGAAGATTTGTCAAAATGGGAGGTTGGTTTTGTTATGTGGTATCCTTATATGCACCTTCTTGCAGGTGGATAGTCTGCCCCATACTGAGGTTACCTTTGTATGCAGCCTGCGGGCATGTCTTTACAGAGAATGTCTTTTTATTACTGAAAGATTTATAGCATCTAATTTAGTTATGTATGTGGGCTGCACAAGTGAATTGCCTACCGTAACACACTCCATTTCCCACAATAAACTAAGCAGAGGGGGGGATATACT
Source organism: Glandirana rugosa (assembly GCA_018402905.1). Taxonomy (NCBI): domain Eukaryota; kingdom Metazoa; phylum Chordata; class Amphibia; order Anura; family Ranidae; genus Glandirana; species Glandirana rugosa. Next base: position 860,902 of record BLSH010206778.1, read on the forward strand.
GAGTTTACTATGACTGCTATCAGTTATAGTTATTGCACAATTTTCCAAAACACAGGAACATATTAAAAATATCAGTTTTCTGAATATTCTGTTTATCTATATCAATAAACTCTGTGTAGACAAAAATATTTGGGCTTTAAATTGATAATTTACCCTCATGGTAGAAGTAAATTACCTGACAATATGATTTCCTCAATGTCTAATAATTGAGCTGTATTACATAGCAAGACTACTTATTCTAACTAACAGCATTCGCTATTACACACCATTGTGTACAACTTTTTTACAACTAGTATTATAGCAGCAACAGTCATTCGTAGTTTAGAATGTAATTGTATGTCTTTTATTATCATAGCTTATAGTTTATATCTTGATATTTGCTACAGGTCAATGTACAACATATTGTCCAATTATATAGAGGTCCTTTACTTTGCGGGCATCAGCTTACAGCCTTTGAGGAGTCTGGCTGTCAAAAAAGCAGCTGCTAACATATTGTGACTTTTGCACATTTATAGTGACTCATGTTCTGTATTTTGCCATGCATAAATTTGTTGTACTTACTATAGTTATGGTTATCAGTGGAACAAGTTGCACTTAGCTGTAGCATTAACATAGCAACTCTACTTAAAAAAAAAAACAGCGGACTGCTGACTGTAAATAAAGGATGAGGGGTGGTGGCTAACACCACTAATCAAATATAGCCATGGCCATGATTGGTCAACAACAACGTTAGGTATGATTCCCACCCCTTTGTTTAGAAACTAGCTTGTTATCTGTGAATCTGTCATTTGGTGAGAAGTAGCACTGGGTGGTCAACATGTTTTTAGTGAGCCGGTGGGCATCATTCATTGTGACTGACAATTGATGATTGATTTTCATTCTAGGACAAATGTGTATTTTTTTGACAAATGACCTGTCAAAGTGTGTGATGTGTTTTTGTTTACTATTTAATTTTTTGTGAATAAGTAGGGGTACTAAGGTTGTATGTACTTTGAGGAAATGGTCTCAATTTTGGCGGCAGTCTACCAGCTCTTGATCATAAAATAAGCCAAATGGATAAGTTCAACCTATCAGCAAATGTTACTACTAAAAATTGTAGTATATTTATAACTGATAATGGTAAGCGGCATTGATCCTTTAACCACTTCAGCCCAGGAAGGATATACCCACTTCCTGACCAGGCCAATTTTTGCAAAACAGCACTGCATTGCTTTAATTGACAATTGTGTGGTCGTGTGAAATAGTACCCAAATGAAATTAATGTCCCACAAATAGAGCTTTCTTTTGGTGATATTTGATCACCTCTGCGTTTTTTATTTTTTGTGCTATAAACAAAAGTAGACCAACAATTTTGAAAAAAAGCAATATTTTTTACTTTTTGCTATAACACATAGCCAAATAAACGTAAAAAAAAAAAAATCTCTCCCTTATTTCAGGCTAATATGTATTCTTCTACATATTTTTAGTAAAAAAGAATCCCAATTAGCGAATATTGATTGGTTTGCACAAAAGTTATCGCATCTACAAAATAGGGGATAGACTTATGGCATTTTTATTCATGTTTTTTACTAGTAATGGCGGTGATCAGCGATTTTTAGTGGGACTGCAACATTGCAGGGGACAGATTGGACACTTTTGACACTTTTTTGGGACAAGTAACATTTATACAGCAATCAGTGTTATAAAAATGCACTGATTACTGTATAAATGACACTGGCAGGGAAGGGGTTAACACCAGGGGCTATCAAAGGGTTAAATGTTCCCTAGGGAGGTGTGTTATAACTGTATGGGGGGCTGTGCTGACTAAGAGAGAAGAGAGAGATTGCTGTTCCTAATCATTAGGAACAGCCGATCACTCTGAACTCCCCTGACAGAATGGGGATCTGCCAGTGTAAGCAAAGCAGATCCCCATTCTGCCTCTCTCTGGAACGATTGCTGATGGCCGGCTGACATTGAGTCCGCCGGACCCGCTGATTTGCTCCCCCGCTAGCGAATGGGCCCGCTGCGTACACGCTTGTTGTACAATGATGGCGTTTCGCGCAGCCGAGCCAACCTGCATCAGTAAAACTATAGTAGCTGGTCGGCAAGCGGTTAAATATTTATTTAAACTCAAATGTTGGTTCAGTGTGGTTCAGATTGCCATAAAATCCCCCAATCTATAGTTGGCATTGCCCTACTCAATGGTCTTATTAGTCTCTTCTTTAAAACTTCAGACACATTCAGAACAGGGCACTGCAGCCAGGGCTAGGAAGGAGGAATATTGCTGATGTTACATATGAAGCAGTTCAGCAGCTCTGGATTAATCTCTCGAACACTATAGAACCTTTCCCACATCTGATCAGCAACATGTAGTGGGATAGTCAGGTTCTGCAGTACACAACATAGCACAATGTTTTCATGTTTAATGAGTTTTACAAAGTTATTTTACACATACTATAGATTGGTCTGATGGAACTGGTAGGCAGGACAACTATTAACTGAAGGCACATGGCAGGCTGAAAACTTCCTGTTGCCAGTCTGCAATAGGAAGTGCTATTAATGGCAGGATCTCCAGGTAGGAAATGTTGCATACCTATCAAAAATATTTACATAGAAAATTGTATACATAAGTAAGCCATGGTGCTGAACATACTGAAAATAGATTTAGGGTTTACTTACACTATAAATACAATACCTAATGAGAGAACTGACTGCAGTTAAACAAATAAATGCATTTTAACCATTTGCCGACCGCCCGCTGGTGGCTCGTTAGCGCGAAACGCCATCACAGGACAACGTCCGCGATAACTAGTATTGTGAGCGCGCGCCGCCGGAGGCGCACTAGCGTGCTCACTGTGTTTGGGGGGGCCAGGGAGCGGGTAGGGCGGACTCGATCACCGCTGGCTACTCACGATGGCGCCCCCTGCAGTGAAAGAACGGAGGTCCGTGTAAGTTCCGTTCTGTTAGAGGGGAAGGGCTGTGATTACAGGCTTCCTTTATATGGAAGCCATGATCACTCCCCTCCCCCTGCCAGGGCAGCCCACACACAGTTAGAACATGCCCAGGGAACACAGTTAACCCTTTGAGCGCCCCCTCCAGGTTAACCCCTTCACTGCCAATGCCATTTACACAGTAATCAGTAATCAGTAATGCCAATGGTCCCAAAAAAGTGTCAAAATAGTCCGACATGTCCGCCCCAATATCGCAGTACCAGTAAAATCACCGCCATTACTAGTAAAAAATAAAAAAAAATAAAAACCCCAGAAATTAATTTTCATCATCTGTAAACGCAACAACTTTTGTGCAAACCAATCAATAAACGCCGATTGCGATTTTTTTTACCAAAAATATGAGGAAGAATATAAATCGGCCTAAACCGATGGAAAAATTTTTTTTTTTTTTTTTTTTTTTCAGAAATGACGCAGATGTGGTCAAATACCACCAAAAGAAAGCTCTATGTTTGGAAAAAAAGGACGCAAATTTGGTTTGGGTACAACGTCGCACGACCGCGCAATTGTCAGTTAAAGTGATGCAGTGCCGAATCGCAAAAAGTGCTCTGGTCCTAAAGTGGGAAATCCTTCCAGGGCTGAAATGGTTAAACAATTTTTATAGACATTTTTATGGGCTTTAAAGTGGTTGTAAAGCCTTAAGGTTTTTCACCTTAATGCTGTCTCTGCATTAAAGGAGAATTTTTTTTTGGCTAAATTCCTCCTGGGGATCATTGGAGTGCAGTTTGTTCTCCACTCCCTTGACCTGTTTTCAGACACTTAGCCCGCTGTGGGCTAATGTCACTCAGGATCTATCCATAGGCCTTGACGGGCACCTTGCCAAATCTCTCAGCAAGCTGCTGAGGGCCTAAGCCAGTTGCTCCCACCCCCTCCCCAGCCCAGCACTCCAATGAGTGCTGGAGAGGCAGAGCAGAGAGCTGACAGTCTCTGCTCAGAGCAGAGGGAAGATCGGAGTAATCAGCATTGTTTGATTGCTCTGTTCTCAGTGCAGAGTCAACAGGGAACAAATGCAACATCAGATCAATGCTGAATCCACCTAGGTGAGTATGAATCTTTATTCTTTATTTTTCAAAAGCCATACTACACTTTTAAGGTAAAAAACTTTTGAAATTAGGATCTCCCCAGCCCTCCTAAATACTTATCTGAGCCAGATCTCAATCCAGCACTGTGCACAAGAGCAATGGCTCTCTGTTTTCTCCCTCACAGGGTAGATTGAAGATTGATAGCCCCTGTCAAAATTCTATGACAAAAGATTGGAGGATGGGGCAAAGTTTCATTGTCTGTGTCAATGGATGCAGGCAGCAGGGCTCAGGACTGAGTCCGCATAATTACTTCCCTTAACAAGCAGCCTGCTAGGGAAGGAGCTAAAATCACCAGTGGGGGACCCCGGAAGGCATGGATCAGGGCTACTCTGTGCAACACATTGCATTATGCTTGTTATTAAAAAACAAAAAACACAAAGGTTTGATATCACTTTAACAACTATAGACAAGCTGCTTGAAGCTAATGCCCATATATACAGGTTAATGCCTATACTTTTAGATTGCTAATTTTTATGCAGATTTGCTGTAAACTGCAGATATGTACTAATATGAAGAATAAAGGTGAGTAGAAATTATTCTGTCAACAATTTCAGCCCTGAAGCACATCTGTCTGTTTCAGTACCAACAGATGTCTGGGGAAAACTGTATAAGGCAAAATAATAGCGCCACTTTTCGGGTGGTAGCGGGGTTCTTTTAACCCCCAAGAAGGAGTTAAAAAGGGATTAGAAGCGCCCGTAATGCGGTGCTTCCGAATCGCTTTTTAATGCGGTTCAAAAGCGGTGCTGAAAACTGCCCCAGTGTGACAGGGGTTTAACAATGGGGGAGATTTACTAAAACTAAGGCACTCAGAATCTGGTACAGCTGTGCATGGTAACCAATCAGCTGCTACTGTAACTTCAGCTTGTTCAATTAAGCTTACCATAAAAAATCACACCCTGGGCAGCCACACTCAAGGCAGGCCCTCTCTATCCTCATGTACATTGCAGGAATGTTGATAATGTTGGAATGTGTATGACAAGAAGAGGACCAGTCAAAATGTGCATAGAAAGCCTGCAGGATTGAGCAATAAGGTGCGTATATTTACTTATTTCTCTCCACTTATAAAAAAAAAAAATGACCCCTATTGCAAAGGTCATTTTTTCACCTAACCTGGAGGTCTTAAATATCACCTATTAATCTTATTTTGCAAGTATGTAGGAACACCTCTTTTTTCTTATCTCCCCAATGGCAACCTAGCTATAACTGGTGTTTGGGAGGTGAATAGTGAAAGAGGCACTTTAATGTGTACATAATAATGTACAATATGCCCAGCTTTTCAAGTGCAGTGCCAGTGAATTGAGGAGGTATTCCTTTCAATATTCACCTTGTCCCCCATTCAATGATCTTGTTTCATTTGTAGACACCGAAATAGTGGTTTCTATGAATGGGGTAGCTGATCAGAAAGGGTGGGCAAAGTTGGGCACTCTTGATGAGTGCATATGACAGCTCCCCCAGTTCTATTAACCCCCACTGTACCAGACAATGATGGCAGTGGGATGGGGTGGATTGATGGAGGAAAAATTGAAGGAAACAAAGAGCCAGCAGCACAAGGGATACAGCACATTAATAGTAAGTCATGTTCATTGTGCTTATTTTTATGTTTTTTTTATCTTGTCTGTACTTAGGTTTTTAAGTGTCCTTAAATAGAAACTCAGTAACATAAATTGCTTATTTGCCTATAGTTCCATATACAGTAAGTAATCAAAAAGGGAAAAATAATCTTACTAGTAGACATGAACTTCAAGACCAAACAAGCCATTTCTCCCTCAGGAGTTTAGGTACCATGCCTGATGACACTAGTGTTGGTAACCTGTGGTGTCCTATGTGGTGTATTTTCATCAGTCACAGATTCCAGTACAGTCCCTTGACTTGTCTGACTTTCCTTGGTTGTTTTGTCTAAGAACTTTAATCTTGTCTCTAGCCAATAATTTCATGAATGTTGCTACTAGAAGCCATCTGACAGGTTAAAGCTACATCCCAAACTGACAATATTATGTACACAGTTCACACTTGCCTTAAGTAAGTAAGTTGAGATTCTGATTTTTTGTGCATAATTTGAAAATATTTTTGTTTGTAAGCCATTTTCCTAGATTTCAAAATAGAATAATCTGTTTCATTTTGTCATGCTTTTTAAGTTAATGCTTAAAAAGATGATCAGTTTATTATCACTTTTTCTCATCAGAGATGGCTACCTGTGTATTGGTCTACAATATGTTAGTAGAGCTGCATAATGGTCTATACAATCCATGCTGAGAAAAATGATTCTGTATTTTAGATTCCTTTAACACAGTCTCTTTTTCATTCATACTGGAACAATAGAAAAACAAGACATCAATAAGTGTAACTAGAGTTATGCTTCCTGTTAAAGCAAAATAGCTATAACATGCTCTGTGATACTATACATACACAATGGTAAATTACAGCAAGAACAGAGTGTATTACACTCGTCTCATACTTGCTGAAATGTTAAGTTGCTTCCAATGGAGTGTTGTGGCAGTGTTATGAAAAGCTGTAATTACTGTGCCTCCAGCATTTCATCCATTTTAGAATGGTTAGCAGAAACGCGGCCTATTAAAGTGTCTTTAATTTGATAAAATTGGAATATGTGTACCGCACACATAAAACTATAGCTATATGAAAAGCAAGAGCAAAATGCAAATTGCAATATACTATTAAATGCTTTATCAGGAAGTAGGAGGCACAAATAGAGCTTTCAATTCTAGACCCAATAACTTTCCATTTTTTTTTTAATGTTTATATTTAAACTGGAGGAGAGGCCAGGTTGTTTAAGATGCGGGATGTGCTGAGATTTGTGCTGAGGCCACATTAAATCTCCTGCGAAGCCTTTGTTGCTTTATCCTCCGCAACCAGCAAAGAGGATCCCCCCCACCACTTCTAGCTTGTCATGACAAAAGCTGCTCAGCTGTGAACTTAACTTGTTTGCTTTCCTCTCCTCTTAAGTGCATTCTCCATATATTCCTGTGTAGACACTTATAGGGGCTGCTGATTGCTTCAAAAGCAATTGGTGTACTGCTGCTTTAGCAGTTTCATTTGCACAAACTGTATCTTTGTGATGCTTTAGTCCTAAAAAGGGAATTCCAGCTTACACCATGCTGTTTTCAAGCAAATAAAGTGCTAAACCCACCACTTTATAGTATATATATTGATAAGTGATAATAGGTTGTGAGGAAATTTACCATGAATCATATACCAGGGACTAACTTATTAATGTTTCCAAGTCATTCAATCCATCTGAGCCTTTCAAAAGCAAAACAAGGCGCTCACTAAAACAATCTGATTTCTAGTTTTTAGGTAAGATATTATCTGATTATTAGTGAGGTATTTAGTGGTCTAAACCCTGGCAATGAAAAAGTTAAGGGAGATTCCTTTGGCTTGTAATGAAAACAAGTATGGACAGCTGGGGGATGGGAAGAGTCAGTTATATGTTAGAGTAAGAAAATAATTCTGGAGAGTTTATTTCCAGGAAAATTAAATTGGATGAGCATAAGGTAAAAAAAACACATTTTAAGACTAGGAACATTACAGTTTAGTATTAAAAAATGGTATTAAAATGTGAGTGTGTGGTATATTTATAAGAGCACCTTACGCCACAACATATATAATATATAGTGAGGAAAGGTTGGGATCTCTGTTGAGTTTCTTGTTGTTTGTGCACCTTTTGGGGAACTTTACCGTTGCTTCATCAAACC
>BLSH010206778.1:869655-893504 GCA_018402905.1 Glandirana rugosa
CTATATTTTTCTATAGGTTCCTTAACTCTTACGGTTAGTAGTCACAAGTTTGATATTAGTTCTTCACCTTTTACTCCCTAAGACAACTTTGGTTTGGTGCCAGTCCGTCCTTCCTCCAGTATTTTTTGATAACATGCTGCATTCATCTTGCCATCAATTTTGACCAAATTTCCTGTGCCTTTGTAGCTCACACATCCCCAAAACATCAGCAATCCACCTCCTTGTTTCACAGGCCTTGTTAAATCCTCTCCAAATGTAACATTTATGGTTGTGGCCAAAAAGCTCAATTTTGGTCTCATCACTCAAAATGGCTTTGTGGCAGAAGGTTTGAGCCTTGTCTCTGTGCTGTTTGGCGTATTGTAAGCGGGATACTTTGTGGCATTTGAGTAGTAATGGCTTTCTTCTGACGACTCGACCATGCAATCCCATCTTTCTTCAAGTGCCTCCTTATTGTGCATCTTGAAACAGCCACACCACATGTTTTCAGAGAGTCCTGTATTTCACCTGAAGTTATTTGTGGGTTTTTCTTTGCATCCCAAACAATTTTCCTGGCAGGTGTGGCTGAAAATTTAGTTGGCCTGCCTGACCGTGGTTTGGTTTCAACAGAATCCCTCATTTTCCACTTCTTGATTATAGTTTGAACACTGATGATTGGCATTCTCAATTCCTTGGATATCTTTTTATATCCCTTTCCTGTTTTATACAGTTCAACTACCTTTTCCTGCAGATCCTTTGACAAGTATTTTGCTTTCCCCATGACTCAGAATCCAGAAATGTCAGTGCAGCACTAAATGAAAGATGCAAGGGTCTGTCAGGAGTCCAGAAACTTATTGAACTTTTATACACACACACTAATTACAAGCAAGCAGATCACAGGTGAGGATGGTTACCTTTAATAACCATTCAAACCCCTTTGTTTCAACTTGCGTGCATGTTATCAGGCCAAAATCACCAGGGTATATAAACATTTGATCAGGGTCAGTTGGTTAGTTTCTGTTGTGATTATGATTTAAAAAAGAGTAAACAATGTTGTGTTATCATTCATATTCTCTGAAAAATGGCCAAGAAATCATAAATTCTGCCAGGGTATGTAAAATTATGAGCACAACTGTATATTGTTAAATGATAAAAAATACTTCCTCTTCTGTCTTAGGCAAGTTGCCCGAACCAGAAATGAGAGAAAATATCCCCAATGGGGATAACATCATTTCCTACTCTTCTTTTAAAAAACAATTTATGCAATTATAAATTAAATTCCATTAGGGAGCTCTCCTTCCTTTTTCTGTCATGACATCATTCAAATAGACAGGGAATAAAGAGGAGATATCCAGGTATGAGTCAATGACAGCAATTAAAACTTTACAGACGTTCTAATGCTTCCCTGCCCAGTCCAAAATAAAAACATAGGTTAGGCTTTAAGTATACATTTAAATGGTTGATCCCACACTTTAATGGTCAAAAGCTTCAGAACACCTCCATTTTTTTAGCTTTTATACAGTTCAATTCCATTAAAAAACTTATAATGGTACATAGATAAGTGATTAACTGCCAGAGGTTCAAAAAGGTAATAAGTTATAACCCAAAAATCATAAATCTTTCCTGTAGAGGCATTGCCAATAAAGGAGGACAGGAGAAAACCTGTTAAACTTAAAGCCACAACAAAATCAGAATGTTTTCAGGGTTCAACAGCTTGTATGACTTACCTTAAACACTGCTTAACAATTGTTAAAGCAAAGTAAGTCTCACAAACAACTATCAAGCTACAGGTTTGACAGTTCAAGTGACAGAAAAAAAATGCTAAAATGGCTGGGCCAGAAACCTCTAGCAATGGACTACTGGAGGAAGGTCTTTTGGACCTACCTGGGTACAGAGTTAGAAGTCTTTGGTTTATCACACATGGTTTGATATGCATCTGAGTAGGTACAATGATAGTTCCTCAGTGTGTTACAGCAACTCTCAACCAAGGAGGAGGAGGCATATTGGTCTGGGGCATTTTTGTTAGATTTTGAGTTTTGAACTTGGGTAAAGTGACTAGATCCATGAACCAAAACGTCTACTACGGCAATACAATGCCATCTGGTCTACACTTAATTGGTCAGTTATTCTTCTTCAAGATATTGTCTCTAATATATTATGATAAGAAAAAAGTAAGATAGCAAACTTTAAATAATGGAATGGCTAGCACAGTCTCAATGCTTAAACCCCTTTGAGATTGTTTGAGATGAACAGAACAGAAAGGTAAAAGCAAAGTAACCCAAAAGTGTAACAATTCTTTAATTTTACTTTTATTTCCAATTGTTTACCGTCTAAAGGTACTCCAAAATAAAGCATTGAATAAATAAATTGCATCAATTAAGAAAATGAGAAAACGTAGATGTTCATAAACTTTTGGTTGGTAGTGTATATTCATACATGGAAGACAGTAAGCCAATCAGAATCCAATAGCATTTTGCTGCTACACTTAAAAGAAAGAATATAAGAAACACCTCATAGCTCAGTGAGCAGATGCACAAATTAACAATAAAATTCAGCAAAAAGAAATGAAGTGTGATTTTGTATGCAGAGTGCACACATAGCAAATCTCTTTGTGCTCTTACTCTGACAGCTTTACTTAAAAGCATCTTGAATTTAGTCAATGCTCCTGCAGTATTCCAAAGACAAGTGAACTGCTAAATCCAAAAGACTGTTAGTGTAATCAATATTTTGGAAGCTGTGGGGCATGTGAAGTTGAATGTCTTTAAAAGTCCTAGCTATTTATTTCCACAAGTGTTATCCCAAAGCAGTTTTCTTGACAGTTTCTGCACTTCAGCCATCAATCTATTTAAATGCTCACCATCTAAAATTCGAAGAGATCTTCAGAGAAGATTCCCTTAGATGTATCATATTTGCATAGTTATACTTTATTTCGGTTCTGAGGATGGATTAACAGTCTCACAACAGAAAAATTACTTTCTTTCACTTTTCTAGAATTTTAGATATATAGGTAAGACACTTTGTTGGGTTTTCTATTTCAACCCTTATCATATATTTGACACAACAAGTTTCCACTTCATATTAGCTCCAAGTTGAAAAATCACCTTTTTAACTGCACTCATAAAACCTGTATGTGCTGAGCCCATTTATTTGTAGTTTGGAATCCTGGAAAATTGTAATTCTGCTAGTGACATAATGATTTAGTACTAAAGAAAGCCTGAATAGCATGAAGAAAATAGAATGAGTGATGTTTTGTTTGTACTATGCGGGGGAAAACATACTGTATTTAGCTCCTTCATGAAAATACACTTCAGCTATCATGGATGAGAACATATGTGGACATAAAGCAAATGCGATTTAATTTGTCCTTATAATTAGGAATGGACATTTGTAACAGTCCAGAAATGCCCAGGAATGGGTATTTGTAACAGTCTAAATCTCCAATCTTGTTGTAGCAGTGCTGACTTACATCTCAGGGATAGCTCCATGTCTTCCTTTTAGGTGTATTCTACCCCTCTGAGAGCTCAATCTCAGGCTTTAAGGCAGGCCATACATGGGTCTAATTTCAAAATCATTTTCTTTCGAAAATCGTTTCTAAGAATTTTTGTTCGAATTTCGCACCATTAGTGGGCTGCAGCAACAGCCGATTTTTGCGTGGCAATCAAATTTGAGAATTCTGGCATGTTGGAAATTTTTTGAAAAACGAACGATTTTCTAATCAATGATAGGAGAATTGCGCGAGAAACGTAATAGAAAAAGGAATGCACATGAATGCAAGAAAAGAAAATTACCAGAAAGAAAAGAAAATTCCCCGAAAGGAAAGAAGATTCCCAGCCGAATTTCCAAAATCAAGGGTGACACAATCGGATCACAAAACACACAAAATTTCTGATTTTAAAAAGAAAATTTGTTCAGAATTTGACCGTGAATGGCCTGCCTAAGGTTCTTACTGAGGCTGACAGTTCTCCTGCATCTGTTCAGTGCTGAAAATGGAAACTCATAAACACTGTCAAGACAAGGTCTTCTGGAAACCAAGCCAAAATGCCAACGTGCATCTTCCCCCACCTCCTGAGCTAAGGTAAAGCTTGCTAAGATAGCAAAGATTGCTATAGTACATTGGTGCAGAAATGACCAGCTACCTATTGACCTTTTGAGTTACACCTTTTGCTCTATTGAAAACTAAGAAGGATGGGAAGTCATGAAACAACATGGTCAAACCAGTGTGATTTCATACATGAATAGAATTGTGGAATATGCCATTGTTTTTTGTCTGCAAACGTGTTGTGACGATGCCAGAGCTGAACCAGATTCAAGGCTGTTATTCTGGGATTCATCTGGGAACTAAAGTAAAGTTTAACTCATCAAGTGCATTCTTTTTTCTACCTTTAAAGAATGTAAATTTATATTTCTGATACAAAGCATATTTTTAATATGGTTATACAAATAAAAACTGTAAAAAAGGGTTGAAAATGTTTAATTAAAAATAAAACATTGAATGATTCACCAGTCACACTAATGTATGTATAAAAGCCATGGTTGAGCAGATTTTCCATTCACTTCAAATCTGTAGCTCTCTTAATACCTAATAAGTGTTCTTGGTACCTCCTTTTTTGTATTGATCACAGTAAAATTATTGTTATATTGTCATAGCAGTAAATTGCCTATAGCATGTAGCCTTAAAATACACTTATTTTCTAAATAAAAAATAAAAATACAAAAAAACTCACATTTTGGCCACCTCAAAGAAGTACACTGTTATTTATTTATTTAAGTACCCAGATTTCTAACAATGCCTTTGACTATTTGCTAATCATCATACCAATTCAATAGCATTTTTTTTATAGTATTTCCTTTACTCAATCACCAGTAGAAAAATAAATAGAATTTCTTCACACACTATTGCTCTTATAAAAATATGTGAACACAATAATGCTCTAATAAGAAAAAAGGTAAAAACAAGTAATAACAAAAAAGTTGTTTGTGTACTATAGCTGTAAGCTAAAAACTTTATTAGATGTTGGATAGAAGCAATATATCTGTATTACAATACTGGTCGATTGGAAGTCTTTCTAACATCTTATGACCTAGTTAGTAGTTGAGATTTATGTGCCTGTCAGGAGTAAAGAGTTTCATCTTAGTAGAAGAGGAGCAAAGATTGTCTTTTTTTCCCATTAAGGAAATTCTGTCCATGCAACTCTGTACAGTTCAATAACTACCACCAATTGACATGAACAGAATGGCTTTTATTTGCTTGCCCTTTTTAGTGTGCTTATTTCTGCAACAGGCTTATTTATGTTTTTTCCACCAGTACCATTTTAAGTTAGTTAAGAATGAGAGCATTCTCTTTTCCAGAGAAAAAAAACACCTACAAAATAGTTCAGTCACTGAGCAGTTTCCAACTGTAGCATGACATACAGTCTGAATCCTAAAGATTGAAATCAGTTTGCAAATTTTATTTCAGATGGTTTTTACATGCTATCTGGTTAATCAGTTAAACCCGATTACCAAAATATTTTGTCAATAGTGATTTTTTAAAGCAAAAATACATGATGGCTCTAACTTGATTTGTTTTGCTCCTCTCTCCTGGGGGTAATTTACACTTACCTGGAACCTATAGTCAGTGCTCTCAAACCTGGGGAACAGAAAAGTCATGTCTGGGAGAGCTGAAAGGTTAGTGTAAGCTGTAAAACTGCAGCTGTGGAGACTGACAAGCACTAGGGTTGCTCAGCCTCAGTCAGGATTTGTGTTTCCGTGATTAGACTAATTTTACACTGAGGCAGTTTACAGGTGTTTTTGCACTAAAAATAGTGCAAATAAAGCAGCTGTAAACTGCCTCTCCTGTGTCTCCAGTGTAAAAGCCTGAGTGCTTTCACTCTGGGGAGGTGCGCTTGCAGGACAAGAAAAAAAGTCCTGCAAACAGCATCTTTGGGGTGGTGCGGTGAGCGGTGATACACCGCTCCTACACCGCCCCTCCATTGAAATCAATGGGCAGCACTTCCGAAGCGGCTGAACACCGCTTTGGAAGCGCAGTGCGCCAGCACTTTTAACCCCCACATCAGGTTAAAAAGGCATTCCCGTCTGCATAGCAGCGCCATAGTACCAATATAACAGCGGAAAAGCTCCAATGAAAGTAGCAGCACTTTACCGCTACCGCACCCCCGCCCCAGTGTGAAAGTGCCCTTAGTGTGGGATTTTGGTTTGAAAGTTTTTACCCTGTTACTTTTTGGAACACTGAACAGCACATGTAAAACGTATTAATAAACACAGCCCTGTTTGTCACTACTTCACTGGACTGGTATCTGTGCCTGAAAGTGTGCTCACCACAGGGAGATTAGAACTTGCTACCTATCTACAGCTCAATATATATTTATATATATATATATATATTATTATTATACAGTATTTATATAGCGCCGACAGTTTGCGCAGCGCTTTACAATATTAGGGCAGACAATACAATTCAATACAGGAGGAATCAGAGGGCCCTGCTCGGTAGAGCTTACATTCTAGGAGGGAGGGTTAAATGATACGAGAGGGCAATAACTGTGGGGGGATGGGTTGATTGAGAATAAAAAAGTGCAGTTGTTAGGTGGCGGCAGATATATCTATATATATATGTATTACAGATATCGGTCATGTGTAATACATATTGTTTATTGTTTGCTGCAGACATAAAGGCTACAGTTTCTATAATTGTTCTCTTGGTATGTGCCATACTATGTTGAATCATGACATTTGTTTTTGGATATACAACAAGTAGAAGCCTCCTTTCACAAGCTTCTTGTTTTTTATTCAAATGCAGTGTCTCAAAGTATAACATTATTATTTATTTTTGTAAGAAAATGTGTCACGTTTTCTAGTTCTCAAAATAAATTCAATTATCATCTGGCTTAGATTTGTTCCTGTTTGATTCACAAATGGTTGTCTAACTTGGCAACAGATATGGTATCTTTATTGATTTTTGCTGTGTAAATAGCACTGAGCTGATGACTGCTGTGAAATACAAATTCAGTTTGATGTGTATTTTGTCATAGTGTACAGTCTCTGGAAGAACCTATATTACTTTGTGGTTATGAATGTTAAAAAACAACGTTAACATCCACATTTAAATCATTTCTCGCATGCTATATTTTATTCTACAACGACAGGCTTTAGCCAGAAAAAGTGCAGCATATTTGACTCCATGTACCATTGGGTGTAAATGTGGAATTGAATGTGCAGTTATCTAGAGACAAATTTAAGTGCTTCTTTGAGTGACTGTATTGTTAGAATGAAAATTTGAGGTTAAGTGCCGGTTCACACTTCTGCGATGCGGGAACCCTGCGAATCCACTGTGGGTTCCCGCATTGCATGTCTCCCGGCGGCAGTTCACACTGCCATATGCAAACTGCGGGGAGTGTCCATGCAAAGCTAAAGTAGTAAGTGTAAACACCCATGCTATCTGATTCTGCTGCGGACAAAAAAAAAAGGGTCCTGTGCAAATTTGGTCCAAATGCAATGCGATTTCAGCCATACTATCTGTTTGGCTGCAATTGCATCGCATAGAGATCACATGTGTTCACACTGCAGTGCGGTGCGAATCACATTAGATCTCGCAGCAAGCAGCAATGTGAACCGGCCCTAACTGCTTACCTGCCTTACTGCCTGATCCCTGACTGAGTGCTGTGGTTTGGTCTGATAGCCATTGGGGAAGATTTACTAAAGCTGGTGCACACATAGGTGTCCGAAAAAATTCACTGCTTCATTCTCCGGCATTCATAGAGGAGATTTCTCTCCTCTGGGTGCCAGTTTATGAACCTGTGTAGATTGCTTCACCTCTTGTGAAGTGAAACTATCTACTAAGGGTTCAAACAGTGGAGAACACCCCTGATACTGGAATCTCATGAGACATTACGAGATTTCAGTTCCAGAAATTCACCGTAACTCAGAGATGTCAGTTTATTAA
This sequence comes from Glandirana rugosa, assembly GCA_018402905.1. Lineage (NCBI taxonomy): Eukaryota > Metazoa > Chordata > Amphibia > Anura > Ranidae > Glandirana > Glandirana rugosa. The sequence goes on from BLSH010206778.1 coordinate 877,574, forward strand.
GCAGTGATAAATTATCGCTGCTCAGTAATGGACATTCTCGGAGGAGCCCGCCCACCTCGTTCGTTAATAAACTTATTAGCCCCCCTACACTATATATGTATATATAAACACATACACACATTATATATACACATACATTATATATACGTACGTATACGTATTTACTGTGCATTTTGCAGCATTTGCCACTCGTTTTTTCACATGGCAAAATGTGTGTTTGCTTCTGTGTTTGGTGTGCCGGTAACAATTAATGGCACTGAAAGGGCAACTAGTAATTTTAGGTGTATAAAGATGGCCATACACTATACAATCTGATTGTACAATCTCTGTAAGATCTGCCATTAATTATGTAGTGCAAGGGCCTGCCTGATTGGATATAGAGTGGTTGGCTAGATAGGCATTTCTTCCTATTATATACATTTGGTAAATCTAAAGAAGATTGTACAATCAGATTGTATAGTGTATGGCCACTTTTATACACCTAAAATTACTAGTTGCCATTCCACACCAAACAGCACACCAAACACAGAAGCAAATACACATTCTTACCATGTGAAAAAATGAGTGGCAAATGCTGCAAAACGCACAGTAAAAAACCTGCAACCCACAAAATACCAAAATGTCCCATTAGCCACATGTAGGTCAGCCAATTGAAATCAACGAGCTGCCCTATGCATGTCACAGGAAAAACAAGACACAAAACATTTGCTAGATGTGAATTGGGCCTAAAAGTAAAATTGGCAGCACAAGAACAATGAGGTACCATTCACATCTGTGTATTTCCTTGCATTTCAGAAATGTGCTACACCAAAAATCGCAGTAAAAAACGCACCAAGCTCCATTCCAAAAAAAGTCCTGAAGCTTCTTTGGGGTGATTGCTGTGTGTAGGGCAGCCCATTCAGGTGGGTGGGATGCCCTATGCGTGATGAGTGAAAATATTCCAAAACTCTCCCCCGTTTAAAAAACCAACGCAAAATTATGCCTGTAAAGCGCCTGAAAACCGCCCCCCAATCCACCCCAATGTGAAAGCCCGAAAACTGAAAAAGTCTTGCAAGCAGCATTTTTGGGGAGTTTTGCGAGAAGTGTATACACCACTCCCAGACCACCCCTGCCCATTGAAATGAATGAGCATCGCTTCCGAAGCAGCTCAAAACCGCTTCAGAAACGCTACGCGTCGGCACTTTTAACCCCTTTTTAACCCCTTCTTGGGGGTTAAAAGCAACCTGCTGGCGTCCGAATAGCGGCGCCAAAGCACCGCTATAACAGCGGTAAAGTGCTGCTAAAACTAGCAGCGCTTTACCACTAATGCCCTTCCCACCCCAGTATAAAAGGGCTGCATCTCTGCCATTATGTCACAACTATGTTCTGTAGCATCATAGAACCTGGTAGATGGAACAATAGTGCTCCAAGAAGGACCAAGCATCTGACACTCTCACAACTGTTTGATTCTAAACAGTATTTTCGCGATGTAGCCATTAATGAGTAAAGAAATACTCTGCAGCCAGTGGGACAGGAAGTATTAGTTATTTTCTTTACAGGGATCAGTTATTTTCATGTTTATATTCTCATAAGTATCAGATGAGTCAGTTGTAAATCATATAGTAAGGATTTTGCAGATGCTGTTTTACTTAGGTCCACGTTTTCATCTATTGTACAGTGTTCAACACTATCAATGTAACCCAAAAATGAAAAGCGGGAGTGGGCAGGGTAAGCCTATCAAACTTATGAAAGGTTCCTGTGAGGCTAAAACTACAAAGTGTGTCAAGACTCTGTTGCATACCTGGGCATTTTCTTTTTAACAGAAATTATATGCAAGGGTAGCCTTTTTTTTACTGATGTGCTTTGTCACAATAAACTGTGCTAACAAATCTGTGATAGACAGCCAAACTTTAAAATTTTTAGCATAGACCCTCTTTTAGTGATTGTCAGATACATGCTGAACATGAAAATATTTCATGAGATTAAAGCTTGTTTGGTGAGTATCTCAGATCATCTTGGTATTTATCCATGCACTTGTTGATAGCTCTCAATTTGAGCTTACAAAAATGCAGGCCAATAACCATGATTCTGCTCACACCTTCTCTTTACCGCATTTTCAACATATATTACAGTATAAAATGGAGACAGTACATCACAGACTCAAGTGAAAAAAAGCTGCCCTCCCACAGAGAAGAAGAGTGAGAAGACCGATGAGTCTAGCTGCAAGGATTATATAATGGATTGTATGTTGTCAGCACTAGCATCTTAGGGCAGAGTAGTTTTCATACAGGGCTGTAGGTTTTCAGCTCTGATGGCTTTAGTAATAGATTAGCATGCTGCAGGAGGATTTTGAAAAAAAATTAAGTAGTGTTAGGATTAGCAGAATCCTTTGGCTAATGCAGTGGTTCTCAACTCCTGTCCTCAGGACCCACCAACAGGCCAGATTTTAAGTATTACCTTGGGGAGATGCATACTAGAATACTGCAATCACTGAGCAGCAAATTATATCACCTGCGATACATTTCAGTTATCCTGCAAACCTGGCCTGTTAGTGGGTCTTGAGGAAAAGAGTTGAGAACCACTGGGCTAAGGGTTAAGTTTTGGGTGAGACAACCTAACCTTAGCTGTAGAAAGCTGTAGCTGTAGAAGGAGTTTTTCAGTGTTTTTGCAGTAGCGGTTTCAGAGTTTTTTGGCTGTAGCTCAAAAACACTGATAAGCGCTGAATAGCTGTATTTTTCAGTGTTTTTTGCCATTTTTATCTTTTTTCAGAGTTAGTTAGCTTGTTTTACAGCTGAAAAACTCCTCTCAAAACCCATTAGTTCTGGGGGTTTTTTCCAGCCAGAAAACGCCACTGCCAAAAACTGCTGATAACAGCCTATGTGCACATGGACACATGGAATAACATGCTGGTGAGTTTATTGGCTACAGAAAAAACTGTTGAAGCCCAAAACAGTAGCTGTAAATATGTCCAATGTGCATGAGGCCTTAGGCTGGGTTCACACTATGTTAGCAGGGGTCTGGTGCGTCCTGGTTCACCGTTTCAAGTCGGATTTCACCCCAAATTTTTGGCTAAATTCAGACCTGAAACAGACCAAAAGACACACAGGGCTCCTGTGCAAATTCGCATGGGAGCCACAGTGGAGATATGTGAACCGGCTCTCTAGACAGCCAGTCAAAATCTCCTGCTAATGCGGGCTTCCCTGCATCCAATTCGCAACAGTGTGAACCCAGCCTTAGGGTTAGTTTAAGGCTTCAGCACACAGGACATAAAAAAAAAAACTCTATAAATGTCAGTAGCTTTGCAGTGAGTTTTGTCAGCTTTTATCAGCGGGTCTTTTAGACCCTGCATGTCTCAATAAAGAGAACCTGTCAGCAAAAAACATCACATAGGGGACTTTTTGTCCCCTATGTTATGAAAAAAAGAGTTAAGAAACAAAAAATTGCAAAAAAAAGTTACACCCAAAAACATAAAATCTCCCCCTGAAAAAAACGTGAGCCCCCCCCCACTCCCACATATACACACATAAACGTAAACTCATGCATTGGGGCACCTACACATGAAAACCTTGATTGCAATACACATGTTACACATCTCTGGAGTGAGAGAAATAATTCTAACACAAGACCTCCTCCTTAACGCTAAACTGATACCTATAGGGGCTTCTGAAGCATCATCTATAGAAAATATAGGGTCTGAAGTTTGATGCCATTGTACGGGGCACACAAAAATTTAAGGTTTGGCATGTTGGGCAACTATTAACTCGATGCAAACTCATCTTTTATATTTTCTCAAAAAATGTGGGTAATTTATTGTGTTTGTTTGCACTAAAATTCCTGTTAGTGTATTTTTTACTGAAATATTGCGTTTCCTAGACCTTTGCGGTAATACCATGTGACATACAAAATTGGAACTACCACTATTTTATTCTCTAGGGTGTCTGCTTTCCGAAAATATAGAATGTTTGAGTGTTTTGTGTAATCTTCAGGCCTAAAATTATTTTTTAAACATGTGCGCAAAAAAAACACAAAAACGGTTCTGGCAGCGAAAGGGTTAAAGTGCCTGAAAAACTCCCCCCCATCCACTCCAGAGGGAAAGCCCAAGCTTTCACAATGGGATGGTGCGCTTGCAGGATGGTAAAAAAATTCCTGCAAGCCCCATTTTAAGGGAGTAAAGCGCCGGAAAAACTCCCCCCTCATCCACTCCAGTGGGAAAGCCTGAGTGCTTTCACATTGGGGTGGTGGGCATGCAGAATGGTAAAAAAAAGTCCTGCAATCCGCATCTTAAGGGCATAAAGTGCCTGAAAAACTCCCCCCCATCCACTCCAGCGGGAAAGCCTGAGTGCTTGCACATTGGGGTGGTGCGCATGCAGGATGGTAAAATAAAGTCCTGCAAGCCGCATCTTTGTGGCGGTGTATACAGTGCTCCTCCGCCACCCCTCCCCATTGAAATTGAAGCATCTGAACATCGCTTCGCTAGCCAGCACTTTTAACCCCTTGTGGGAGGTTAAAGTGCACTGCTGCCGCCTGAATAGCGGCGCCAAAGTGTTGCAAATTAGCTGTATTTTACCGTTAACGCTCAGGTGGCACTGATGTGAGAGTACCCATATAGTATCTTACAGTGCAATAAATACCGTCTTCTCATACTTTCAACTCAACGATACTGTCAACTCATATCTTTATTGCTCATCAAGTATATTATTATCTACGAACATATGAACACACAAATATACACATACTGTATATCTACACGCATACACACATTGAGATATTCAAAATGAACCAAAATCACAGCTCCATTCTCCAGTTCTAAAAATATATATACTTTCCTCAGCCTGCTTTATTGCTAAGCTTTATTAAATTAAACTTACGATAAAGAATGCTTCAAGGAGAATCTCCAAATATCTATTTCCCCTCTGGGTGGTATTCTGAAAGCGCACATTCATATCATTGTTTTAGATTTCCAATAACAACAGCTTTATGTGTATTTGCCTAAAAAAAATCAATTACATAACAATATAAAAAGGGATCAATCATTTATCTGTGGACAAAAATATGCATTATTGCCGGGAAAAACTAACATGAAAAAAAAACCATGTAAAAGTCAATTGACACTTAGTAATACATAACACAGCTAAACGCTTTTGGCTTAGCAGTTCATTCTGTGACTGGACTAAGATAGCAAAATCTCTTCTTGCTAGCATGTTAATATCCTAACTAGCAAGCTTTTAAAAGAGCTAAGAAAAGGAAAAAGGCTTCTGGAGGCATACAGTGGCATCATTTAGTGGGAGATAAGGTTTTCAGCCATGTGCTATTTGCTCTGTCTTGCTGAGAGAAATGATAGGTCGGTGATATACAGGTCTATTCCTCGCACAAGGAGGATTACCAATTAGAGGAACACATAATCACACAGGCTACAGCTGAAAAGAACAAACTATTCCTGGGAGTGGAGGGGGGCCTTTGCCGTGAGAGAGGAGAAAACCGTATGTTGCTTTGGGCAGCCTGGCTGATATTAAAATATGAGGGGATATCTAAGTGGATTTACAGTTTCCTCGTTGTTTAAGTAGCTAAAGGACACCGCCTTTGCATTACCTGTGCTTTCCTTTGTCTGCATCTCCCGTTGCTCTCATTCCCCTATGGAACGTGTTAAATAGAGGTGTGCCAGAAGCAAAGCAACAAAGTTTCCTATCATAGGAGAGATACACCATTGGATGGGAAATGTCTGGAGGCCTATATGGTGAGTAGAAAAAAGCACATGTAGTCAGACATGTTAAGAGGACAAAAAACCCTCTCGGGGACAATTTTTTGCTTTGTGGCAATATATACCCCTGGATGTATTTGTAGATATTACTAGAAATTTATATTCAGGGTTCGCTGGTAAAATATTTCAGCAGTATATCACGATTGAGGAAGTTTTCTGAATTTTATAAAATGTTGTCAGGATCAAACATCCTAAAAAAATAAGTCCCTTTTTCGTTTCGTGTACATGTAATAGGTGGAAACTTAAAACGCTATTAACCACTTGACTTCCAGGAGATTTACCACCCTTCATGACCAGGCCATTTTTTGCGATAGGGCACTACGTTATTTTAACTGACAATTGCGCGGTCGTACAACACTGTATCCAAATTTGATTTTTGTCCTTTTTTCTCACAAACAGAGCTTTCTTTTGGTGGTATTTGATCCCCCCTGTGGTTTTTATTTTTTGCGCTATAAAAATAAAATGACTATTTAAAAAAAAAAAACATTTTTTACTTTCTGCTATAAAACATACCCAATAAAAAAATGTAAAAAAAAAATGAATTTCTGTTTAGGCCAATATGTGTTCTGCTCCATTTTTTTGATAAAAAATCACAATAAGTGTATATTGATTGGTTTGCGCAAAAGTTATAGCATTTACAAACTATGGGATATATTTATGGAATTTTTATTTATTTTTTTTTACTAGTAATCAAGTCAATAAGTGACTTATAGCGGGACTGCGATATTGCGGTGGAAAAATCTGACACTGACACTTTTTTGGGGACCAGTGACACCAATACAGTGATCAGTGCTAAAAATATGCACTGTCACTGTACTAAATTAATTCATCAATTTAGGCCAATATGTATTCTGTTACATTTTTTGGCAAAAAAATCCCAATAAGCGTATATTGATTGGTTTGCGCAAATGTAACAGCCTGTACAAACTATAGGATATTTTTATTTATTTATTTTTTGTACTAATAATGGTGGTGATCAGCGACTTATAGTGGGGCTGCGGACAAACCTGACATTTTTGACACTTTTTGGGGAACAATCACACTAATATAGTGATCAGTGCTAAAAATATGCACTGTCATTGTACTATTGACGCTGGCTGGGAAGGAGTGATTAAAGGGTTAACTGTGTGCCTAGAATGTGTTTACTCACTGTGTGGGAGGTGGTTTGACTAAGGGAAGGCAAAGATGACATGTTCCTGCTGTGCAAGAACACAGGATCAATGCTTTCCCTCCTCACAGAACGGCAATCTGCCTTATTTACATAAGCAAATTGCCATTCTGCCTGTATACTGCATAATTGGCATGTGTCGGCGGAAATCGAGTTCAGGATACCGGCCGCTGGGCTTCTGCTGTGTGTTGCTGGCAGCTCACGCGGGCACACCCCACACCTAGAAGTGTCAGATCACATACTAGATACGTGATCTGCCACAGAGCAGCCACCTTGCCACAGTATATAGTAACTGTACAGTGGGCTGTCCGCAAGTGGTTAAACCCAAAACAAATAAATGTAAAATATTTCAGTTTACTAATCCTTAAATGTAATGGCTGCATTAGTTTTATGTTTTAGACTTTTTCCCCTGTTTTCACCTGGTGATCTGGCCAGTAACACACCTCCTGTATAACAGTGCTCCCACTCTGGATGAAGGTGCACAGGGGCACCTTGGACAGCAACATGTCAGTCTAGTGGGAGGATAGTGTTAGATGTACTAGCAGATTTAAATATATTTACTAATTGAAGCCAAACTTCAGGTAATATTTTATAAGCAGTTACAACAAACATGTTTTTGCCTTTTGGGATAAAAGTTTTACAAGAATAAATAAAAGCTTAAAGTGGATGTAAACCCTCACATATACCCAGTGAAGTGAACAGCTTCAGATGATACACAGGGATGAAACAAATCTCCCTACATGTATATCTGCTTTATTCCGCTTTATATATTCCTTAGAAAGTTTACATCCTGTTAGAGATTTTCTCTTCCTGTTCAGCACTGGAAGTGAAGTCTGTGCATACAGCCAAGATAGCTGATTGGAGGAAAGGCACACACCCCCTCTCCACATAGGTAGAGACTTGAAGAGCTGTTCTGTGCATAGTTCAGCTCTCTGCTAATCTATTTATAGCAACCTCCCTCGACACAAAATTCGGGCTGGTTTTATCTCAGTTGACAGAGAACTTGTCAGAAGTTATCATGTATAACAGAAGAATGGAGCAGGAGAAAGCCACAGAACTTAGGGCTTTAACGAGAGATAAGAAAACACTACAGATATATGTCCCCAGCTCAAATTTCATGAATCAGGTTTACATCCACCATAACATTGTAAGCACCTCTTTCAGGATTAAAAATGGCTTGTTTCATCCCGGTAACTGCTGCATCTGCAGGCAGCTCATTCTTTTGAAAACAGCAGATTTACTGGCAAGATCATTAGGTGAAGATAAAGCCTAAAAAAAAAAAAACAAATGCAGCCATCACATCTAAGAATTGCTAAGCTTCAATTTAATGTTTGCTTTTGGGTTTAAAATCGCTTTAATATAAACATTGGTTCAAAATACAGTAATCCATAGCAAACAATCAGAAACTTATTTTTTAATGATCTAACCTCAGTGTAAGCTGAAATTTGATTGGTTATGTATTACTTCAATATAAATAGCTTTGGCCCAGTAAATGTGTTGCCTATCTGAACAGAAATATCTGTGCACAAAATCTATTCAGAATAGTAAACGAGTGATACAAAGAAGATTAACATTTTAATTAGATAAGATTCTAGCCAAAAAAAGGAAACACTATTAATCACAAAACACAGAAAATGGTCTTTGATTTAATTTATGAGATTTGTTTTTATTACAACCAACTTTTTGACTTACTTAACCACTTCAGCCCTGGAAGGATTTACCCCCTTCCAGACCAGGCCATCTTTTGCGATACGGCACTGCATCGCTTTAAGTGACAATTGCGCAGTTGTGCAATGTTGTACCTAAACAAAATTGACATACTTTTTTTCCCCACAAATAGAGCTTTCTTTTGGTGATATTTGATCACCTCTTTATTTTTTTTATTGCACTATAAGGGCCGCTTCACGCTGCTGCAATGCGGGAACCCTGCAAATCCACTGCAGGTTCCCGCATCGCATGTCTCCCTGTGGCAATTCACACTGCTATATGCAAACTGCAGGGAGTGTCAATACAAGGCTAATGACACCCCCAAATCATTTTGCATATCCCACTGCGAACTGGAAACTCACTCAGGAATTGGATTGCATGGGTGGGAACACCAATGCAATCTGATTCTGCTGCGGACCAAAAAAATTGTCCTGTGTGAGTTTGGTCCGAATGCAATGTGATTTCAGCCATACTATGTGTATGGCTGAAATCGGATAGCATAAAGATTGCATGTGACTCACACTGCAGTGCGGTGCAAATCACATCCCATCTCGCAGCAGTGTGAACTGGCCCTAAACAAGAAAAGTGCTGCAATTTTGGAAAAAATATATATATTTTTTACTTTCTGTTATAATACATATCCAAAAAAAAATATTTTAAAAAATGTATTCATTTGTTTACACCGATTATATATTCTTATACATTTTTTGGTAAAAAAAATCGCAATAGGCGTATATTGATTGGTTTGTGCAAAAGTTATCGCATCTACAAACTATCGGAGGGATTTAGGGACTTTTCTTTTTTTTTATTTTCTTTACTAGTAATGGTGGCGATCTGCGAATTTTAACGGGACTGCGACTTTGCAGCGGACAAATCTAACCTCAAATGGCACTTTTTGGGGACCAGTGACATTATTACATTGATCAGTGCTATAAAAATGTATTGGTCAATGTAAAAAAGATACTGGCAGGGAAGGGGTTAACACTAGGGTGCGATAAAGGGGTCAACTGTGTTCCTTAGGTGTGTTCTAACTGTAGGGGGGATGGGCTGCCAGGGACATGACAGAATACTGTTCCCAATCACTGGGAACTGTAGATCTCTGATATGTCCCCTGTCAGAATGGGGATCCACCTTGTTTACATAGGCAGATCCTGATTCTGTTTCTGTACAAGGCGAGCACGGGTTGCTGGTAGACATCGAGCCCACCCAACCCGTGGGCATGCTCCCGCAGCGGGCGCAAGCATATGCCGTCTGCCATTGTGCATGCGCGAGCCACCGTACAGCTACGGCAATTTGTGCAGGAGAGCCAACCTGCCACTGTATAATGATGGTGTCTGGTCAGGAACTGGTTAAAGTGATATTAACCACTTAAGGATTGGAAGGATTTCCCCTTAATGACCAGGACATTTTTTGCAATATGGCACTGCATGGCTTTAAGTGACAATTGAGCAGTCATGCAACGCTGTACCTAAACAAAATTGATATACCCTTTTCCCACCAATAGAGCTTTCTTTTGGTTGTATTTGATCACCTCTGTGGTTTTTATTTTTTGCACTATAAACAAAAAAAGAGTGATCATTTTGAAAAAAAAAACATTTTTTTTTTTACTTTCTGCTATAATACATATAAAATAAATAAATAAATAAAAAAGGATTAATCGGTTTAGTCCGATATATGTTCTGTTACATATTTTTGGTAAAAAATAATTGCAATAGGCATATATTGATTGGTTTGCGCAAAAGTAATATCTTCTACAAACTATGGGATAGATTTAGGGACTTTTATTTTTCTTTTATTGTTTTTACTGGTAATGGTGGCAACCTGTGATTTTTAGCAGTACTGCGACATTGTGACAGACAAATCTGACCCAAAATTGCAATTTTTGGGGCCAGTGACATTATTACATTGATCAGTGCTATAAAAATGGACTGATCAATGTAAAAATGACACTGGCAGGGAAGGGATTAAATACTAGGGGGTGATAAGGGGCTTAAGTGTGTTCCCTGGGTGTGTTCTAATTGTAGGGGGGTGGGCTTACTGGGACATGACAGATCACTGTTCCCAATCACTGGTCATCTGGCAGAATGGGGATCCACCTTGTTTTCATAGGCACATCCCCATTCTGCATCTGTACATGGTGATCGTGGGTTGCCGCCAGACCAGCACGCGAGCTCCCGCTATACCACATGCATGAACCGGCATACAGTGATGGTGGTTAGTGCTATCCAACCACCTTGCCACAGTATAAATGCGGCGGGTGGTTGGGAAGTGGTTTAAGTCTTTTTTTTGTTTAAAAATAATAAACATGTTATACTTACTTGCTCTGTAGTACAGAGCAGCCCAGATCTTCCTCTTCTGGGGTCCCTCGCATGTACTCCTGGCCCCCCTCTGCTGAGTGCCCCCACAGCAAGCAGCTTGCAATGGGGGCACCTGAGCTGAGCCGCTGCTCTGTGTGTCCATTCAGACACAGAGCCATGGCTTGCCCCCCTCTCTCCTCATTGGCTCATTGACTTTGGTGGACAGCAGTGGGAGCCAATGGCACCCCCTACTGTCTCAATCAATAAGGAGGGAGAGTTCCAGACAGCTGAGACTCTCATGCAACATTTCTGGATCAAGATTGGGGCTCTGGTAAGTATTAGGGGGGCTGAGGAGAACTACTGCACACAGAAGGTTTTTTATCTTAAAGCATAAAATACATTAAGATAAAAAAAAACTTCTGCCTTTAGAAACACTTTAAAGGTGATCTGTCACATAACTAAATGCCCATCTGACATGAAGGCAGCAATTCAGCATCTATTAGGCTGCATGACAGTTGGCAGCAATGACATTTGTTGGGATTTTAAATGAGCTCAGCTTCACTGCCTTGGAACTAGTATCCAAGTGAGAGTGGCTAGTTTTATAACAGGAATCTAAAGCTGGAACTAAGATTTGTATTATTTTTTTTATATGTACCCTGATCAATTTCATCATTTCCATCATCATCTTTTGAGTATGTGCATTACTGAAAATGTACTTGATCCTTAATAGTCAAACTTGAAAGAATAATAACTGTAAAACAGCTAATGTACACTTGAATTTTTGGTAGAAATTGCACTTCAAGGTTATTTTGAAATTGGATTATCCAAGAATATTTACTAAAGTGCTCATAAATGGTTATAAATCAACAGAAAATGTAAAATACAAATATTAGGTGCAAAGAAAATAGGAACCCATATTATGTGTGGTTTAATTCCATCTTTACTTACAAATTTTGGCTTTGTTCTTGGAATGATCATGCTTCTTTTTATTGGTGTATGATTGTGAATTTTGATGTGTGATATCTGTTTTGTGATAGATGTTAGTTTGTGATTTTTGACTTCATAAACTGTTGGCAAAGCAATTACTTATTATTGTGTTGCTCGGTGAAAGCAACAGTCAGTGGACAAAGCAATTGGTCCTGAAGGACAAATTTTATGGTTGATCACTCATGCAGATCTAATGGAGTTTATAGTCTAATGTCTCTATCTTGCATGCATACAGAAAGATCTGTTTTACAGCTAAAGTGGCTGTAAAGGCAGAAGGCTTTTTTATCTTAATGCATTCTATGCATTAAGATAACAAGCCTTCTGTGTGCAGCAGCCCCCCTCAGCCCCCTAATACTTACCTGAGGTCTCTCTAGCTCTAGCGATGTTGTAGGAATGGCTCGGCCATCCAGGACTCCCCTCCTCATTGGCTGAGACAGCAGCATGGCGCCATTGGCTGCCACTGCTGTCAGTCAGCCAATGAGAATAGATAGTTGATGGGGCCAGGTCACAGCTCTGTATCTGAATGGACACATGAAGCTGTGACTCGTCTTGAGTGCCCCCATAGCAAGCTGCTTGCCATGGGGGCACCCAACAGGAGAGAGGGGCCAGGAGTACCAAAGAGGGACCTGAGAAGAGGAAGATCTGGGCTGCTCTGTGCAAAACCAACTGCACAGAGGAGGTGAGTATAACATGTTTGTTATTAATTTTAAAAAGAATGAGACTTTACAATCACTTTAACATCTTACTCCTTTTTGTAACTAATGAATATGTTGGGTTTTATAAAGTTATCTTTACTCCCCATATAACGTTGTTACAGCATTCTCTTGTGTTGATAAGTAGGGAGCAAATGTAAGACTTGATACAAGGCTTGATGTGTGAGAGTGATATGTTCAACAGAGTTAAGGAGGGCCCTTAGGCAAATGGGCATAGCAACAGTAGTCTTTATGTTTGAATGTCTGGAAGTAAAAATTGCATTGTTAACCTTAGTAAGGAAATATATCTTTGCTTTATCAGCATTTTTTTGTTATCTTTTATTTAATATTTGACTGATCACAACATAAAACAGCAGTGCAAAAAACTTTCTGAATGTAACCAGTGGCTCAAAAGAGAACACACACTTTCAGACGGAAATTATCATAAGACTTTGAAAGAAGAATCTTGTAGAGCAGCATATTATTATTCGATGGAAATAATTTCACTTGCACTTACATACAGTTACATAGTTAAACTGAAAAAAGACATGTCCAGCAAGTTCAACCCCCACCCCCCCCACCCCCCAGCAAAAAAAAATGTATGATATATGAACCAGCAATCCACCATATATGTATTTTCTGCAAGTTTATTTATATGTAAAAGCTTTATTTTGCACTTTTAAAATAGCTGCAGATTTAATGCAAATAAGGAAAGGTTACTTTGTACTACCTAATCTAAGTGATTTGTTTTCTGATTGCAAATAATTGAAGCAATTAACCTTGCAAATTAATATTCTTTCCTCTAAGCTTCCATCTATTATTACAGAAAACTTGTCTTTCTTTTTTTAAACAAAGTGGATATAAAATTAAATCTTTAGAAACACAGTAATACTTTAAAAGGAAACACATGCCTTATTTATAGGTGCCATGCACATTTTTCAATGTTTAGGGAAATTTCTCCCTATCCTGTATTTGACTGCAAATATATACTGTATATATAGTATATGTATACTTGCACAGCAGTCTTCATAAATTAGACTTCCAGTTTTCTGAATTCCAAAGTGAAATAGGCAATATTGCAAGCATAAGCAGGCAGTATATGAAGCTTATAGTTACAATTGATTATGGGGACAGCCCATTTTACTGTTTCCCTATCAGTCTTACCAGTAAAATTCCTAAGGCTATATATACGACAGTGTCTACTACACACAATGGTACAATCCTTGGGGTCAAAAAGGAAAAGTGGTATTAATTTATTCTATTTTCTCTGTTCCTAATAGATTTACCTAACTATTTCCGTTACTTCCATCCTCTTTCCTAATAACTAGTTTAGCTTCAGATTTTGGAATGTGCATTTTGTCCTATGTAACTCATTCTGAACTCTCAATAACTTTTCTGTAGGGGAGCTGAATATATTGCCTAAAATACAAAATTGCCTTTATAGGGAAAATTGATAAATACTCATCTTATCTATGCAGTCATAGTATAGAACAACAAACATTTAAATGCTAAAAGAAAAAAAATATTTCTAAATAAAAGACGAAATAATACCTTCAAAGGTACAGTAACAAAAATACTAGGATCTTAGCTGAAAACGATTGTTCTATTTTACATACATGTGGACATAAGCTAATACTTCCCAAAATATGCCAAGCTGAGATAGTTTAACTCCAATCCTGTAGTTATTCTCTTTGTAATCTATTAGTAGAAGTAAACATTCTCGTAAAAGTCCACTTGCCCCAGATGTGTATGATTCAAAATAAGTGTCCTTTAGTTCAAAAACCAATTTAATTTAGATGAGGGGAACAAATTTACTGAAATGCTGCCAATTTTAGCATCTGTGAAAAAAATTGAGCTGTTAGGCAAATTTGCTTAAAAAAACTATATACAGTATTCTTTTCCTAGGTATATGATTATTATTTGTTAACCTGTCAATTTACACTATTTATTTTGTTTTTTTCGTTGTCTGTTTTTATGTATGTAAAAAAAAAAGGTAAAATAGTGAGGCTAATCTCTTTATGACCACCTAATGAGTATGTGCAGCAGCAGAAAGGTGGGCTTTAACACCCACATGGCACACCTATGTAGGCAACAGATGTTCCTGTTCTAAGAGCCCACTCACTACTTGCCTCCAGTACAGAGACTGAGCTGTGAAAGACCAACTTTTGGTCCCCATTAATGCTCAGTAGCTGGAGGGACCAGCTCCCAATTATGTGACCACTGTGACAACCCATCACAGTGGTCTCATGATTGACCAATCTTTCCCACCCCTCCCCCTACCCCCGGTGTTAAGAATAGAGTTGAGCGAACCCGGACTGTAAAGTTCGGGTCCGTACCGAACTTTGGGGTGTCCGGGACCCGGACCCGAAAGCGGACTTTTCAAAAAAAGGCCGGGTTCGGCTCCGGGGTTCTGGTAATTTTAATGAAAGTTCTGAAAATTGCTGTAAAAAAGCCCAGGAAGGTCCTAGAGGTCTGAAAAAGGAAGGAAATGGGAGTAAGGGTGGGACAAGTGCCCTACAAAGAAATGGGGACAGGGAAATAACTTTAAATATTTTTTAAAAAATAAAAACATAAAAAAAGCAAAAATGGAGGTGAATGTGGATCATCTTCAAACTGGGTCTGAAAAGTATTAATTGACGGTAGAAGCCATATAACTGTTCTAAAATCATCTTCAAACTGTATCAAAAAAGTATAAATAAGCCGGGAGAACCCATATCACTGTTCTGCAAACATCTGGAAAATGTGTGTGTCACTTTAAATCCGGGACTAACTGAACTACTGTTCTGCAAACATCTGTAAAGTCTGTGTGTCACTTTAAATATAACTGGGACTAACTGAACATCTGTTCTGCAAAGATCTATAAAGTCTGTGTGTCACTTTGAATATAACCGGGACTAACTGAACTACTGTTCTGCAAACATCTGTAAAGTCTGTGTGTCACTTTAAATATAACCGGGACTAACTGAACATCTGTTCTGCAAACATCTGTAAAGTCTGTGTGGCACTTTAAATATAACCGGGACTAACTGAACATCTGTTCTGCAAACATCTGTAAAGTCTGTGTGTCACTTTAAATATAACCGGGACTAACTGAACATCTGTTCTGCAAACATCTGGAATGTGTGTGTGAAACTACAGCATAGAGAAGAACAGGTATATGGTTTTGCTCTGCTATAGTTTCAAACACAGTTTGCAGATGTTTGCAGAACAGTGATATGATATCACTGCTCTGCAAACATCTGGAATGTGTGTGTGAAACTACAGCATAGAGAAGAACAGGTATATGGTTTCACTCTGCTATAGTTTCACACACACATTCCAGATGTTTGCAGAACAGTGATAT
>BLSH010206778.1:894179-909301 GCA_018402905.1 Glandirana rugosa
TGACTTGATGACAAGACGTTTGTAGACATTTCGTGACACACAGACTTTACAGATGTTTGCAGAACAGTAGTTCAGTTAGTCCCGGTTATATTTAAAGTGACACACAGACTTTACAGATGTTTGCAGAACAGTAGTATGGTTTCTTCTGGTTTTATTTAAAGTGACACACACAGCTTCCAGATGTTTGCAGAAATGTGATATGGGTTCTCCCGGCTTATTTATACTTTTTTGACACAATTTGAAGATGATTTTAGAACAGTTATATGGCTTCTACCGTTAATTAATACTTTTCAGACCCAGTTTGAAGATGGTCCACATCCACCTCCATTTTTGCTTTTTTTAGGTTTTTATTTTTTTTTAAATATTTAAAGTTATTTCCTGTCCCCATTTCTTTGTAGGTCACTTGTCCCACCCTTACCCTCATTTACTTCCTTTTGCAGACCTCTAGGACTTTCCAGGACTATTTTACAGCCATTGTTGTGCCCTAAAGTTCGGGTCCCCATTGATTTCAATGGGGTTCGGGGACCAGGACAAAGTTTGGGTTCTGTCCGGACCCGAACCCGGACTTTGTCCCGAAGTTCGGCCGAACCAGCAGAACCCAGACTTCTAGAAGTTCGCTCAACTCTAGTTAAGAACTGTTTAAAAGGAGACTGGGTTGATCATGAAAGGGTTACCATAGGCCTGAGATGCTAAGAAGCTTTTGTAATATAAAGCTCCTTGTACACCTAAAAGCCACGAAAAAATACTTAATTTTGCCTACAGGGTTGATTCTAATGCATTTTTCCAGAAATATCCCCATTTTCACCAAAATTAGAGGTAAATAAAAACTTTTAGTTTCTCTCTACACCATAAATAATATGCATATATCTTTATTTATTTTTATATATAACATTATTGATAATTTTATTCATAGGAACATTAAAAATGTAAAAACAGGTTATCTACTATCTTAGTGGTAGATCTCCTCTGCTGGCTTCCTGAGAATTATGATGTTGCTAGGAACTTGCAAGCCATTTTTATGATAGGACTTTCAAGAACAGGGGCACAATCTTTCTCCTAAAAGGGACAAACCCGACCTCATGGCTAGTGAAGTGTAAGGAGCTTAAAGCCCCATACACACGGGCCAAATATTGGGTGATATTGGCCGGTTTAAAAAATGGCTGGCGTTCCACCTGCGTGTATGCCATTCTGTCCGACAGAAGCCAGCCATTTGACCGACTTCTATCGGACGAGCATGTTGGAAAACAGCAGCCGACCAACTCCTGATCAGCGTTCTCAGGCTTAAGGATGCCAGAGCCTAGGCTCCAGCACAGTCATCTCTATGAAAATACTGGTTACATTAGTACCCTCAGATACCATGGGCTAAGGGAAAATGGCATTGTGGTTGATGTTCCCAGTCATGAATAGGAAGCTGGAAAAAGTTAGAAAACAGTAAAAAAAGAATCCAGCAGCCTAGTGATTGGCTGTAAATTGCTTTGTGAACCTGTTCAAGCAAAACATAAGGTCTGTGACATATTGAAGTCATCTGGGATAACAAAAGCTTTAGCTATACTGTATTTCAATAATAATAGAAATGTATGATATGTTTAGTATATACCATAAAACATGAACATTCTGTCATCATAACATATTGGGTAGATCTTTTTGTGAGCTTAATATGCATATATTTTCGGCATATGCCACAACTAAAGATTTGTTTGTTGACCACAGATTGCATTAATTCACTGACCCCAAAATAGCACAGTATCTTTTATTGTTACCATTTGGTAATTTAAAAATAAACCAACACACTTAGCAACTACTCTATTTTTGTAAAATATCATATAAAAAATATATAGTTTAGGGCCTTTTGCCCACTGCAGCCTACAAAACAGTGGTTTTTAGGCACACAAGTGTTTTTTTTTAACTGATCTAAAGCTGAACTCCATGTAGGTATAAAATACATAAATAAAACTATCTCTGAAAGCAATAATACATTATTATTATTATTATTATTATTATTATTATTATTATTATTATTATTATTTTAATGCAAGCAGTGTAAATACCACAGATGAAACTGGTATTGGCCTCCTGCAGTCCCCTTAAAGCAGAGCTAGAGTGTGAGTGGAAGAAACAGGAAATTACTTCATGTGCTGACAAGGGCATTCTGATGGGTAGACAAAGCAGAGTGACAGTTGAGCTGATCACAGTGCAACTTCTCTTTTGACTGTCCAGTAACAGGCTGGGGTGGATTTAGAATAACCTGGGTTCAGAGGAAGTTGGGTGAATGATACTGCCAAGAGTCTTCTCCCTCACACCTAGAGGTAGCAAAATGTGCTTCATGAGAAATATATGGATTTCAAAGCATTTTTTAAACTTTTAGTAGGCTATTTATTTATCTTGATATTTTTTGGTTGACACGCCCCTTTAAAGTGGAAATCATGTAGTATTATTTTTGTCTTTTTAAAATGAAAAAAAATGTTGTATCAGTAAAATGGGAAGAAGAAAAGTAAAGTTGCGATCTCTTAACCTATGAAACATGAAATTCCATTTATTCACATGTTTTCTGGCCTGCCCTTAAATCACTTGTTCTTGGCATTTTATTGACATTTTATGACATGGAAAATCCTGGTATCATTAACAAATCAATCAGAAAGCCACTCAACATCTTGTCTATCCGACAGTTTACAGATCTTGTTTCAGTTTAACAAAGACATCAAAATACATACGATCTATTATATACACCAGGAAAGAGATTTTCTAAAACTACCTGTGATTTTATGGAGAACCCCCATTAAAGTTACTGTATTGTATCTTGATAGGCTCTTTGATAAGGATGGGAATTGTAATAATATAGCAACATAAGCAAAAAAGGCATATATCAGTTTAATCAGGCTCTCTTTTAGCATCATCTAGTGAATAGAAAAAGGTGAGCTTGAAACCATGAATGAGGTTCTATATAAACTATAGAAGAATATAAATGATCAACAGCATCCTTGAATTGTTTCTGAATTGTTAAGGAAATATCTCACTATACTGTATGCCTTACAAGCATTACTGTAATTATGTGTGTGTATATATATATATATATATATATATATATATGAGTATCTCACAAAAGTGAGTACACCCCTCACATTTTTGTATATATTTTATCCTATCTTTTCATGTGACAACACTGAGGAAATGACACTTTGCCACAATGTAAAGTAGTGAGTGTAAAGCTTGTATAATGGTGTCAATTTGCTGCCACCTCAAAATAACCCAACACACAGCCTTTAATGTCTAAACTGCTAGTAACAAAAGTGATTACACCCCAAAGTGAAAATGTCCAAATCAGGCCTAATTAGCCATTTTCCCTCCACGTGTCATGTGACTCATTAGTGTTACAAAGTCTCAGGTGTGAATGGGGAGCAGGTGTGTAAAATTTGGTGTTATTACTCTCACTCTCTCATACTGAATGTGACACCTCATGGCAAAGAACTCTTTGAGGATCTGAAAAGAAGTGTTGCTCTACATAAAGATGGTCTAGGCTATAAGCAATATATCAAGACCCTGAAACTGAGCTGCAGCACAGTAGCCAAGACCATACAGTGGTTTAACAGGACAGGTTCCACTCAGAACAGTCCTCGCCATGGTCGACCAAAGGAGCTGAGTGCACATGCTCAGCATCATATCCAGAGGTTGTCTTTAGCAAATAGACGTATGAGTGCTGCCAGCATTGCTGCAGAGATTGAAGGGGTGGGGGGTCAGCCTGTCAGTGCTCAGACCATATGCTGCACACTGCATTAAATTTGGTCTGCATGGCTGTCATCCCAGAAAGAAGCCTCTTCTAAAGATGATGAACAAGAAAGCCCGCAAACAATTTGCCGAAGACAAGCAGACTAAGGACATGGATTACTGGAACCATGTTCTGTGGTCTGATGAGACCAAGGTAAACTTACTTGATTCAGATGGTGTCAAGTGTGTGTGGTGGCAACCAGGTGAGGAGTACAAAGACAAGAAAAGTCTTGCCTACAGTCAATCATGGTGGTGGGAGTGTCATGGTCTGGGGCTGCGTGAGTGCTGCCGGCACTGGGGAGCTACAGTTCATTGAGGTCACCATGAATGCCACCATGTACTGTGACATACTGAAGCAGAGCATGATCCCCTCCCTTTGGAGACTGGGCTGCAGGGCAGTATTGCAACCTGATAATGACCCTAAACACACCTCCAAGACTACCACTGCCTTGCTAAAGAAGCTGAGGGTAAAGGTGATAAACTGGCCAAGCATGTCTTCAGACCTAAACCCTATTGAGCATCTGTGGGGCATCCTCACATGGAATGTGGAGGAGCGCAAGGTCTCTAACATCCACTAGCTCTGTGATGTCATCATGGAGGAGTGGAAGAGGACTGCAGTGGCAACCTGTGAAGCTCTGGTGAACTCCATGCCCAAACGGGTTAAGGCAGTACTGGAAAATAACGGTGGCCACACAAAATATTGACACTTTGGGCCCAATTTGGACATTTTCACTTAGGAGTGTACTCACTTTTGTTGCCAGCGGTTTAGACATTAATGGCTGTGTGTTATTTTGAGGGGACAGCAAATTTACACTGTTATACAAGCTTTACACTCACTACTTTACATTGAAGCAAAGTGTCTTTTCTTCAGTGCCGTCACATAAAAAGATATAATAAAATATTTACAAAAATGTGAGTGTGTACTCACTTTTGTGAGATTAGATCTAGTGTAAAATCATACTAATATACCATACAATATTCCATAAAATAAATCCATGATACAGTCTTATTCATCGGCTTCATCAAAACATTTTGTAAAAGTGATATACATACATGCTGCTCTTTTGTGGCCCACAAAATATCAGCATACACACTATATTACCAAAAGTACTGGATCCCTCTATGACAGGTAATGGGGTGGGGGGAATGTCATTGGTTTGTGGACAGTCCTGGAGATCTGATGGCCTATAGAAAACACAATATGTGTCCACAAACCCCCCCACCCTCGTTCTCCTCCTGTCACATTGTGTGTTTTGCACAGTGCTGCCTGCTGCATGACAATGTCCTACTGATGGCTGGGAGTGAGCTACTACCTCCAACCCTCCAATGCTAGAGATGATGGTCTCCCCAGCCTCCTGTCCACTCCACCACTGCCTCTGTCTGAGTCAAGGTGCTGTCTGAGGTGCTGCCTGTGACTCCAGCAAGAACCGCTCTAGATGGTGAGAGATGCATGCTGCCCTTGTGTCTCTTAAGTCCGTGCAATGTCCCCTGGATGCAGAGCCAGGACTATTTATGCACCCCTCTGAATGTTGCGCCTGAGTGCAACCACACCAGGTGACCCCCCCATGCTAAGCCACTGGTTAGTAGTCTTCCATTTATTTGCTTGAATCTACAGGATATGCCAAGGATAGGGAGAGATCTCTGTCAGGTTTTCACTGTAGCCAGTGTCCCTGTAGGGTCAATTTCATCTAACATGGTAACTTCAAAGGACAAGTGGACAAGCTGCTTTGGCATTGACAGCTGATCTTCTCTGGAGGTAAGTACAATGGGGAACAGAGGGATGGGAAGGGTATACAGTGTTAGTTACCCTTTAAGGGGACTGTCATTGTTTAGGAAGCTATATAGATAGGTCACATTTTGATGAGCTAGTTTGAAGACCATAAGCTATTGTTTAGAAATCTAACAAACTTAAATGGGTTGTAAACCTCATGGTTTTTCACCTTAATGCATTCTATGCATTAAGGTGAAGTGCTTTTTATGCTGCAGCAGCCCCCAGACCCCCCCCCCCCCTTATTCTTACCTGAACCTGATTGTTCCAGTGACAGGGACAAGCACAGCTGCTCCAGCCACTATCTCAGGTCCTCATTGAATAGATTGATAGCAGCAGGAACCATTGGCTCCTACTACTATCAATCAAATCCAGTGACACTGGAGCCAGGGGCGGGGCTGAGTCTTCCTGTCTGTGTCAATGGATGCAGCAGCATGACTCAGGAGTGCACCCGCACAAGTGCCCCTTTGGAAAGTGTCTCTCTGTGGGGGGCACTTGGGAAGAGGAGAAGCCAAGTGCACCATTGGGGATCCCAGAACACTGCACAGAGCAGGTAAGTATGACATGTTTGTTATTTAAAAAAAATCAAAAACAAAGCTTTCACTGTAATGAAACATTTAAGTATCATTGATCAGTTGGAGGAACAGGCAGTGTTTAATAAAACAGGCAGTATAGCAACTCCCACATAAGTCCCACTTAAAAACAGAGCAATGCTCTATTTCAATTTATAAACATCTGGCACTTACTAATTGGTAAATAAAAGTATATTTTTTGTTTCTGAAAGTTCAAACATGTATTGCAGATATGCCTGTTGTTAATATATATTTATTTGAATGTCATATTCATCATCATAATTTGGAAACATTCCAAGTAACTTTGAATGAACAAATGGATGATTCATATTCATAAACTTGCTGTGAGCAATGTAATTACCATACCTGCTTCCAAGCTTATCTTTGCAAACACAGTTTAAATGTTACAAGCCTCTGGTAACCTTTACTCTAAATTTCTATGAGCAAGCTATGAATCTTGATTCAGAATGTCGTTTTTTAATTCATAAACATAACTACTGACTTAGCTGGATCTTTTTCTAAATGCATGCAAAGAAACATTACAGCATTTAGAATTCGGTCACTACCAGAGTAAAAAGAGAATGAAGGGGTCTGAGATGTTACTGGCTCAGATTGAAGACACCTGATAAAATGTATGTATATAGATTTTTTTTTTTAGCGCACCAATTGGGAGGATGATTTCTTAAACTTAGGCTTTAAAGAATTAAAGGGAACCTGTCAGAATAACAAAACAGAACTATGGGTGATATTTTGCCTATTTTATTCTGATGATACAAGCCTTGAGGATGGGTCCAGTAAAGCTAGGATTCCTGAACTCCCTACTTAATCCAGAGCAATGACTTACCAGGTAGTAAAGGAATGATAGGAATAACCTTTTCCTTTTAGAAAGTCATCTTTGGCACTTTTTCATATTTTTACAGTTTTCTTCTTTCTATATATTACTAGTGTTGAGCGAACCCGAACTGTAAAGTTTGGGTCCGTACCAAACTTTTGGGTGTCCGGGACCCGGACCGAACCCGGACTTTTCAAAAAAAGTCCGGGTCCGGGGTTCTGGTAATTTTACTAAAAGTTCTGAAAAGTGCTGTAAAAAAGTCCTGGAAAATCCTAGAGGTCTGCAAAAAGAAGGAAAATGGGGGTAAGGGTCGGACAAGTGCCCTACAAAGAAATGGGGATAGGGAAATAACTTTAAATAATTTAAAAAAAAACATAAAAAAAATCAAAAATGGAGGTGGATGTGGACTATCTTAAAACTGTGTTAGAAAAGTATAAATTAGCGCGGAGAAGCCATATCACTGTTCTAAGAACAGTGATATGGCTTCTCCCAGCTAATTTATACTTTTATCACACAGTTTTAAGATGATTGTACATTCTACAATCATCTTAAAACTCTGTGAGAAAAGTATACATTAGCCGGGAGAAGCCATATCCCTGTTCTTAGATCATCTGCAAACTGTGTGTGAAAACTATCAATTAGCGGTGAGAAGCCAGATCACTGTTCTAAGAACAGTGATATCTCATATCACTGTTCTTAGAACAGTGATCTGGCTTCTCCCCGCTAATTGATAGTTTTCACACACAGTTAGAAGATAATTGTAGAACAGTGATATCATATATCACATATACAGTTTTAAGATTGTCCACATCCACCTCCATTTTTGATTTTTTTATGTTATTTTTTGTTTTCTAATTATTTAAAGTTATTTCCCTATCCCCATTTCTTTGTAGGGCACTTGTCCGACCCTTACCCCCATTTTCCTTCCATTTGCAGACCTCTAGGACTTTCCAGGACTTTCTTACAGCCATTTTTGTGCCTAAAAGTTTGGGTCCCCATTGATTTCAATGGGGTTTGGGGTCCGGGTCAAAGTTAGGGTTCTGTCTGGACCCGAACCCGGACTTTGTCCTGAAGTTCGGCCGAACCAGCAGAACCCGAACTTCCAGAAGTTCGCTCAACTCTAGTGATTACGGATGAGCTGAGTGTATCTGGGTTTGGTTCAAGGTGGGTCCAGGTAACTATTGGGGATGGGCCCATGGTTCAAGTCGCCCGTTCGTCAAATTTAGAACATTATGGGGCATTCGCAATGACTTTGCCGCCATGGAGGGCCCCATAATACATTGCGCGCAGACAGAGCGCACAGCTCCTCCTCCATGGCTTTGTTTTGACATTTTATTTATAGTGCAGGGTGGGCCACCAGGTGACGTATGGGTGACCCCACCCCCTTCTGATGTCAGAGGGGCGAGTCACTCAATTACATCACTGGGTGGCCCCACCCTTCACTATAAATAAAACGTCAAACCAAAGAGAGCTCAGTCGGTGGGAGCCCTCCCATGGAGGAGGAGCTGTTCGTGTTTTTTTTTTTCGGGTCCATCGCTCACCCTGATTGATGATGGATTACAACGGGGACAATTTATTTTTATTTTTTAATAAAGGACTTGTCCCTGATTGTCTCCTGTGTTTTTTTGACACTTTCGGTGAAGTAGTAGGGTTACGATATATGGATACTAACTCACATGGGGGGGTCAGAATCTGGGGGCCCCTTATTAAAGGGGGCTTCCAGATTCCAATAAGACCCCTGCCCACATACCCCCACAACCACAGCCCAGGGTTGTGGGGAAGAGGCTCTTGTCCCGAGCCCATCAACATGGGGACAAGGTGCTTTGGGGCGGGTGCGCAGAGCCCCACCCTGCCCCAAAGCACCCATACTCCCCATGTTGAGGGCATGTAGCCTGGTATGGTTCAGGAGGCCGGCCGGGTTGCATGCTTGGATAAGGGTCTGGTTGGATTTTATGGGGGACCCCATGCCAATTTTTTTCTTTTAATTTTGGTGCAGGCCTGGTTTGGACTGGGGGAACCCTCGCACATTTTTCAGTGAATTTTTTTTTATGCATATCGCCGGGAGCCAGCAATAAACATCACATTTGAGCGCCCTTTTACAGGCAGACTAAGGGACCCCCAGGCACATTATTTAAAGGAATATTTCCTTTTTATTGTTTCACTTTAAGCATTGTTGAAATCACTGCTCCTGAAAAAACGATCAATTTAAAAACTTTTTTTTTGCATTGATACTTGTCCCCTAGGGCAGAACACAGGTCCCCATACACTTTTTAGGGCAATAACTTGCATATAAACCTTTAAAATGGGCACTTTTGATTATTCATGTTTGAGTCCCATAGACTTTAACATTGCTCAAATGTTTGCACAAATGTTTTGCCTGTTCGCATGTTCTGATGCGAACCGAACGGGGGGGGGGGGGGTGTTCGGCTCATCCCTAATAACTATACTGAAGTTCGGGTGCTAAGTCAAGAACCCATTTAAGTCAATGGGAGCTGAGAATAAAATTATCTTTAAAGGTCAATTTATAGGCTGATAATGATTTGTCAAACAAATGGCATGGGGGCTGGGCACTGCCCTGGGAAACATGTGCCAAAGCAAAAAAGCAGGGGTCAGCAATTAAAATTATGCTTATATTGAAATATTAAATAATAATAATAATCATAATAAAAGCCTTTAAATAGCTGCCCGGGGTGCCCTTCTCCTGCCTGTGAAATGGCGCATCTTTATGGTGTATACATCCTACACCAGCAAAACTCTAATTAACAAATGATGCTGACAGTAAAGGACAGCCCATTGACACTTAAAGTGATACTAAACAGAGAAGTGTTAATTGCCATAATTCATTCACATAAATTATATATATCATGGCACTGCATTTTTTTTAAATCCTCAAAGTACCTTCTTCCTGTAGTGCTGCTGTGTGGTCACATGATCTTTCCTTGGTCTTTGTCATCTGCAGGGAAAGTTCTTTAGGAGGGGCTTCTATTACTCTGCTGATGCTCTCTACAATATGTCTGTGTCTGGCTAGTGCCGATTGGGTTAAAAAAAGAACACAGTTTCAGAAGAGAGCAATTAAAATTATATATATATATATATATATATATATATATATATATATATATATATATCTCAAATAACTGATTTAAAGCTCCAAATAAATATTTATTGAACATCAAATGTGTATTGTGTATGAATTAATATGGTGTAGGCAGAGAAGATGATTGACACCAGCTTTCATTTTGTTCAGACGGCATCTTCATCCAAGGTTTTTTTTTTTTTTATTTTATTTTATAGGTATTCGCAATTACATTAGATATATTTAATACTGATTTATAGTAAAACAAAGCGTTTTGTGAGTTTCTTAGTGAATGTAATTAATCAACATACTTTATCCTGCCCCCCACAGTGTTTAGCAATAGGAGGACATGGAATAGGAGGGAGGCATGGGAGTATCATTTACCACTATGTATATGCCAACATCTGTGACATTATAGTCACATGGGCTGCACAGATAAGAAAAAGGAGCAAATGAAAAGCTTAGAAGGGGACTTAAATTGAGCATGCTTTGTAGAGGACACCAGCTAGTCTACACAATCACAGTTTGCAGCGGGACACAGAGAAGATGGGTGGGAAAGCTGAAGGCAGGATCATCCAGGATTATTTCCCTCTACACAAAATGAATGCTCTAGTGTTTTTTTTTTAGTATGCACATTCTGTTATGTAGCAGGTAATGAAAGTTTTTCATAGTCTGGGTTTAACGATAGTTTAATACTGTTTGTAAACAAAGTGTCTGGGGATTTCATTTTATCTATCCAACACATTTATTGTAGATGATTAAAGTTAATGGGGGATCCCACACAAAGTGATGTGGGGTTTTCCCTAAAATACATACCATACCTTTATTCTTGATGAGTATCTGGTATGAATGTGAAGGGGGTTCTCGCATATAAAAAAAAGGCATGGGGTTCCCCAAATATCTAAAATAGACTCTTATTTGAGCATGTAGCCTGGAAAACCAGAAAATGGGGAGAGTGTAGCCTTCCTCCTAAAACAAACCATACCAGGCCACATGCCTTTAACAGGTGGAATGCCATGTTGATGAGGATAAGGGTATTGTTCTCACAACCCTGGCCCAGTGATTGTGGAGGTTTACATTTAGGGAGTTATTAGAATCTGTCCTTTATTAAAAAAAAAAGAAAAGAAAACATTTATCTAAAATTGGGACTATACCCACAAATCAAAAATCACACATTATTAGTAGCATACATTTTAAAATGAATTGTTGTTTTTAAATTAAAAACAACGTGAGCCTGTCAATGGTGACCATTCCTCAAATGCATTATGAGGAAACTGCAGCTATATAAAATATTTCACACAAGTGAGTACACCCCTCACATTTTTGTAAATATTTGTAAATATTTTATTATATCTTTTCATGTGACAACAATGAAGAAATTACACTTTGCTACAATGTAAAGTAGTGAGTGTACAACTTGTATAACAGTGTAAATTGTCTGTCCACTCAAAATAACTCAACACCCAGCCATTAATGTCGAAAACGCTGGCAACAAAAGTGAGTACACCTCTAAGTGAAAATGTCCAAATTGGGCCCAATTAGCCATTTTCCCTCCCCGGTGTCATGTGACTCATTAGTGTTACAAGGACTCAGGTGTGAATGGGGAGCAGGTGTGTTACTAGCCTAGGCTATAAGAAGATTGCCAAGACCCTGAAACTGAGCTGGAGCATGGGGGCCAAGACCATATAGAGGTTTAACAGGACAGGTTCCACTCAGAATAGGCCTCAACATGGTCAACCAAAGAAGTTGAGTGCACATGCTTACTGTCATATCTAGAGGTTGTCTTTGGAAAATAGAGGTATGAGTGCTGCCAGCATTGTGGTAGAGGTTGAAGGGGTGGGGGGACAGCCTGTCAGTGCTCAGACCATACACTGTACACTGCATCAAATTGGTCTGCATGGCTGTCATCCCAAAAGGAAGACTCTTCTAAAGATGATGCACAAGAAAGCCCACAAATGGTTTGCTGAAGACAAGCCGACTAAGGACATGAATTACTGGAACCATGTCCTGCGGTTTAATGAGACCAAGATAAATTTTTTTGGTTCAGATGGTGTCAAGCGTGTGTAGGGACAGCCAGGTGAGGAGTACAAAGACAAGTGTGTCTTGCCTACAGTGGAGTATGGTGGTAGGAGTGTCATGGTCTGGGGCTGCATGAGTGCTGCCGGCACTGGGGAGCTACAGTTCATTGACAGAACCATGAAGGCCAACATGTACTGTGACATACTGAAGCAGAGCATGATCCCCTCCCTTTGGAGACTGGGCCGCAGGGCAGTATTCCAACATGATAAGACCACAAACACACCTCCAAGGGAACCACTGCCTTGCTAAAAAAGCTGAGGGTAAAGAGGTTGGATTGGCCAAGCATGTCTCCAGACCTAAACCCTATTGAGGATCTGTGGGGCATCCTCAAATGGAAGGTGGAGGAGCGCAAGGTCTCTAACATCCACCAGCTATGTGATGTCATTATGGAGGAGTGGAAGAGAACTCCAATGGCAACCTTTGAAGCTCTATGCCCAAGAGGGTTAAGGCAGTGCTGGAAAATAAAGGTGGCCACACAAAATATTGACACTTTGGGCCCAATTTGGACGTAAGTCAGTTTATGCTGTCTTACGCTTAACAGGAGAAGAGGAGCGTAGTTCCAGTGGTGGTGAAATAACAATAGCAGAATTATGTATACCATGCAGTTAATCATCAGGGGACACATGGGTTCTGTATAATTTTTGTTGATTAGTATTTGTCTAAGTACTATGAGAAGTATTTTTATATACTGGGAATATTGTACAAAGTTGGCAAAGTTTTTGGCAAATATTTGCCTGATATATAGTATATCTTATACTGTATGAATCTAATGATGATTTGTATATGATTCCTCATAGATCATGTTAAAAGTGGTAACATATGCATTGTGAATATGAATTGACATAAAGTTAACAGGTCCTGAAGAAGTGTTTATGAACCATGAAATGCATAGGCATAGCTAAACCTAAGAGAAGGATATGTTATAGTACACCATCTTTTGGCTGTTATTAAGAAAGTGTATTTATATGCAGCTTTTTTATTGGATTGATCACCCCCTCTCAATGTTTTTACTTGAAAAACATATCAATATTTTTTACGTCAATGTTAATAATAAAGTGTGATTTTTATTTGTTGGTGTACTATTCATAGAGTTACATTTTTGGATGAAAATTTTCTATAATGTGTAAGGGATGAGGACACCCACAAAGTCACATATTAAATGGTCTTCTCCTTAAAAATGGAGTTGACTGTACCAAGATGGTGCCAATTTGTTAATCCTATCCTGCTGCTATCTAATTGAGGAACCTCAATCAAAGTGGAAATGTGAAAAAAGACAGCGCTGTGTCCAGGTGTATACTAAATAACTGAAAAACTAAAGTGTGTAACATAAATCAAATGTTATCTCTATATAATTACTTCCAATGTCAGCAACCCTGCAGCACTACTAATATGTTAAAACTATGTATCAGAAAAAAAGCAACTTAGTGTTATATAAGCCAAATCTACACGTAACCTAAAAGTGACAAATGAATAAAACCCACACATGCTGTGAAAAAAAGTCAAACCCAAAAAGCAAGAAACAAAAAAGTTCATAAATGTGTCCAAAAAAGAGCAACATAGCAACCAAAGATATCAACCATATGTCGAAAAGTTATATGTTAAGTTAAATCTTTCTTATCCAGTCCCATGTGTCAATATGAAACATCAGATAACAATATGACAATTATTTCTTCTTAGTACTAACACCGCACCAAGTGACTTATCCTCCACCGCTTATGATCGAGATCACTCACTGATGTTATTGGCTGGTGATGAGAAACAAGCAAACAGGCATTCTCCCTATATAGGGCACAATAATCTGCAGGTCCATAAATAGATGGTCTCAGCACTCCTCCGCTGTTAGCAATCAATGTCTCCAGAGAGGTGAAAGCCAAATGTAGGAAAGAAAGTGCAGCATAGCATAAAATTATTTTAAAACTTTTTCTTACTTTATTGAAATCACATTACACTCACATTTTAGAGGTGTCTCCCAACACAGGTAAAAAAGCATAGATTTGTGTATGGGTCAACTCTGGATATGTCGGTACCGCGATCAGGCAGCCAATGTAGCGTGGTGGCGATTCCTCCAATGGCACACCCTGTGGGTCAGTGATGTCAGCCCTATATATGCCCCTTTGTTTACATGGCCAGTAAATGAATGGGGCCAGGTGACATCACTGGTTGCTAAGGATGCAGAAGGCGCCAGCGTCCAATGCTTCCCATAACATTCTTTGACAGAAAGCTGTGATATAGCAGCGGTGGGAATACCACTACAATACATGACATTCATGACTGCGCAAAAAGTCCAGTGTTGGGAAGAAAACCCAAACAGGCAAAAGTTTAGTCTTAATTGTGTTTTGAACCAAATCTTGAGTGCATCAATGCTTCCGATAAAGAATGTTGGCTAATCCGTTTTGCCTCATATTCAGTTCATGATGCCCTCGGCAGAACAGAGGACAATTGGAAGGACCTTTTTTAAGTGTGTCTTAATATGATACATTTTTCTGTACATTTTCACTTGTAATAAAACCTTATATTCCTATTGTTAAATGCTAAGTGACTAGAGTTGAGCGAACACCTGGACGTTCGGGTTCTGCTGGTCCGTCCGAACTTCGGGACAAAGTCCGGGTCCGGGTCCGGACGGAACCCGAACGCTCGCACGGACAACGAACCCCATTGAAATCAATGGGGACCCGAACTTTTAGGCACAAAAATGGCTGTAGGAAAGTCCTGGAAAGCCCCAGAGGGCTGCAAAAGGAAGTAAAATGGGGGTAAGGGTAGGGCAAGTGCCCTACAAAAAAATGGGGACAGGGAAATAACTTTAAATATTTTAAAAAAAATAAAAACATAAAAATGCAAAAATGGAGATGAATGTGGTTCATCTTCAAACTGTGTCTGAAAAGTATTAATTAACGGTAGAAGCCATATAACTGTTCTAAAATCATCTTCAAACTAGGGCAAGTGCCCTACAAATAAATGGGGATAGGGAAAATAAATTAAAATCAAATAAAAAAATGGGAAGGGGGGTGGATGTGGAGTAGGAGCCTAGAGGCT